>LOEQ01001238.1:111762-124495 GCA_001685075.1 Bramus lutescens
AAGAGCAGCCAGTGCTCTTAACCTCTGAGCCATCTCTCCAGCCCCCAAGAGTTTCTTTTTCTAAGAACAATTATTTTATTTTTTATTTATTTCATTGAATATAATTATATACTTCCACCCTTCTCTTTCCTCCCTCCAGCCTATCCCATACCCCTCAGCTTCAAATTGATAGCATCTTTTTTATTATCGTTTTGTGTGTGTGTGTGAACAAATTTATGAATACAACCTGCTTGAGTCCATTTTGTTATTTGTATGTATATGGTTTCAGAGCTAACCACTTTATATTAGATAACCGATTGGGGTCTCATCCCTGGAACAGGCTAGTTCTCTCTTTTTGGCAATCAACTGCATGTAGTCTTGTTTGGGTAGGACCCAGAGAAATTTCCTCCTTCCACATTAGCATAGCTTTTGGTATTATTGTTGTTGAGGTGTTGTTTAGACAGCCATATTGTTGAACTATCATGTATACAACTTTCCTGTTGTTTCTAAGAAACACAATCTCACAGCAGACTTCCTGTCTTCTAGTTCTTTCCTCCCCTTCAGCCACAACGTTCCCTGAACCTTAACTGTGCAGGAGTTGTGTTGGAGATATAAAATAAATGCTGCACACTGGGCGGTAGTGACACACACCTTGAACCTCAGCACTAGGGAGGCAAAGACAGGCCTGTGAGTTCGAGGCCATCCTGGTCTACAGAGTGAGTTCCAGGACAGGGTCCAAAGCTACAAAAAACCCTGTCTCAAAAAAAAAAAATTGATGCTGCATGTTTTCTCTTGTCTGCATGATCCTAGTTCCAAATATTCAGATGTGAGCATACAACCTGGAAGGAACCACAAAAACTGGGAAACTAAAAATGGATCATGGGAAGCAGGGATTAGAGCGGGGTTTTGAAGGATATGGGTGATATGAAGAGATAAATGGGGAAAATGGGAATGAGGGGCTTTAATTAGGGAGTCAATAAAAGAGACAGAGGGAGTAGGGAAAATTACGCTAATGTTGATTGAAGAAGCTTTAAGGATTCATACTGTTTTATATTTGCTTAAAATTACATATTATGTCTACAAACAAGCATGCGCACATGTGTGTACGCACACACACACACACACACACCCCTCTTGGGCTGATAATGTTCCCACTAAGAACCATAGACCATACAGCAAGAATTCCAGTACCAGTCATGAGAAACCACCTTTAAAGTTGTTAATCAGGTAATTCCAAGAGACTCCCAAAACAATAGAGGTTTTTGTCTCTCACAAGTTGAAGGTAAATCCCTCTTGCTGAAGGCACTCATACTTTGGACACAGGACTTCAAAGAGTACACCTACATCTAACATGAAAGACTCCCTGAGGTCCAGCTTTCACAGCAACAGAAGACACTGTGCAAACTTCCAAGGAAGGAAAGCAATAAATAGGCCTTCCCAGCTGTGATGCCTATGAGCTCAGCAGTGACTAGCCTGGCAAGATGACCCTAGAGCTGTAGTAGAGACATTTATATCAGTCACCAGCAGCTATATACTTGGGCTTATGGATGAATCACCAGGAGGGAAAGCATACCTGCAACTGGAAACCTAGCCGACTACCCATGGCTAGGGAGGGCACAGATCTCAGAGGAGAACCTACTACTACCACATTTCTAGGACAGCACTAATTCCTAACTGCATTCTAAAGCTTATCCTTATAGTCACAGAGACATGTAGCTCTCACCTCTCAAGATGATATAGAGAACCACACTGAACGAAATGCTGCAATCAACTGTTAAGGGGGTGGCACAGACCCAACTTTTAAGGTAAACAAGAAATCATATACTATCCTCCCCATGCCACAACACCCTTCCTGTGCCACACTCAACTGAACACAGAAAACACGTGTGTCTACTGAGTCCTCAGTCTCAGAGTAATGTTGGGTTTTCTGAAAGAGCTCTCCTAAGATTTGATTGAAAGGCTGTAATTCTGTAAGTGATGGAGAAAGTGTTCTTTCATTCATAATCTTTATCCAAACAGTAGCTAATCAAACTCATAAGATCACCTGTGGTTTGAAATACTTCAACCAAGCAAAACCCATCATGCTGATTTCTGGATGCAGATAACTGTCTGTGCTGAGGTTTCCATCCTGCTTTTTAGGATTTTATCCTGGGGTGGGAGGAATGTGTGCAGTCAAATAACAAAATCTATTGTGAAATATATTTTTGTCTTTTTACAAAAGAAAAAGATGAGCAAGAAGTAATTAGCATACTAAAAGTCTCATGACGAGACAGGGACTAAGTTAATACCCTAGATTCAAAATTCTAGGCTCTAAATACAAGGGGTTCCTATAGAAATATTGGAGGAAGGCAGCTTGTTGGTTCCTGGCTGCTCAGCCCCAAAATAATCACACAGAAACTGTATTAATTAAATCACTGCTTGGCCCATTAGCTCTAGCTTCTTATTGGCTAACGCTTACATATTAATTTAATCTTCATTAATCTGTGTATTACCAAGTGGCAGTGGCTTACTTACCAGGAAAAGTTCCGTCTGGCTCCAGCAGGGCTATATGGCTTCTCCCTGATTTCACCTCCTTTCTCCCAGCATTCAGCTTAGTTTTCCCCACCTACCTCTATTCCTTGAAGAGGCCCAAGATAGTTTCTTTATTATCCAATGGTATTTGCAGCATACAGAGGGGAATCCCACATCAGAAGAACATTTCTATTGGGTTCAAAAGTTCACCCTCGAGCAGAAGAAAAATGTAAGTATTTTTCCAGCCAGAATATGAATGAAGTAGAGCTGACTTGCCAGCCCTTTGTTACTCTACTTTGTGGAGGCCACTTTCTAGATGAGAGGTTTCCATGTAGACCATATATCCAAGTTGGTTGCTGCGAGCCAGAACAAAAGGAGTGTCAGAGTGTGGGATCCTTTCTCCACTGGAACACAGCTTCTGTATATTTGGAGCACAGTACTGCCTTCTGCAGGCACCAGGGAGGGGAAACACCCATACACAGGCTATCCAGAAGCACTGTCTTTGTGGTCTACTAAGTCCTCAAGGGTTTCATAAGCAAGAGAGTAGGCTAAGCAATGCCCATAGTTAATGCACTGTCTTAGAAAGCCCTTACAGGGCTCAATTTAACTTTATATACTCACAGTGAATCCACATACTGCCCCCCTACCTGGCCTTCCCAACTTTCAGTTCCTCTGAGCCAATTTCACATACACTCAACAGCAAACATTAGTGAAATTAGGTGTTATTTGCTAGAAAATATGAACACTCATCAAAGAGCATAGCTTTAAAGTACATCTGCTCATCACAGGACAAACCACGATCTTCTCTCAGATGGAAGAACAGGCACTGCAGAAAATTGTGGCACTAGATTCAAAGAGAATGTCATGTAAATAGTCTTGAACCAGACTCATGTTCTTTGATTCTCAGCTATCAGCAAATGATACAGCATACAATGGAGAAAGAACTTGCTCCCAGATAGTTTATTGCCTTTGAGGCTATTGTGAATGGGAAAAGGTCCATGATCTCTTTCTCAGTGTGTTTGCTGGAGGTCTATAGAAAGGCTAATGTTTTTAAAGTTGATAATATATCCTGAAAAGTGTTGCTCACTTTTAGTTAGAAGTTCTCTAGTAATTTTGAGGATATCTTACATATAATATTGTATAATCTTGAACAGAGTTAACTTCTGTTTTCCTATGTGTATTCCTTTAATTTCTTCTCATGTTATATTGCTCTAGCAAGTGCTACCAGCTATACTGATAGGAATAGGGGACAGTGGAAAGCCCTGTCTCATTTCTGACTTGAATGGGATTACTTCAAATTTTTCTCCATTTAGGAAGAAGCTGGCTGTAAGTTTGTCATATATAATTTTTAGTATGTTGAGGTATGTTCCCTCCAATACCACTCATTCTAGGAATTTTTCAGGAATGCAATTTTCATTTTGTCACATGTCTTTTCTGTATCTATTGAGGCAATCATGCAATTTTTGTCTTATGTGATTTATTTTACTCACTGACTTATAGATATTAAACAATCCTTGCATTTCTATGATGAGGCCATGGTGGATGCTCTTCCTGATGTGTGCCTGTAATCCATTTGCTAATATTTCATGAAGATTTTAGTATCTGTGTTCATTGGGAACACTAGTCTGTGGTTTTCTTTTTTGTTGAATCTTTATCTGGTTTGGTCATTGAAGTAATACTGACTTTATAGAAGGAATTCGTTCTCTCTGTTTTACTTTATTTTTAACAATTTAAAAATTATTAATTGAAGATTAATTTGACAATGTGGTAGAATTCTTCTGTGAACCCACTAGGGCCTGAGCTAGTTTTACTGAGAAGGCATTTTACTAATATTCCAATCTCTTTACTTGCTATGGGTTTATTTAGGTTGTTAATCTCTTCTTAGTATAACTTCAGTGATTTGGATAAATATAGAAATTCCATTTACTTTGGATTTTCAAACTTAATGGAGTATAAGTCTTTGAAAGAATTCCCTTATAATAATCTTAATTTCTTTGGTATTTTTCCTATTTCTCTATTGACTTCTGATCAACCTAGGTCTTATCTTTTTTCCTTTATGTTAGTTGGACTAAAGGTCTATCCATTTTGTTTGCCCTCTCAAAGAGTCAGCTCTCAGATTCCCTGATACTTTACATTGTTTTTGTCTTTGTTTCTCTCTCATTAGTTTATGTTTTTATTTTTGTTATTTCTTGCCATCTACTGCATTTGTGTTTAGGTTGTTATTGCTTTTCCAAATTCTTTTTAAGAGATGCCAAGCATTTTCTTTAGAACTGCTTTCAAGGAATCTCAGTGTTTATGTTATACAGAAATGAGAAAACAGACATTTGATAAGCTCCTAGAAGTCTCTGAAACACTGAGATTTCTTTGAACATTTGTGTTGATTTTTAAATTAAATATAGCGACCTCACCTCACTCTTTGATGTCATCCCTCCAATGCCTCCTGTGTTTTCTCTTATATGAGGTTCTCACTTTTAAGCATTAACTATCTGTGCTTCTTTTAGAATATCCACAGACATTAGTTAGCTAGTAAGGGACCAAGGTGAAGGAGTGGATCTTTCAAGGAAGGAGAAATAGAATATAATGTTACAGGGGGTTACAGGAAAAATAAGAACAGGAAGATTAAATGGTAAATGGAATGGAAGAATAGTGTAAAGGAGGAAATACAAGGAAATACAAACTTATAATTAATACTATAAGTTTTTTTTGAAAAAACATATGGAATCCTGCTATTGTAGAGGCTTCCTAAAATATATACATATAAAAAGGAATCTAAATAGGGTTATTATATAATGGGATAGTCCATACGTTAACTAAACATCTTATGCTACCAATTAAAACTCCCTGTACCAAAAATGGGTTACATCTTTTTTGAGTTGTTGGGCAAAAAGGTCACAAAGACACTTCTGTCTTACTTAGGGTTACTATTGTTGTGAAGAAACACCATAACCAGGGCAACTCTTATAATGAAAACATTGAATTGATGGGGTTCACTTACAGTTTGGAGGTTCAGTCCCTCATGGCAGGGAGGCAGAGGTTTTACTGAAGCTAAGACTACTACATCTTGCAGGCAACAGGAAATCAACCTCCACACTGTGTGGTATCCTGAGTATGTGAAACATCAATACCCATACCCACAGTGACACATTTCCAACAGAATGTGTGGCCCAAATTAATGTCTGGATGAAAGGTTATGTCATTCAGCCTCCTCCAACAAGACCACACATCCTAGTAGTGCCACTCCCTATGAGCTTATGGGGGCCTAATACATTCAAACTACCACACCCCTTGCCATTATGCATTATGGAATATTGAAAGTGGTTACCCTCCAGAAGCTGATGGTAAGACCTGTTGCTGAAGACACCACATAAATAATTACGTAAGTAATCAAACATGGATAAATCAAGTTGTTGCTTGGTTTAAGAAGCTTCATCCCTGCTGATTAGCATCCTTCGTGCTGAAAGGTACTATATATACTGCCAGAGTAGAAAGGGAGCCATCGACTCATCCAACTATGAACCGGTGAACTACAGTAGCAGCCTGTATAGAAGATATGCCCCCTTGTGCAATAGTGGCACATGTGTTAAAGGAATAACCAATACTTTTTTAAATTGGATTTAACACCTCTTCTGTGAGATGTAATCCATAAATGACACTGTTAATAAAGTCAAGTACTTAAAACTAGATGGATCCTGGGTCCTAAGAGAAAGTGTATCATTATTATTCTGCTAAATGAACATAGCAATAGATGACCCAATGACATATTGCATACCCATAGATTAGTACATTGGTTCAACTCTCATCAGAGAAGTTTTTCTTGCACTAAGTAGAAATTAACACAGAGATCCAGTACTCAATAATACACAGAAAATTAGGGACTTTGGATTGCTCAGTCCTAAATAAAATATCTTCATCACTCTCCTCCCCTCAAAGCTCAGAGATTTATGTAAAAGAGAAGGCATAAAGATTGTAGGAGCTAGAGGTGGTGGATATCTCCAAAGGAAAAACATTTTTCAGACACAATATAGCTGAGGCATGTATGAACTCACAGAGACTGTGGCCATCAGCATAAGACCAGACAAATCCCAGCATGGAGAGGGGGAAGTAATCACAAAGTCTCACCCCTTACTAAGAAGCTATTTACAATTAGTAGCTGATGGGAAAGGAAGGACAAGTCTTCACCAACACAGTGACAATGAGAACGTGAACCACACTCCCTGGCAGGCCTTATGCACAGGAGTAATTGACCAACACAAAATAGGAAATAGGGACTCTGTGGGTTTTGGGTGCTTTTTTTTGGTTGTTGTTATTTTCATTTGGTTTTCTTTTATTGTTGCATTTTATTTTGTGTGACAACTTGACACAAGCTAGAGTTATCGGAGAGGAAGGAACCTCAGTTAAGGAAATGCCTTCCTAAGATTGTTGTAAGTCATTTTCTCATTTAGAGATCAACGAAGAAGTGCCCAGCCCATTGTGGGTGGGGTTATTCCTGAGCTGGTGGTCCTGGGTTCTATAAGAAAAAAGACTGAACAAGCTGTGGAAAGTAAGCCGATAAGAATCATCCTCCATGGCCTTTGCTTCAGCTCCTGTTTCCAGGATCCTACACTGTTTGAGTTTCTGTCCTGACTTCCTTTCAATGATGAACAGTGCTATGGAAGTGTAAGCCAAATAAACCCTTTCCTCCCCAACTTGCTTTTGGGTCACAGTGTTTCATTCCAACAATAGAAACCCTAACTAAGACACATGTAGATAGATAAAATGGCTGTGTGGGTCTAATCTCTCAACCTCTGCTATAAAATTATCCATTCTTATTTTCAATCTACCTCAGACTCTGCAAATGTTCATTGGATGTAGACAATAATATTGACCTAGTTATTAATGAGATGGACTAAAGAGAACAAGACCTTGGTTAGTATTGAACTGTCACCTTGACAGAGTCTGGGATGGCCCAGGGACAGTCCATGAGTCATTATCTAGGTGAGATTAATTGAGGTGGAAATACTTATCTTCACAGTAGGTGATACCATGTCCTGAGTTGGAGTTCTATACTAAACAAAAAGCAGAAAACGAGTTAAGCTTGGGCACTCATTGCTCTCTGTTTCCTGACTGGGCACAGTGTGCCAGCTGTTTTAAGTCCCTACTGCCAGGAATTACCTGAGTGTTACCCTCAATGGTGAGCCAAAATAAAGCCTGACTTACTCAAGTGTCTTCGGTTGGGTATATAGTCCCTGCAAAGCAGACAAGTAACTAATACACCCTCAGAAAGACATTTTCACAATCACTGTAGAAATGTGCCTAGATGGAAAATGCTAGAATGGTTGATATCAAATGATCCATGAGCTAAAGTTGGGATGGTGTTGTTAAATTTAGAATGGAGTTGGATTTATGAGAAAATCCGAAGTCCCTGTGGAAACAGAAATCCTGATGTCTCAGACTACAGTTCTAAGCATTTGCGGTGGTAGCCCTGGAGCCTGTTCTTAGCCAATGATCTTTTGAATGGTTTCCTCCCTTGACACACTAAGAGAGCCCAACAGAGAAATGTCTAGAGCCTTGCTAGGATTTGATTTCATATTTACAATGCTAATTTATTATTTCTTCTTAAATAGTTGTATACCCAAGTTTAACGCAGTATATTCTTCCTATGAAAAGTATTTACTCTTTTGCCGATGTATAAACTATTATAGTATCTCTTTCTCTTTGCAACCATGTTCATGACTCCCGAAACTCTATCTGGTCTGAGAAAAATAGGCACCTACACCTTCTTCTGGTAGAGTTCAAAGCATAGTAAAAATGATGCAACTGTCTCTCCTTTTTCATCAAAATCCTTTATTGTGAATTCTGAATTATATTCTTTCTGTTGATTCACTAAAAATTTTGCAAACAATAAAAGGTTATTTAATATGTTTGGCACATGTTGAAAAGAAAATGGTTTGTTATTTAATTTCCCAAATCAAGAAAAAAAGTCCATTGATTGAGACTACATTTTTCCCCAGATATTCATGGCAATTGTCACTATAAAAGAATAATTGTTTTTACTTCTCCATCTAATGGCAACCAGAATAAAGGTGCTAAAGCCAAAGCTTCTGTCAACCAGAAACAGCCACCAAAGCAGAGCAGCGGGAAACAAATTGGAGACATTTGAGATGTCAGCTTTGACAGGAAGCTGAAGATCAAACAAACCAAAATTGTTTCTCTTTCATGTTCTCCCTGATGAATTTGCTTTTAAGTACTGAATGTTCTACCACTTCCACTTATACAGTGGTCAGAGTCCAGGGATATCTATCTAGGGTGAAGCAAAGAGAACAGAGGATATTTTCCTGCCACTCATCTCAGAGAGTCATTTGTGGTTTCCTGATTGTGTCATCATATGAACGTCTACCACAGAGGAAATATATATTTGTGCATCCAAGAAGATAGACACAGAAGGACTCAACCTTCATATTCTTAAAGCCCACTACTGCGTTGACCTTTATCAGCCTCAGTTGGTGGCCATCTCTGAAAGTTCTTTTTGAAACAAAAATTGTCTTTGAAGTATTTATACCAAGATATGGCATATTCTGAATCAATCTGTGATTCTCTACTACTTACAGATATTCGTAAGATTTTGATTTTAGAAGAGGAAAAGAAGGAAGAAAGAAGGGAGAAAGGGAGAAAAGGGGGGAGGTATGGAGGGAGGGGAGGAGGGAGGGGAGGAGAGAGGAGAGGAGGGAGGGGAGGATGGAGGGGAGGAGGGATGGGAGGAGAAACAAACCCACAGTACTTCTCACAGGAAAAAACATGGCCATTAATGTGCCTGGTTTCAAAGTTCCCAATGTCTTCTCCCAGGGTTCCCAATAACCTGTGGGAAAGCTGGTGACTGTGTTGGTGCATTGAGAAATAAAACAATATGCTGTCAATTGAGGAGGTATTTTTAGAACTCAATTTATTCCATATGAAGACTATCATTTTATTCCTTAATTATTTACTTTTCTGTTGGAGTGACAATATGTATTTTAACAAAGAAAATGATAATGATGGGCAGTGTAATTTGTTGGGTTTTTTCACATTTGTGCTTCATAAGATAAAAATGTTGGTGTTGGTGAGACTGGAAGGCCATGAAACACATTACATAATCTGAGTGCTTTTTCTGTTTCTGGGGATGCCTGGGAAATTTAAATGATGCTCAGTCTCAACTTCAAATCAGTTGCATCAGTACCTCTAGAGTCGAGGCTCCTCATGACTGCGCTTTCATGGTAGTCCTGATGTGAAGATCTACGGAAGACCTGAGAGGGAGAGAGCTTCATAGAGCTCCGACTATGTGCTTTCAATCTTGAGGTTCTGTACTTCAAAGCAGTACTGCTTAACTGTCAATAGACCCGAGTAGCTAAGTGCTGTTCAGCATCATAAATAACCTCCAAATCAAACTTGGGTCAGTAGAGATTATTTCAGAAAATAGAAAACTGTGGCATGAGAGCCATGGCAGTGGGAGACTACAGTTCAAAGCAGGGTCCCATGAGCATTTGCATCTTGTTTTCACAGAAACTGCTTTAGAAAATTGAGCTCAAATGTAAGAAAACCTAACTGATAAATAGGGAGTGTGGAAAGAAAAGGATGTTTTGGAACATGGAAATTGAGAGAAATGAGAAAGAAAACCACCAATCATTAAAACTACAGTACGATGTGACTTCAGACTTCTGAGAAGGGCTGTGAAAGCCAATCCATCAACCTGATAATGAAAACTATCTTTGTCCACTGAGCATCTGTCACATCAGCTGCAGTCCAGGTGCCTCCCAAACGCCAGGAACTGATTGCTCATAGTTCTGGGCTCCTGAAAATCGGAGATCAACCTCCCCTCTCCCACTCTTCCCATCCATTCCTCATCCCCTGTTTCTCTTCAGAAAAGGGTGGGCCTCCCATAGCTATCAGGCAGCCATGGAATATTCAGTTTCAGTGAGACTAGGTACCTCTTCCTCTATTAAGGCTACACAAGGCAATCCAGTAGGAGGAAAGAGTACCAGAAGCCTATAAGAGTCCGAGACAGTCCTATTCCCACTGTTAGGAGTCCCACAAGACCAAGCTATATAACTCTATATAACGTAGAAGGCCTACATCAGTTCCATGCAGACTCCCTGGTTGTCATTTTAGTCTCTGTGGGTCTCTATGAGCCCAGGTTTGCTGATTCTGTGAATTCTTTGGAGTCTTTATGGTGCCCTTGACCCTACTGGCTCCTATAATCTTTATTTCCTCTTATCCACCGGATCCCCCAATCTCCACTTAATGTTTAGCTGTGGGTCTCTGCGTCTGGTTCCACCTGTATAAAGGTTATCTGATGACAATGGGGCTAGGCACCCACCTATGAGTGTAGCCGAATATCATAGGAATCATTTTATTGTCTTTTTTCCAGTGGTATTTGGTTCTATGATAGGCCTCTGAGGTATCCTGCCTCTGGGTCCTGGCCCTCAGGGGTGAGCTCCTTCTCAGGGTATGGGTCTAAGCTTAACCAGTCATTGGTTGGTCACTCCCACAATTTTTGCACCACCTTTACCCCGATACATCTTTACGTAAGATAAATTGTAGGTCAAAGGTTTTGTAGTTGGCTTGGTGTCTTAATACCTCCACTGAAAGTCTTACCTGGTTATAGGAGATGGCAAAGGGGGATACGGATTTTGAACTGGCCATCTCCTATAACCAGGCAAGACTTTCAGTGGAGATATTAGGACACCAAGCCCTCATTCCTGTGCCCCCCCCAGTCCAGACCTCTCCGTAACTTTTTTTTATCCTTTCTTCGGTTGAAGGACCTATGTATATAGCTGATAGAAAAGTTTAAAGCAATAGCTGCTTTGGAATAGTTTGGCAGATTATTAAAAAGAGAATTACACATGTAATATATAACCTAGTGACATGACTCCTAGGCATTTACTTAAAAGAAATAAAATATATGTTCACATAGATCTTGTGTAAAGGCCATTATCTTCCAGTAATTCTCCAAAATGGCAATACGAATAAAAAGAGGAAAGATGCCTACTCTATGTTCTCTGGGCCTTTTAGGAAACACAGTTTCATACACGTGATTCTAGAAGATGATGCTATATTCTGATAGAATGCCTCACATCTTTGCCGTGGCAACAGTGATACCCAAGATGCTAATGGCATTGTTGTAAACAAGCAAGTTAAGGATAAGATTCTTGCCAAGAAAAGTAATATTCATATTGAGTATAATAAGCATTCTAAAAGCAGAGATGTGTTTCTACAAAAGTGTAGGAAAATGATCAAAAAAATGAAGCTAAAAAGGAAGAAACCTGGGTTCAACTAAAGTGTCAGCCAGCTGTACTCAAAACAGCATATTGTATAAGAACTGATAGAAAGGAGCCTGAGAGGATGGAGCCCATTTCTTAATAATATATTACTTGCTAGATCTATAAAATAATAATTATTATTGCTATTATTGACCTAGACTAAAACATAAAAGCTATTTATAATTGTTTATAGATACTTTATAATCAACCAAAGTGGAAATAACCCCAAATATGGTTTGGGCTGAATGTTCATGTTCTCCAAACTGACATACTGAAACCCTAAGGTGAATTATTTTGGAGATGAGGCTTTTGGAAAATGATCAAGTTGTCTCTTGGCTTTACAATAATGGTCTCTAAAACAGAATGATAAACTCTCTCTTCCAAATGATAGAAATCCGAGAGTTAAGTCTCAGAAACCATATTCAGTCCTTAATGGGCCAAACCAGTTAAGAAAAGGCACTGGTCATTGGCACATCCTGTAACTGTTTGCCTCCTTAGATTTCCTTCTGAACACTGGAGTTCAGGAGTAGTAGGACTGATCCATAATGACTTTGTGAGGTTGGACTGGAACCACCCCTATATTGGCTGCTTTTGTGTGTCAACTTGACACAAGTTAGAGTCATCAGAGGAAGGAGCCTCAGTTGAGGAAATGCTTCCATGAGATCCAGCTGTAAGGCATTTTCTCAATTAGTGATCAATAGGGAAGGGCCCAGCCCATGGTGGGTGGTGCCAATCCTGGGATGGTGATCCTGGCTTCTATAAGAAAGCAGGCTGAGCAAGCCAAGTGAAGCAACCCAGTAAATAGAACCCCTCCATGGCCTCTGCCTCAGCTCCTGCTGTTGACTGAGTTTCTGTCCTGCCTGGTTTCTGTCCTCCCACCAGGTCCCAAAGAATCACACAGAAAGTCTACATTAGTTATAAACTGATTGGCCCATTAGCTCAGGCTTCTTATTAGCTCTTATAACTTATAT
>LOEQ01001238.1:131071-154327 GCA_001685075.1 Bramus lutescens
ACCTTCAGCTTTTCTGCCGCTGCGCCCCTCGGGGAACCACAGCATTTTATTTAAACCATAATACCTTCTGCTGTTTAGCGTAGGACATACCAGGTTTTAGAAGATCCTGTGGGTGAGTAAATATGTAGAAAGGCAAGCCTACCTTGAACTGAGCAGCTAGGCCATCAATTCCAGTGATTCTGTGCACTGTCTGGAGATCTTCAGGAGTTGAGATGAAAAACAATTTTGCCCAGTGGTTAGTGCTTTCACTTGATGAAGTGAATTGCAGATGAATGCTGTTCTGTGCCCATGTTGCGCCCATTTGTCTTCTGTCTCCTTTGGAGAAGATGGGGTGCTGCTACTAGGAGCCAACCTGTTTATCTGTTAAGAAAAGACTTTTAATAATTAAACATTTAAAGGTTATATTTCCCAGATCTCAGAGCACTTGAGGGCTGTTTATCAGGTATATATTGAAAGTTATGATTGCAGTATAGAATCGTCCTGGAAAGCTGGGTCCAAATTTAACTGTACTCATTTGTAACTTAACAGGTAAGATTTCTATTTGTGAAAGACAAAGAAGAAAAATCTGTTTGCAATAGTGGAAAAGAGCTTAATATATTTTGAAGCAGGGTAGGAACACATTTGCCTACATTTACACACAGTTGAATTTAAGCTCTGCATAATGTTAAATGAAAGGTGAGCGAGAGGAAGCTGACTTTTTTTATAGGGAATTATCTGGGAAGTGAGTCGTTGCATGGGAGTAGATGTGCTGTAAGTGGTTCTCTGTGTGTAATGAACTCCTCAAGGGGCCCTGCCAAGGTGAACCATCATGCAAATACATCAAATGCAATAGAGCTGGAGTCACCCTCGTCATGAATGGTAACACTAATACCTTTGGAAGAAAAATCTGAGAGGTCATCACTGAAGACACATTTTGCATCTGACCCTTTAGGGACTCAGACTTAGAGAATTTTTCTGCTCCAACTTTAATAGATCCTATGCTTTACATTAAGATACGATAACTAAGAGATATATGCATAATTTTTATTTCTTTAATTAAAAAATAATGATATTATTCCCACTTTCCTCCAACTCCTATCTCACCCTCACAAATTAATGGCCTCTTTCTGATCAGTTCTTATTATTACATATGTTTATGTCCAATGTTCCAAGTGCATATACGGAAATTATATGTATTTATATATAATAAAATTTATATATAAATATATACATATAAATTTTTATACATGTATATAAAATATATAATTTTATACATACATATGTAATTTTATATTTTTTTCAGGGCTGACCACTTGCTATTGNACATATGTAATTTTATATTTTTTTTCAGGGCTGACCACTTGCTATTGGATAGTCAATGCAGGGATAACTAATTCTCCCTCTCACAGTATTGTTGGGCTGTCTATAGTTCTTTGTCTTGGGTGGAGTCCCACAAGATTTCCTCATTAGCATGTCTATTGGTGCTATCCTTTTTCCAGTCCTGTTGAGGTATCCTGGGTGAAACTTCATCCTCATTTCTAGGAAACACAATCTCAAGGCAGACTTCCTGATCCTCCTGTTCTTACAATTTTTCCACTCCCTTTTCCTGGTCCTCAAACTCTTAAAATATTTCCTCCTTGTCTTAGACAGTGTTCTATGACCTTTAGGTGCAGGAGTTACGTTATAGATGTATTCACTGGGGCTGGGCATTCCACACTCAGTTGTTCGCTGCATTTGAGCTGGCTGTGGCTTTCTGCAATTATTTCTATCTTCTTCAGAAAGAAGCATTGATGAGGGGTGAGAGCTCCACCTCTCTGTAAGGATAAGTCCACACTCAGGAATTATGCTGGTTTAGCAAAGTTGGTGGGAGGGGGTTCTCCTCTGAGATTCATGCCCTCATTTGCCCCATGAAGATGTCTAGATTGCCAGCACCTGACAATTGTATCTGTGTGGATATGTTCTTCCTTTGTTTGGGAGTTTCTTCTATGATCTCATTGAAGACCTGGTCTATAATATAGACCTGGGAGTCTTCTCCCTTATTTACGTATGCCTATAATTCAAAGATTTACTCTTCACATGGTATCTCACAGGTCCTGCATTTTCCTTTCCTGTGCTTTTAATTTCTTTTTCATTTTCTTTGCTTGTGTGGTCTAATCCTTCTATTTTGTCTTCAAGTCTTGATATCTTATCTTCTGTTTGATCTAGTCTTGTAAGGTTTCCCCTTGAGTTTTCTAGTTGGGTTATTGAGTTTTTCAATCCCATCTAAATTTTAGCTTGACTTTTTTTCAATATTTCTAATGTATCCCTGAATCTTCTTTTCAGATCCTGAATTGCCTTCATCATTTCATTCTTTGATACAATTATATTTTCTTGTATGTCACTTAGGCATTTATTGTTAACCTCTCAAAGTTCAATGATGTGTTTCTTTATGCATTCTTTAACATCTTTGAACTCTTTGATAAAGTTTATATTGTTCTTTGAAATTTTGTGTTCTGGGGTTCATCTAAGTAATTCTCAATAGAGAACTCTTCTGTGGGAATATTTAGTTTGATGGGAGGCATAGTATCCTGGATTTTCATAGTGTTTTTTTTATGATATGACTTGGGTAATGTAGACTTCCTTCATTGATAGCGTGTCTGATGTGAGAGCCTAGCCTTCCCTTGAGTGGGCCAGTACAGGAACTGTATGACAAAAGCTATGCTAAGTAGAGCTAGTACATGCTGGCTTCTTTTCTCCTATTTACCTCTTCACCACTTTTCTATAACCAGAGGACCCAGGTGTGACTCTCAGTACCCACACGGTCTACTTGATTGAACCCAGGCTAGGCAAAGCTGGCACAGGAGCCATGGTCTGGAGCTGGGCCTGTAGGTGTGAAGATGAGGGAGGGAGTGGATGGCAGTAGGGGTGAGGGACTCGCTGTGGAAAGCAGAGCTGCAGGCTGGAGCTAGACCAGTGGCGAAGAGTATGGCAGTTGGAAAGACAGGAGTTGGGAGGAAGGACTTACCAGGCAAAACCAGTTCAGGTCTAGAGCCAGACCAGTGTGTATAGAGGTGGTGCCAGCGTACTCACTGGGCAAAGGCAGTTCAGGCCCTGTGGGTATGGAGATGGTGGTGGTGCCTCATATGCAAATTTTTAATATCACTTGTTTTACTCCACTTTTTTAAATGTTCTACTACCAGTCATAATCATGTTAGCAAAGATGGCTTTTTAATACATAGGAAAAACAAGAATCATGTAAATATCTAATTCTAGTAACAATTAGTTGGTGGGAAAACATGTCAAGTTGACAAGCCAACAAATATTAGTAAAGGCACATTAATTGGTGAGTAAAGTTAAATCATAATTAAAATTAATTAAAGGGCTAAAGTGCTGGGCTCTATAGTGCATAGCTTTGCAAGGCTCAAGCTGGGAGAGGCTGCTTTGTTATAGTAGTTTATAACTATTTAGTTATTTCTTAGGCATAAGCAGAATCCAGGCTCCAGCATCTCCAACAATCAAGGTTGGACTGCCTAAACCCAATATACAAGTTAGCCAGTTAAGCTAGTTACTGCTGTAGAAGAAACAGAGAAGATTTTACTCAGTGTGGCCATATTGTGAAGAAAAACAAACTGTGGGGGAAAAAAAGCTAAGCAAGCCATGGAAAATCAAGCCAGTAAGCCACACTCTTCTCTGGCCTTGGGTCCTGACTTCCCTCAGTGTTAGACTGTGATATGGAACTATAAGCTGAAATAAACCATTTCCTTCCCAAGCTACTACTGGCCGTGGTGTTTTTCACAGTAATAGGAATCCTAAATAAGACAAATTACATTGCAATGAAGGTGTTCATCATATCTCCCACGTTGAACCAAAAGCTCTTTGGCAGTAGGAGAGTATGAAATCCTTAGTCAGAGAAGTCCTCAATCTAGAGCGACAGAGCTGCTGCTGTGTCAAGATGCCTGTCCTACCATGTGCCTCAAGCTGTACGCCTGTGTTTCTTGGTTATGTGAGCCAAGAAAATCCTTTCAGGCTTGATTGAGTTGGAAATTTCTGTCACTTGGGTTTCCTGACTAATATGGCAGTATATAGCTTATCAAAAACCTTGCCAGGAAGTCTTCCACAGGGAATGTTTGCAATCGTTTGTGGGAAGACACGCAAGGAAAATGTAACAACTGGATCAGATTTGGAAAAACACAGACTAGCACCTCCTGACAAACCATCTAAAAATGTTTGAGTTTATGGGAAATAAATCTGTAGAGAAAGAATCATTCTGAAGCAGTGGCAATGAGTGGTAAGTGACAATGAGTCACACCATATGCATTGAGAATCTAAAATGACAAATGAAATGGCCTTTGAAGTGTAAATTAGATAACAGACAAAGACTGTGGATCTTAGGGAGGACATTTTGCAGATCTCATGAGGAGGCTAGTCAGAACGATGGAATAAGCCTGGATGTCAACAGAAATAGAAACTACAGAAAATACACAGACTCGTGGAAAATTAAGAATGAACTATTTAATGAAAATCTTTCAATGAAGAAATCAAGAAGAAAATTAAAACTTCCCCAAATTTAATGGAAAACAAAGTCAACATACCAAGATCTGTGGGACACAATGAAATCAGTCCTAGTAGGAAAGTTTGTGGCACCACATAAAAAAAGAAAGAAAAGAAAAAAACTGGAGAGGATTCAAATCAGTGGGTTAGTATTGCATCGGAAAGACTTGGAAAAACAAGAATATACATTATCCCCCAAAATTAAACAGGAAAGGTTAAAAAAAGACAGGGGTGAAATTGAAGACATATACATGAGGTACTAGAGAGATGGCTCAGCAGTTAAGAACACTTGCTGTTCTTGGAGATGACCCAGGTTCAGTTCCTTGCACCTACATGACTCTTTACAATCATCTTTAACTATGGTCCACAGGATATATTGCCCTCTTCTGGCCTCCATGGATATTACACATAAGCGACTCACTTAAACTCACACAAGCTCACATATACATCTAAATAAAAACGAATAAACCCTCCCAAAACAAAAGAACACTAAAAGTAATCAATGAGACATAGTTGGTTCTTTGAAAAACAATAAGACTGACAACTCTTTAGCCATTAATTTGATCAGATTAATAAAATCAAAAATAAAACATAAAACACCAAAAATCCTCAAATTATTTCATGAAGTGTAAAGGGAAGGAATACTTGCAAATCTTTTATGAAGTTCATATAACCCTGATACCAAAACCCAGACAACAACCAAATTAATAGCCAATCTCTCTAATGAACTAAATGCAAAAATTCTCAATAAAAACATTTCTATTCCAAATTCAAAAATACACCAAAAGATAATCTATCACAAACAAATCAACTTAATCCCACCAATGCAGATCATATTTAACATACTTAAATCAGTAAATGCATCCAAACACATAAATAAACTCAACTATAGAAACAGCCTGGTCATCTTGTTGGATTCAGAAAACACCTTAGAAAAATTCAACATCCCTTCATAACAAAAGTTCTGGAGAATCTTGGAGTATAGGATCTATATTTCTGAGTATTAAGTGCAACATACTTAAGCCCACAACTAATAACATGCTAAGTGAAACCTGTGTAAGTATGCCACTTAAGGGCAGTGCCCATGGAGGCCAGTGACTTCCTAAAAAGGAAATACTAATACTCCCAAAATTGTTTCATAAAATGTAAAAGGAAGGAATACTTCCCAAATTTTTGGGAAGTCAGTGTTATCCTGATACCAAAACCAGAAAAGGATCTAACACAAAATAAAATTATAAACTAATCCCCATTTAGCATTGTGTTGGTTGTAGGCTTGTGGTATGTAGCATTTATTATGTTGAGATATGTTTCCTGCATCCAAAGACTTGTATAATAAAACCTAAGACATTGAAGAAGAATAAGACAAAATGTGTACTTTCTTGTTTCATGTTCAATACAGTGCTGATATCTTACCTACAATAAGACAAAGGAGATAAAGGAAATGTAAATATGAAAAGAGGTCATTTCTATTATTTGCAGATAAAAATATTCTATATATAAAACCTCCTAAAGAGTTCAGCAGAATAACTCATACAACTGATGAACATTTTCAACAAAATATCAGGATACAATGTTAACAGACAAAAGTCAGTATCTTTGCCATATACAAATGGTAAACATACCAATAAGAGAAACAGGAAAAATCCTGTTTATTAAAGCCTCAAAAATGTATGTTGTGGGTAGAGAGATAGCTTGTAGTTAAGAGCATTCAGTGCTCTTCCAGAGGACCTAGATTCAATTCCCAACACCAACATGTTGGTTCACAACCATCTGTGACTCCACTGTCAGGGCATCTAATTCTTTCTTTTAGCCTCCATAGGCACTGCACAAATGTGGTGCACAAACATATATTCACAATATAAAACAAAAGTAAATAAACTCTCAAAAAATATCTTAGAATAAATCTAAGAAATTGGAAGAGTTGTATAATAAAAAACTAAGACATCAATGAAAGAAATCGAAGATAGCAGAAAATGAAATCTACCATGTTTACAGACAAGTAGGATTAATATTGTGAAAATGGCCATCCTACCAAAAGCAGTTTACAAATTTAACATAATCCCCATCAAAATTCCAATCCAATTCTTCAGAGAAAATGCAAAACAATCTTTAATTTTATTCAGAAACATACACATGTGCACATACACACACACATACACACATACAAACACATACAGAGCATCCAAAATGCCACCATCCTTGGTTTTAAGTTATGATCAATGCTATAGTATTTTAAATATATATATATATATAGACACATTTATCAATGAAATACAACTGAGGACCCAGATATTAGTCCACATACATATGGCCATCTGATTTTTGACAAAGAGGCAAAAGTACACAGGGGAGAAAAGACACATCTTCAACAAATGGGTGCTGGTCAAACTGTATAGTTCCATGTAAAAGGGTGAAACTTAATTCTTACCTCTCACGCTACAGAAAAGTCAACTCTAAATGGTCAAGACCTTGAGAGAAGATCTGATACTTCGATTCTAATAGAGGAGAAAGTAAGGAATATACCTGAACTGATAGGCACAGGAAGGGGCTCTCTGAAAGGACCTCAGCAGAACCCGACATTAAGACCAACAGTAGACAAATGGGAGAGACATCATGAACTTTGATGTCTTTGTATTACAACAGAGAACATCACCATTTGAGCAAAGAAACAACCTACAAAATGGGAAAATGGTTACCAATTATACACCTGACAGAATATCCATATCTAAAGTATACAAAGAACTCAAAAACAACTAAATATTAAGGGAAACCCAATTTAAAAATAGGGGATGGAATTTAACAAGGTATTCTCAAAAAATGAATACAAATGGATGAAAAATAATTTCCTGAATGTTTGGCTTCCTTATCTATTAGGGAAATACAAATTAAAACTGCTATGAAATTTCATACCCTGTCAGAATGTCAAATATCAAACCAAGAAATATTAGCAGTGCTGGTGTGGATGTGGAGAAAGGAGAACACTTATGCTAGTGGGAGTGCAAATGGGTAACACCACTGTGAAAAATCTGTATAGATGTTCTTAAAAAGTTGAAACTAGATCTACCACTAGATCCTGTTACACCCCCATTGGTCATATATTAAAAGTACTCTGTATTTCACTACAGAGACACTTGCTCATCCATGTTCAATGCTGCTTTAGTAACAAGAGCCAGGAAAAGGAAACAGTCAAGATGATCATCTAATGTTGGATGAGCAATGAAAAGGTGGTGCATTTACACCTTGGAAATTAGTCAGCTGCTAAGAAGAATAAAATTTGCAGGTAAATGGACAGATGTAGAAACAGTCATTCATAGTAATATAACTCAGACCCAGAAAGACAAATGATACATGCTTTCCCTCACTTATGAGTGTTACATTTGACTCTTTAGATATGTGTGCTTCCTTTGGAATACCATGGAAGTCAGAAAATTAGTAATGGGACATGGTGATGACACTCAAGGGAGAAGAGACAGAATACAGTGAAATATAGTGTTAGAGGCAAATCATGGGACAGGAAGGAATAATTGGGGTGGGAAATGGGAGGGCATGCTAAGAGTTGGACTACAGGGAGGGATAAGTGATAGTAAATATCTTTCTTAAATGATATAAAAACATTTAACTGGAGAAGCTTCTTAAAACATATGTATGTGCATATATAAAAAGAATATTAGTGGAGGTACCCTACCAAGGAGAGACTAGACATTAACTGCTAACAAATACAAATTCTAATATCTCTGTGAATCGTTGGTCAATGGAATCCCATAGACCTACAAGTATTACAGGTTATCACAAATACTTTTGATTACCCTCCAGTAACGGTAAGCCATAGAACATAGAAATTAAGCTGGTATTCGTGTGGAAGCCTGATTCCTATTGGCTAGCTTTCATAGCTCTGGATAGTGATGTCTAAGCTGCTTCAGGGAAAAACTACATGGAAGTCTAATCAAGCTACAAACCTTGTGAGCTAAAATAACTACTGTCCTGAAAAAGATATTCACACCCGTGCAATGCTTGCACATGTGTTATGGAAGTAACCATCTGCTTTCTGGCTCGATTGAAGGCCTCATCCGTGAGATGGAATCCATTTCTGCTAACTGTTAGTAGGGTCAAGAACATTTGGCTAGATAGGTCATGAAATCTAAGGGAGAACCTATGACTACTATTCTGCTGGACATGGTATTAAAATGACCTCTTAATGACTTGTTGCTCTATCCATGGAACAGTGCATTTTCAACACTCATAAGAAAAGCTTCTTTTTGCAATTGATAGCAATTAACATAGAACTTTCCAAATGGTCAACGTTCAAAATATAAGAAACAGCAGATTATCCAGCTCTAAATTAAACATACATGTCATACCCCTCTCCCCAAGGCTTAGAGAACTTCACAAAAGAGGGGTCCAAGAAAATTTAAGAGCCAGAGGTGGAAGATGACTTAAAATCATTGTGTTTTCTGTATAGAGCAAGGAAGTTACACAAATGACCTCACAATGATTATGACAGTGTACATACAACTAGCAAGAAGAGCTCAAGGCATACAAAATTCCACCTTAGAGGTGGGAGGTAGGCATGAAATCCCATCGCTAGCTGAGAAGTTATTGGCATTTGATAGTTGTGGGAGGGGGGCTCAGATTTATTTAATGATGCCATCCCTTGTAGTTGACCACTCTCCAGGACAGATTCCACTCCCAAGAATAGTTGGCAAAAAAAATTGGAATTGAAGGGCAAAAAAATAGGAAGGGGGATCAGCAGGCGGTGAACAAGAGGAGAAGAGGGGACAAGTGAGGAGGAGGAAGGAGAGGAAAAGAAAGGAAAAGAAAGAGGAAGAAGAAGAGGAACAGGAAGATGAACAAGAACAGGAAGAAAAGATCCCTCCTCACCCTCAAGGTTCTATGAGTAGGGGGCAAGAGTGGACATAGAAGGAGTTTCAGGGTCAATGTAATCAAATTATACTGTTAAATTCTCAAATGATTAGTAAAAATACTATTTTAAAGTAATTCATATATATATAAATATATATACTTTCCCACCTCAATCCTGTTTCACTATTCCCCCATTAACCCTGTATACCATGTATTCTATATCTTCTTCCTTGAGAGCCACCCCATGGCTCCTTACTAATTTCCTAGCCTCTATGGGTATTCTAAACTACACACACATATCTAAGGATATGTGACATTTATCTTTCTGGATCTGAATTTATATCACTCAGAATGATTGCTTCTGCCTTCATCCATTTCTGTGCAAATTTCATAATTACATGGGTTTTCATCCAATCCATTCTAAAGAGAATTCTTCCCGCACTTCTCAAACAAGATTTCTTAATCGTTCATTTACCAGCTGTAGTAATGTCATTACTCAAACAGTAAAGCTTCCTGAGTAAAACTATTATTTTCTACAAGATGTTCTAGTGCTTAGAATCATCCAGCATGCTAATAGCAGAGTAAAACCTAGAAATTTTGAATTCTAGGAATTAAATACAGTATGAGCTGATAAGGGGTGCTTTTTTTACTTGTTGGAAAAAGGGAGAGGGAGGAAGGGACAGAAATGGGGAGGTGGGTAGAATTGTTAGATTTGTTTTGGTATGGATTTCTTTGACCAAACATCATTAGGGTTAACTTGAAATCAGCCATACATGTTTCTTTTACATACACATTGTTCAAAAGCTCAAACTACAGCTTCCTTTGTTCCTAAAGTACTTTCAAGGACTAGAGGCCATGTAAAACCAGGGGGTTATAGCCCCACTGACATTCCAGTGAGGATGGGAGGCAGAGACAGAGAATTCTCAGAGCAAACTGACTAGCTAGACTAGCCTAAATGGTGAGCTTCTGCTTCATCACAAGTCCCAACCTCAATACAAGAGGTAGAGAGTGATTGAGAAGTCACATGATGTCATTCCCAGGCCCCCTTACAAATGTGTCCACACATGTGCAAGCATGCATGAACAAGAATACACACTACACACATACTTAGAAACATTAACATGAGCATTGAATTATAAAGTAACCATCTACATTATGCAACTTAGATGTTGAGTTACAAAGGCAATATAGTGAGTTATCAGTGTCTCCTGTGTGTACCTGGGAAGTAGAGGGTTGGCAAAAACAGCACTGGCTTTGGATTCCAGATCCAAGACTGGAGTTAAAAATGAAGTCCAACTCCTTCATGAACTAACTGTAGGAGTTGCAGTTATTGGGTCTCTCTGGTCTGTTTGATTATCTATGAATTATTTCCCCATAGTCCTTCCAATTACAGCTCTTATCATTAGAATCTCAAGTTGATATGGCCCCTATTCTTGAGAAACTTGTATTTTTTTTAGCACCCCATCCAAAATGGTCACTGCAGGTCATTAGTTCTCAGCTAGTGTTTGTTTGAATAATAATTGGGATGCTTTGTCTTTTCATGATTAATCACTGTCTGTTTATTGTTTCATTACCTGCCACACTAGTAGTATAGAAGCTTTCAGAAGGCAAAGAGCTTACCTGCCTGGTTTTTCGAACATTGAATTCTCCTGACATAAATTAGGTACCCAAGGTCAACTTAATGAATAAATAAAATATGAAAAACCTTCTACTACCATTCCTGATACATTTCAGTCTCTTGTGAAGAGTAGAAAGAGCAAAAAAGGCAGGCAGTGGGGGTGCACACCTTTAATCCCAGCACTCGGAAGGCAGAGGCAAGCAGATCTCTATGAGTTCGAGGCCATCCTGGTCTACCAGAGCTAGTCCTAGGACAGGCTCCAAAGCTACAGAGAAACCCTCTCTCAAAAAAGAAAGAAAGGAAGGAAGGAAAGAAGGAAAGAAAGAAGAAAGGAAAGAAGGAAGAAAGAGCAAAAAGTTGTGCTTCTAGTTTTTGAGTGATTGAGTACTGTAATAAAATAAAATCTTTTATTACTTTTACATTGGTTTTCTTTAAAAACTAACTGCACATTTCTACCTATAACTGTCTAAGAATGATTGATAAATTTTATTTTAAAGCTAATAAATTCTAAACATGGAAAGCAAGATTATCCCCCAATATTCTGAGACAATTTCCCTTTTACAAGTACCATTGCTAGAGGATCTGTGTCATCCTAAATTATTTTTTTTTAACCAGAGGCACTTCAGACACCCTTGCCTCTGTAGTCAATGAAACTTGGGGAACTGAGTGTTTTCCCACAGCATTCCATGAGAGATCACCAAGACAAGAAAGGGTAAAGAGTACCATGCCAGTATATGTGCTGGTGGGTTCGACATCCCCTGCTGTCTTCTCAGGTCTGACTCAACTGGCCACTGATGAGCAAGCAAGTACAGTCAGACCTGACCTTATGATGTGACTCAGGTCTCTGTAATCTTTCTCAATGTTGACCATACAAAGTCTTGCCTTTTTCTGAAGGCTTCATGATTTAGAGAGGGCTGTAGAATAAATATCAGGCTGGAGTCTTGCTCAACACGTTGTCACCGCCTTAGTATGAATTCCTTAGCCATTGAGTCACTTGCTTTTCCTTAAAGGGGATGCTGATTTGGAACACTCCGAGATGTCAGTGTGGGATCTTCTAAATCCACACCACTTCCCAAATATTATGAAAACATAGTGCTTAAGATTATAAACTTCTAATTCATCCAGGGATGTGGCAGAGGCTCAGCACCATAGCTCCATGAGCTCAATGACTCTGGTCAGTTTCGCACCTCTCTGAGTTCCAACTTCTTCAACTTTGAATGACTTGATAGAGGCCTGAGATGCAACCCCATCGGTAGAATTATCCTTGAGCACAGACACTGATCCCTTGATCTACAGTCCCACACAAAGCATGACATGGTGATCATAGCACTTAAGAGGAAGAACCAGAAGGATCTGAAGTTCGAGCTCATCACAAAGTATATAAGAAATTTAACACCAGCCTGGGCCATATAAGATTTTAGCTCAGTATGAATAAACATATAGTTAAATAAATAGTAAGTGATAATACCAAGTCTTTAGAATTCATTGAGGAGATGCACATAAAGTCCTTCACATGGTCCCTCAAACACCAGGCTAATTGTCTCTAAACATTATATCACAAGGCCACAAACATGGCATTATATAACTTAAATAATGCCAAGATGTGTAGGTGATTACAAAAAGTCATACACACACATGCACATATATATATATATATATATAAAGTGCACATATGCATGTGATAGACTGAGAGAACAAACAAGATCATTTAGATAATTATCCTGACTTCCAGATAAATGCAGGAAAGAGGTATGATTCTTGGCTAAAAGCTTTTCAAATGTTTTGCTTGTAGACTATTTTCCTCAAATCTCTGTGTGAGTGTGATGCTGGGGTGAATAAATTACAGTTAGATGCACAGTATTGCACCCTATTACATGGAAAATTACACATATGCTTTTTAACCATGAAGTGGCAAGGCCACTTCATACACCAAGTGGACTTTACAGATGTCAGTAGTTGTCTCTGAGGCTCTGTCTCTCTCTGTCTCTGAACAACCTACTTAGCTCACAGCAGTTGCAGTTAATCTTGTGATGCGTAGACACGAGAATGGGTCTGTGATTCACAGAATGGATTCTCCGTGGTACCAACTCTGAGAGATGAAAAGTAATGTTCAGTACTCTAATTATGTTTGGGAAATCTCAGGTAACGTGTTTTACCATAGGATACCTCAAATGACTTGAGTTCTGATTTGCTAACATTTATTTTACCAGAGGAGTGAAGCTTTTTGTGTTTCTCAAATATCAATTTGGGATTTTATTTTTATTATTAAGAATATTATGGGATTGGGTTCTAAGAAATGTGTGTGTGTGTGTGGAGAGAGAGAGAGAGAAAGAGAGAGAAGAGATTGTGTATGATGTATGCATATGTGTGGTGTACTCATATGATAGTATGTGATAGTGTATGCATGTGTTGCTGTATGTATGTGTTGCTGTATGCATGTGTGATGTATGCATGTATATGATCTTGGCATGTGTGGAGTATATTTACCTGTATGATGTAGATACTGTATGGTATATGCATGTGTATGGCATATGCATGTGTGGTGTATGTATAGTGTATTATGTATGTGTGTGTATGTATTTGTATTATATGGAAAAATGTGTGTGTTATATGTATGCATATGATTCAGGCATGTATGTGGTATGTGCATATGTATGGTGTATGCATATATCTTGTATATGCTTACATATGATGTGTGTATATGTGTTATGTATGTTTGAGTATGATATATGAATGTGTGTAGTATGTGCATGTGTGGTGCATGTATGCAAATACAAAAGGAGAATAATATGTAGCAGCAGGCCACTTGTTGGTTCCCAGCTGCCCGGCTAGCTTAGCCCCAAAATAATCACACAGAAACTGTATCAATTAAAACACTGCTTGGCCGATTAGCTCTAGCTTCTTATTGGCTAACTCTTATATTAATTTAACCCATTTCTAGTAATCTGTATATCGCCATGCGGCAATGGCTTTCCGGCAAAGATTCAACATGTCTGACTCTAGCAGCTCCATGTCAACTCCCTGACTCTGCCCTCCTTTCTCCCAGCATTCAGTTTAGTTTTCCCTGCCTAGTTAAGTTCTTCCTTGATATAGGTCCAAAGCAGTTTCTTTATTCATTAATGATAATCATAGCACACAGAGGGGACTCCCACATCAATAATATATCTGTATACCTATTTCCTTTATCTTGGGCTATGGTGGCTGCCAGAAAGCCCCAGCAATCCTCCTGCCTCCACTCTTCAACGCTGGAAGTATAGGTGTAAGTGCCATCATTCTGGCTTTTATGTGGGGCAGGTATCCAAATTCAGGTCTCACACTTACATAGCAAGCGCTCTTGCCCACTGAACCATATCTCAAATTGTGTAAGGAAAGTGCAGTGGTGATCCCTGCAGCCCTGAAACCCAAAGCCCTTCCTTTCTTTTTTGGCTGTGCACACTCATGTCTTTCCCAGTGCCACACTCAGCATTCTCACAGAATTCTGTTTTGCCACAGTGTAAGCGTCCAGACATTTCAGTCACCCTGAACTTTCAGTCTATGTTATCAGTACATTAATCACTGTGTGCTGATAATTGCCAAGATGAGCCTGATAACTGCAGAAGTGGCGATGTAAGACCCTTGTCTTCATCGGGAGAAGGAAAAAGATGGTGTGGGGCCTTTCTCCAGTGTTTAGTCTCGGTGTCTGTCAATAATGTCAGTTAACACAGCATCCCTTCTTGGAGGGCTGGATGCTGCTAGAGAAACAGGCATTGAGTAGTATAGCTTTTAAAAATAAACCAAGTAGCACTGAGAAAGTGACTTGATTTGACCTCTAAACATCTTTACTTATTGTAAAGTAAGTGCATAGCAGGGACTTCCACGGTGTCTGGCAANTCCTCTCTCGCGCCCTTCCTCTCCTGGATCTTTCAAGGAGGTAATCCAGGAATATGCCTTCCTTCTTAGTTAAATTAGTTTCATGACGTGCTTCTCCTTGTCCAGAGAGTTAAAATGTTTACTTTCTCCATCAGATTAGGCAAAGTATAACAGAGAGTATGAGCGGAGTCTGCATGCTGTTTTCATGATTCACGCTCAGAGAAACTGTAGAAACATGAAAGTCGCACTTCTCCATTTCAGGCGGTGGGAAACTGGAGGTGGAGAGGAAAGATGTGTGTGACCAGGAACAGTAGGCCAGCACTCGCTCCAGAGGAGGCCTGCTTCCGGGACATTCTCTCACTGTATATTATGCTCCGGATTCCTAGAGACCTGAGAGAAGTGAGTTTGAGGAGGCCAGCGATGCTGCTGTATCCCAACACACATAGCGGCTCATTATCCTATACCCTTTCCAAAGCCAAGGGACAATCCCGGAGCCACCCCTCTCCTTCCCACATGGCATATAACTGAGACAAAACACCCATTCCACAGTCTCCTAAGTCATGCTCACAATTCAGAGAGAAAACAGCCCTTGACTCCACTCTACAGATGAGAAGACTGTGGTTCACACAAGCTTCCTAACTAGCCAGGATGCGGGCATCGCAGAAAGAGAGAGACAAATATATTTTAGGGGAATTCATTAATTCTGGCTTCAATTTTCTGCTGTTATTCTTTCCACATTTTATCAAGGCTGGCTGGCCAGAACCTAGTGATATAAATATTTACAGGCCCAAAGCGTATTGGTTTAGTGACTTTTAGTAGCAGAAAAGCTCCAGTAACAGCTGAGTTGGAATTAATAAGGAAAGAACACATTCAGTGTGAAAGAGAAAGCCCTTTCTGAACAAAAAGAATTTACTGCTTTCACCCTGACTGGGTCTTTAAAGAGAGGACTCTGAAATTCAGGTTTTCCATGCACACTGGCATTTTTAGTGGCCAGTTTTTTAAATTAATTTTGTGTTCTTTCCTTAATAACACTAACTCAATTTTTAATACGCTGTATATTAGTGACTTTCTTCTCTTGGACTGGTGGATCAGAAGGTCAGAGCAGTATTTAGGAAGTGGGAGCCACCAAACGGTCTGCCGTAGACCAGAATGACAAACGTTCCGATCCAGAGAAAGTCCTGTAACCGCAGTAGGTGCGTGGCTCTGAAGAAGCAAAGACAGGATACAAGGAGGCTTTTTAAAATGTTCCAGAAAAGGGTCTTTCCTCATAGCGGCAATGAGAAAACGAAGCATTTGGCAGTAGTTTGCAGTAGTTAAAATATTCTTGAACTGGTTCTTTCTACCAATCATACGCATTGCAAACTCGTACAGCTATGTTTCTTAAGTTCCTTAGACATGATTTTTACCTCTGTTTTTGTCTCCTTCCTACCATACAATTTAAAGCCATGTCTTAAACAAGAGATCTGTCTCAGGTCTTCCGTGCCACAGGGTTCTGAATTTGAGAATTTTGTTCCTTCCTTCCTCAAAAAACAAAAAATAAAATTGTAGTGATGTCCAACAAAATCCTAATTACACATTTTTTGTTTATTCTTTAAGGAATCTTTGTGTGCCCCATTGCCAAAAGAGCAACTGACCTCAGTGGTTGCTAGGCAACACTGTCCACATCCAGGCTGCCGCCCAGTGGCCTTGTGGATTCTGCAGTGACTCAAGGCTGGGAAGCGTGGTGCAGCTCTGCCTGGCACTGGGGCGGGAGGCTAACAGGATACATGCAGCGTCGCGGGCAGTATTGGCCAAGATCAGGCCTGAAGTGAACTCTTGCGGCTTGAAGATTCCCGAGCAACAGAAGTCCTTTTTTGAGAAGTGGAATAATTTGTTTTTGGCAAAACACTGTTTCTTTTTTCGAGGGTGAGAAGAAAAAGAGTGTGGGAAAAGCTTTGGAAATCTTGCAAGACCTCTTGGACATGGACTATGTGTTACAAAACATATTTTTGACGAGTTAAGTGTTAACCAACCAAAAACAGACAGATTGTCTTTCCCATGTTGGCTTCAAACTGCAGCGGAGTAAGTGCCGTTGCTGAACACCCTGAGAATTTGCCGAACCCTGTCATTTTCAAAAGCTTGTCAAAAAGCCCAGAGCACGAGAGGCCAGAATGGAGTTGCTTGCCCCTTTCTGCAGGATGTGTGCAGCCTTCTGGGAGAGAGGGAGGGAAAAAAATGAACAATACCAAATCAAAGAGTCCCAACTGTCAGTGAAGGGTGGTCCAGAATAAAGCTTTCAAAGGAGAAAAAGATTTGTTAGAAAACATAATGAGTTCTCTTTGTCATTGAAAATACATCCAAAGATGTATTTCATGACTACTTTTGACAGGCACTGATCTGAATATTTGATGGACAGAGACATTCTTTCTTGCTCTTAAGGACTCCCCGAGGAAATGGAGCTGTAAGCAGAAAATTACAATGCATTGTAATGGTATAGAATTCAAGGTAACAAGAAAGGAAATACTAACACTGGTGAGCCTGGAAAAGATCCCGAAGAACTGAATTGTCAGAGCTTTCTTTTTATTTCGTTTAATTTTTAATTGGCACATAAAAGTTGAACGTGTATGGGGTTCCCTGCAATGTTCCTACACGTAGTAGTCAGGCCAAGGTAAACCTCTAGCTCCTCAAATAGTTATAATTTCTTTGCCACAAAAATATTCTAAATCTCCCCTCTAATGCTGCTAGGAAATAAGTGCACTATTGATGTCTACATCACCCTACAGTACCCTGGAGCTCAGCTTCTCAGAGTGTGATCTTGGCCTCCTACAGCATCCTATGGCTAAATGCAGAGTTAAAAATTTGTAGGAAGAGTAGCTTTCTGAGCAGGAAATGACGAAAGTTAGCTCAAAATCAATGTGTCACAAACTCAGGGTGTGGATGGCGGTGTCACTGGTGCTGCATCTCGTGACTTCCCTATAGCTTTAGCTCTGAGCTCACACCACGCACCCCGTTCATTGTCCACCCTGGAGTACCAGTGCCTGGAGCACTCAGCTCAGATCCCAGACAACTGTGTGCTGTAATTCACTTGGCTTTTTACTGCACATACGTTCTTTACTCTTGCAGAAACATGACTGTGTTTTACAGATTCAGATCAGGATATCTGTAGGGTATAGTGTGTTAGAATGTTTGGTTTTTAAAACCTTTGGGTAAGCTTCTTTAAGAAATTATTAAATTAATTTTGGCTTAGTCCTATCTTTCAATAATTCCTGAAATGGCCTTAAATATATTGATACTATTTTGTACTATATATTTACAAATCCAGCATTCTCAGCACTAACAATTATAAAATCAAAAATAAAAGTGTTGACTCTGACAAACACTGGAGCTGCCCTATGTCTATGAGCATCCAGTATCCAGCCGATTCAGTTCTATAAGTGAAAATAAAAAAGGAATACCCACCTCCTGAATGTAAAGATTTGTTTCTACTTTTAAAAAATGGTTAAAATATATATTACAAAATAGCTGTCTTAAAACTAATTCTCCGTGATTTGTTATCAGTAAGTGATTTGCATACCTAGCTTATGGACTTAGATACCAAAGCACTGCGTAATAATTCCTCAGACAAAATAAGAGTTATGGAGGAAGAGTTAAGAAACCCTATCAGGCTGAAGAGATGGCTCAGAAATTAAGAACACTGGTTGTTCTTCCAGAGGTCCAGAGTTTAATCCCCTGCAACCATACAGTGGCTCACAACCATCTGTAATGAGATCTGGTGCCCTCTTCTGGCCTGTAGGCATACATGCAGTCAAAAGACTGTATACATTTTATACACACACACACACACACACGTGCATGCACACACACACACACACCCTGCCAATGAACCCCTGATCTCTTCTACAGAACTATGATGTTCTGCTTGCTTATTAGACCCCCTCTTCCCTTTATACCCCATACCCCTCCCACCCTCTGGTACCCACTTCACAACTTTCATCTTCTTTATATTGTAAATATTTAATGAGATAATGTGATGCATGTCTCTGTGGCCCTTGCTTATTTCATTTGGCATGACACCCTTCAGTTTTGTAAGAGTTACCGCAAATGACATAACTTCTTTTTTTTTTTACAGCTGAATAGTATCCAGTTGTGCGTAATGTAGCACACTTTCTCTATTTATCTATTAGTTAATAAATATTTGTTTTATCTGTCATGGCTATTGAGAACAGGGCTGCAGTCAACATGGGAGTTCAAATGTCTCTATATTTCTTTTGGATATAGATCAAGTAGTGAGGTTGCTGGGCAGAATTACTTAGGATGTTTTGAGGAATTTTCATTCAATTTTCAACAATGACTGTATTAATTTATAGTTAAACCAATGCTGTATAAGAGTTCCTTTTTTCCCCCACATCCTCACCATTTGATTTATTTTTAACGTAGGTAAAGTCTTCTAGGTGTTTTTGATCCATTTCCATGGTGATTGGTGTGACTTAGTACTGTTCTCATATAACCATTTGCTGTTTGTATGTCTCTGTAACAGAGATGATTGTGTCTCTCTTTAAAACAGACTGCTGCTTGTGGTTTCATTGCTGAGTTCTGCGCCTGACCCTTACCACCTTGTCAGAGGCACACTTTCCACTTCTTTCTGCCTTTACTCTGTTTCCTTTAACTATGCAGAAGGAAAAAAATACTATGCAGAAGGTTAGTAACTGTTGCATACTCTGCAACTTTTTACTTTGTTTGGTTTTATTTTGTTTTTAATGATGTTTCCTTCTTATGGCTTGCACATGTTAGGCACCACTTAGCTCCACCCAGCACTTTTATTTTGTGTGTGTGTGTGTGTGTGTGTGTGTGTTAGCTTTTTAGATAAAACCTTGCTATATATCTCATTCTGGCCTTAAATTTCCTGTATAGTCCAGGCTCTGTCAGGCTTTATGTGGATACAGTCGTCCACACATTGGACACCATTCTGTAACATGAGGGCCTGCTTGTCGCCCTGGCCATCCAGCTAGCTTAGCCCTGAAATAATCACACAGAAAGTCTGTATTAATTGTAAACTGATTGGCCCATTAGCTCAGGCTTCATATTAGCTCTTATAACATATATTAACCCATTATTCTTATCTATATTAGCCATAATGACTCAGTACCTTTTTCTGCAGGGCAGGTCACATCCTGCTTCTTCCGTGGTCTGGGTAGGACTGTGGAAAGAGCTTCCTTCTTCCCAAAATACTCCTGTTCTCATTGCCCCACCTCTACTTCCTGTTCAGTTTTCTTGCCTATATTCCTGCCTGGCTACTGGCCAATCAGCGTTTATTTAAAATATAATTGACAGAATATAAAATTGTCCCGCACCAGGGTGTTTAATAGAAGTCATCGGTGATGCTCTCTGGTCTTGGGCATTTTTTTTAATGGGGGAATTTGTACTATTGTGCTAATTCAGTCTTGCAGCTTGTTGCTGCTCTCTACTTCAGGCTTCATTTTTCTTTACAGATGAACATTATTCCACTGTGCATGTATGCCACATTTTCACAACCCATTCATCTGTTGAAGGACAATTAAGGTTCTTTTTCCCAATCCCTGGCTATTGTGAATAACATCACACTAAACATTGCCGATCATGTGTCTGTTGGGTAGAATATCTAGTCTAGTGGGCAAATGCCAATGAGTGGTACAGTTGGGTTATATGATTGATTTATTTTTATTTTTATACACATTCTCTATACTGATTTCCAGAGTGGCATATCAGCTAACAATCCCCCTAAGAATGAATGAAGTTACCTCTTCCCAACATCTTCCCAGTTTGACATAAAGGGATAGGGATCTAAACAGAGAATTCTCCATTGAAGAAATAGAATTGACTTCTATGGAGAATTCTCTGTCTAGATCCCTAGCCCCTTTTTTTCCAAATTGGGTTATTTGTCTTCTTGACTCTGTTTTATTCTGCTATTCAATCCTCATCACTTCTTTTTTACAGTGCACATTCCTTGCCCCTGTGTCAAATATCAGGTGGCTGTAGTTGGGAGTGCTCATATTTGGGTCTTTTATTTTATTCCATTGGTTTGCATGTCTGTTTTAAGTCACTACCATGCTTTTCTATCACTATGGCTCTGTGATATGCCCTGAAGTCTGGAGTGGCAGTTCCTAGAGTATTTCTTTTTGATCAGGACTGCTTTGGCTATCCAGGGTCTTTCCTGGTTTCATTTTAATTATAGGATTTTTTTTCTATTTCTGCAAGGAATGTTGTGGGTATTTTTAATAGTATTGCATGGACTCTGTACATTGCTTTTGTTGGGCCAATTATTGCCTTGAAAGCTTTCTCACAGACTAGCTCCCGTGGAATTCTATGAAAACTGCCAAGAGGGTGATGCTATGGCTCCTGTGAAGAACAAAGGTTATCCACACAGCACAACCCATGTAAAGAGCCAGTAAGTGACACACACATGTTGGCAGCAACCAACAGATGTCTAAGTGGATGTAAAGTCTGCTCAACAAGAAGGAAACCATGCCTACTACTAGAAATCTAGACAACTTTGTTTGGCTAGCGAGGTCTTGAAACTTAGAAAAGAGACTCTATTACTGACACTTTGCTTGGTCTGCCTAATTCCTAGCTACACTCTAAATCTTATCCTCATACTCAAAGATAAATGTAACTATTTCTCCTCAGAAGCCTCTCTTTACAGAAACTGGAGCCCTTCACAGAAAATCACACTAGACACAATGTAGAGATCCACATTGGAAGGTGAGCCCAGGCACAATGAATGTGTCTGCAGGGCAACCCCTGCATCTAGAGCTCAGGGAATATCTTGGAAGAGGGGAAAAGATTGTAAAAGCTGGAATACCAGGAAGTCACCATCTCTTCTAGAAATGACTGCCAAAAAAAAAAAAACCCTCCTCCAGAGCAGCTCCAGTCAAGCAAGATGCCCAAAGGGAAAAAATGCCAAGGTGAAGAAGGTGACTCTGGACCCAGCCATTGTGAAGAAACAGGGGGCAAAAAAAAAAAAGACCTAAGAACTTCAGCAATGGGCAGGACATCCAGCTTTAAAGAGATCTCACTCACTTCTTCAGACGATTCCGCTGCATCAGACTACAGAGGCAAAGGCCTTTCTCCGTAAGTGGCTCAAAGTACCTGCAGCCATTAGTCAGTTCACCCAGCTCCTGGACTAGCAAACATACTCAGATACTTGAGCTTGCCCACAGCTTCAGACCAGAGACAAAGTAGTAAGTAAAGGCTCCTGGCCCATGTGAAGGAGAAAGCTGCTGGCAACTACAGGACAATCTGTCCCTAATCAGGATCAATACAGCACCACCTTGGTGGAGAACAAGAAAGCTGAGCTGGTGGTGATTGTCCAGGATGTAAACCCCATTGAGCAGGTCCTCCTGCCTGCTACAGGAGAGTCCCTACTACATCAAAAGAAAGGCCAAGCTGGGGCGACTGACCCACAGGAAAATATGCATCATAGTTGCCTTAAACCAGAATAACTTGGAAGACAAGGGTGCTCTGGCTAAGCTGGTGGAAGCTATTAGGATTAATTACGATGACAGATATAAGACCCGCTGCCACTGAGGAGACAATGTCCTGGGTCCTATATCTGTGCCTCACATTCCCAAGCTGGAAAAGGCAAAGGTAAAAGAACTCACTATTAAACTGGATTAAATTTACACTGCTTAGTTTTTTGTACATAAATGTAATTATAAAAGTATACTCCACAAAACATAAATTCGAGAACAATGGCAATATCAGTAGATGTAGAATGCAAAACGGGGGGCAGAGGGGTACAGAATCTCACCCCTAGATATGCACCTAAATCTTAAGCATATCTTAAGCATACAGGAACGTTCAAATTAAAGGGAGGACCAAACGTATTCTCTAAAACCACAATTCAAAGCAAGGTGACATACAGGATTAGTATTAGACAGAATTTACATCAAGCAGAACATTTTAGTAAGAATAAATAGTGGACATAACATAGTCACAATAGAGCAATAATTTTGAGTTTGATAGCTATACAAATTTGCATGTGTCCATCCAAAACTATTCAAAATATAGAAATCTTAGATTTACAAAATTAGGGGACAATAACAAATTATGAAGAAATTAGCCCAAGTATATCAGAAATTGAGGTTAAACCTATTAATCACTAGGTAGAAGAGAGATTTTTTTTTGAACAGTTACATTGTGGACATCAAGAAATCTAGTATCCTGAATTAATCTTACTGGGAGTCCTACAGCCAACAGATACAGAACATGGTTTTGGTTTTGGTTTGTTTTTTTGATTGTTTTGCTTTGTTTTTTTGATAATCTTACAACTTTTAAATAGGAAATAAATGTTCTTGGGATATTTCCTTTAAACATGTGTTTTCACCTTCTTTTCCCTGAATTGCAAGCTCAATGACTTATGTCTTCCGTGTGTCTACTGAAGAGTCATCCAGCCGGTCAGAGGG
>LOEQ01001238.1:157203-168282 GCA_001685075.1 Bramus lutescens
CAGACAGACAGACAGACAGACAGACAGACAGACAGACAGACAGACAGACAGTGGAATTAAATTTTAGAAATTACTGACCACATACTTTTCTTTTTTAAAACAATCGTTTTTTTATTTTACATACCGATCCCAGTTTTCTCTCCTTCCCCTCCTCCTTGTCCCTCTACCTTCCCCCACCCAACTCCCTATCCAGTCCTCGAAGAGGGTGAGGCCTCCCATAGGGAGTCAACAAAGTCAGTCACATCACTTGAGGCAGGACCAAGGCCCTCCTCCCTTGTATCTAGGTTGAGCAAGGTATCCCTCCACAGGGAATGGGCTCCAAAAAGCCAGTTCCTGCACTAGGGATAAATACTGGTTCCATAGCCATTGGCCCCAAAATTGTCCAAGCCACACAACTGTCACCCACATTCAGAAGGCCTAGTTAGGTCCTATGCAGGTCACCCCTCTATCAGTCCAGAGTCAGTGAGCTCCCACTAGTTCAGGTCAGCTGTTTCTGTAGGTTTCCCCATCATGGTCTTGACCCCTTTGCTCATATAATAGCTCCTCCCTCTCCACAACTGGACCCCAGAAGCTCGGCCGAGGGCTTAGCTGTGGATCTCTGCATCTGCTTCCATCAGTTACTGGATGAAGGTTCTATGATGACAATTAAGGTAGTCATCAATCTGATTACAGGGGAAGGGCAGTTAAGGCACTCTCTCTGCTATTGCTTATCTGGAGTCATTCTTGTCATTCTGGTGGATTTCTGGGAAGCTCCCTAATGTCAGGTTTCTCACTAACCCTGTAATGGTTCCCACTATCAAGATATCTCTTTCCTTGCTCTCCCTGAACCTTCCTGATCCCTCATGTTCTCCTCTCCCCTTCCTTTCTCCCTCTCCACTTCCTTTCCACCCTCTACCCCCTCCCCGACACACACACACATACACACTCCCAATTTACTCAGGAGACCTTGTCCATTTCCCCTTCCCATGTATGTTTCTCTTCGGATCCTCCTTGTTTCCTGACTTCTCTGGAATTATGAACTATATTCTGGTTATCCTTTGCTTTAGGTCTAATATCTACTTATGAGTGAATATATATTGTTTGTCTTTCTGAGTCTGGGTTACCTCATTCAGGATGGTTTTTNCTATTGCTTATCTGGAGTCATTCTTGTCATTCTGGTGGATTTCTGGGAAGCTCCCTAATGTCAGGTTTCTCACTAACCCTGTAATGGTTCCCACTATCAAGATATCTCTTTCCTTGCTCTCCCTGAACCTTCCTGATCCCTCATGTTCTCCTCTCCCCTTCCTTTCTCCCTCTCCACTTCCTTTCCACCCTCTACCCCCTCCCCGACACACACACACATACACACTCCCAATTTACTCAGGAGACCTTGTCCATTTCCCCTTCCCATGTATGTTTCTCTTCGGATCCTCCTTGTTTCCTGACTTCTCTGGAATTATGAACTATATTCTGGTTATCCTTTGCTTTAGGTCTAATATCTACTTATGAGTGAATATATATTGTTTGTCTTTCTGAGTCTGGGTTACCTCATTCAGGATGGTTTTTCTAGTTCTGTCCATTTGCCTGCAAATTTCAAGATGTCATTGTTTTTTGTTTTTTGTTTTTGTTTTTGTTTTTGTTTTTTAACCACTGAGTAGTATTTGTGTAAATGTACCACATTTTCTTTATTCATTCTTTGGTTGAGGGGCATCTGGGTTGTTTCCAGGTTCTGGCTAATACGAATAATGCTGGTATGAACATAGTTGAGCAAATGTCCTTGTGATATGAGTGTGTCTCCTTTGGGTTTATGTCCAAGAGTCTTATGCTAGGTCTTGAGGTGGGTTGATTCCCAGCTTTCTGAGAAACCGCCATACTGATTTCCAAAGTGGCTGTACAAGTTTGTGTTCCCACCAGTAATGGAAGAGTGTTCCCTTGACTAAGNTCCAAAGTGGCTGTACAAGTTTGTGCTCCCACCAGTAATGGAAGAGTGTTCCCTTGACTAAGCATCCTCTCCAGCATAAGTTATTGTTAGTGTTATTGATCTTAGCCGTTCTGACAAGTGAAAGATGTTTTGATTTGCATTTCCTGATGGCGATGGATGTTGAGCAATTCCTTCAGTGCCTTTAGGTCATTTAAGATTCCTCTGTTGAGAAGTCTCTGTTTAGATCTGCACCCCCATTTTTTAACTGGATTACTTGGGGTTTTTTGATATCTAGTTTCTTGAGTTCTTTGCATATTTTGGAGATTAGCCTTCTATCTGATGTGGGGTTAGTGAAAATCTTTTCCCTTTCTGTAGGCTGCTGTTTTGTCTTGTTGACCGTGTCCTTTTGTCTTACAGAAGCTTTTCAGTTTCAGGAGATCCCATTTATTAATTGTCAATCTCAGTGTCTGTGCTACTGGTATTATATTCAGGAAGTGGTCTCCTGTGTCAATGCATTCAAGGTACTTCCCACTTTCTCTTTTATGAGACTCAGTGTGGTTAGATTTATGTGGAAGCTGTTGATCCATTTTTACTTGAGTTTTGTCTATACAGTTAGATATGGATCTATTTGCATTCTTCTACATGTTGATATCCAGTTATGCCAGCACCATTTGTTGAAGAGAAATCCTGTCTCAAAAAAATAAGAGAGAATGCAATAAAATTTAATAAAAAATACTGACCACATATTTTTCTCTAATGTTCATTTTAGTTTTTCTACTTATTTTGTTAATCACTTCATGTTACTGCTTATTTTAATTTATTATGGACATAATCTTTTGATTGTAAAATACTACTGTCTTATTTGAAATTCTTATACAATATATTTTGATCATATTCTTTCCACTCCCTCAACTCCTCCCAGATTTTCCCCAGGTTTCTCCCCACCTAACTTCATGGTCTCTCTTTCTCTTTTACTCTCTCTCAAAAGAACAATGTGTATATACATACAGATGCACATAAACACAGAACAGAGTCCATTTTGTGTTGAGCAAGAACTCCTGAATATGAGGTCTGCCCTAGAGTATGGCTTATATACCTAGTGAAACTTCCCTGGAGAAATCTGATTTCCACTTTCCCGGAAGAGATCAATTACAAATAACTTTTTAGTTAGGGGTGGTACTTTTTGTTTACTTCTGCTGTGCGACAATGGTATGTACCCTGTCAATTGTGTTTTAATAAAATGCTGATTGGCCAGTAGCCACAAAGTATAGGTGGGGCAACCAGGCAGGAATAGAAGCAGAGTGATGAGAACAGAATTCTGGGAAGGGGAGTCAGTCTGCAGTTGTCATCCAGATGCAGAGGGACCAAGATGTGACTGCCTCACCAAAAAAGGTACCAAGTTATGTGGCTAACACAGACAAGAATTATGTGCTAATATAAGTTATAAGAATTAATAAGAAGCCTAAGCTAATAGGCCAATCAGTGTTTTATTAAAAATAATACAAGTGACAGGATAAAAGACCATTGTCCCACAGCATACTTCCCTTACTTGGTGCTTGGATTTTGTTTGGTTTAAGCCTTTGTACACGCTGTCTCAATCTCTGTGAATTTATATGTCTTATCAGTCCTTTGTTTCTGGAAGATGCTGCTTCCTTGAAGTCATCCACCACCTTAAGCTCCTACAACCATTCCTTTCCCACATCTATCTCGGAACCTTGGGAGCCATGGCTAATGAAGACATCCCATTTAGGACTTAGTGCTCCAAAGTTTTTTGCTCTGAACATTATCCAGTTGGGGTTTTTATGTTAATTCCTATCTACTGCAAGAAGCAGCTTCTCTGGTGAGGGCTTAGCAATGCTCTAAATATAATAAGATCTTGACAGTGCCTTCTCAAGCTTGGGAACACTTTTTGTGGTTTCTAATGAGAGCAACCTGACCCCCAGTCACCTACCTTCCAAACTGATGTTCTACCTTGTAGTAGGAGACTGCTCGTTCATTTCCCAGCTGCCAACACCCAAATAATAACACAGAAACTATATAATTGCAACACTGTTTGACTAATAGCTTATACATATTTCTAGATAACTCTTATATCTTGAATTAGCCCATTCCTATTAATCTGTGTTTCTCCATGAGGCTGTGGACTACCAGGTAAGGTTCTGGTGTTCCAGCGTCTGTCTCCTTCAGCAGCTACATGGCATCTCTTTGACTCCATCTACTTTGTCTCTATATCTCTGTTTCAATTTCCTGCCTGGCTTTATCCTGCCCTGCCTTAGGCCCAATGCAGCTTCTTTATTAACCAATGGGAATAAAACATATTCTCAGCATACAGAGGGGAATCCCATATCACTACATGGTATAGGAATCCTTCTCTTTCTTCTCTCCAAGACATATACCAATCCCAAGACACATGGTACCTCCTACCACAATAAGTCATGGGCATTTGAATGCTTGGTCCCCAGTTGGTGGCTGTTTGGGGAGAATTGTGAGGTGTGATGTTGTTGAAGGAACTAGATCTCTCTGGGAGGCTTTAAAAGACTTAATTCATTTCCAGTTAGTTTCTCTGCCTCCTGCTAGTGACTTAAGGTGTGAGTTTTTGCTCTTCCAGCCACCTGGTACCTGCTACCTCTGTTCCATCACCTTGGGCTATAGCTTTCTGAAACCTTAAGTCCCAGATAAACTCTTTCTTCTGGAAGTTGCCTTGGTCACAGTGTCTTATCACAACAACAGGAAATTAACTAATACAGATACAATAGTTCTCTCCAAATTTGAGGATTCAAACCACGCATCTTAAAGCTTCGGTTTCTAAACCAAGCAATTCATTGTGATCAAAGAAAGTTTGTGTACAATTAAGTTAGATCAAATTCTAAGTTAATACTTCTTTCAGGAAAATATATTGCAAAAGAATGGGAGCTTGTAGTACGCAAAGGAATCACATTTTCTCTCGTTTGTAACTTGTGTTCTGTGCAGCTGAAAGGTCTGTTCTAAGCAGCAACTTCATTTTAGGAGAACTCTTTCCTCTGCTTTCATGTTTAGCTAAAAGTTCCTTAGCCACTCTAGACAACCTGCCTTCTGCTTAGCAAACATCTTTTTTGCTTCCTCATCTTCTCATAGGGAAACTATTTACCTTTTCCTCCACATTTAATGTCAGTCTACATGAATGTACTCCCCCCCGGGCCCTCAATCTTCAAAGGGGGTGTCTGCTAACATCCTGCATCTGCCCAGCCCCTCCAATGCCATGATGACCCTCACAGAACTCTCAGAGCAAACTGAATACATTGGCCTTTTCCATCACGATTGATATATGCCTATGTGTCTGGCAGGTTAATTATCAGCAGACTTTAGATGCTAAGATAAAGTTTACATAATTGGGACACTCAGCACATTAAAATATAGAAGGGAAATTTGTTGGAATGATAACCATCCTCCTCCTACTCACACAGGGATGTGATATGCAGAGCTAGAAGATGACAGGATGTGAGGCATAAATGAGGAGGATACATGGATCCCTGATTGAAACATCTCCTCCCACCCTCATCCTGAGCACCACCACAGCAGCACAGATAACTGCTGGACCCCTCTGGGACAGTCAGGAATGCCTTTGAATGAATCATGCTTTAAGACTAACTGCTAGCCAAGTACAGAAGAGGCCAAACGACTTCATCTCATGTAAAGTGTTTTGTCAAATGCTGCAATTTGCTACCAACTGAGAATATTTTCTCAGGAGACACTGAACAATAAATAGGAAGAATGCCAAGAGTCAACACTGCTCAAAGAAGGGGCTGACAAGCTGCGGGTTATCCCAAGGGAGAAACCTAAAAGCCTGCCTCTCTCATTGTCATCTTTACTGTGAACTCTCAGCACAGCTCTGCAGGGCTTGTGGCTCTGGACTCCAGTAGGCAACACAGGATTTTGTACTATCCGCATTTTTATATTTATTTGTATATCTATAAATCAAACTGAAACTTCTGAGCAAACATAGCTTTTCTCTCAATTCAGTTATCCCAGGAACATAGCCTTCTACATGCTGCAAACTCTGTTCCAAGTCTTCAAATACCCAAGAACCCTCCTTAGATTACGTATCAAACTCCTTCCCCATTCAGCCAGAGAATAATATAACCATCATGAGTGTATGAATTGTTTTGAGCCTCTGGTATTTGATGCAAAGAACAGTACAGGATAATAGTTTTCAGCTAATGGGGAGCAAACTAGGGATTCAAAGTATCCCCGTTGTCTTCTCTTTAAAAATTACAGAGCATTCAATTGTGAGTGTGGAGGGGAAGGGGCTGACGTGTGTTCCACAGCTTGCATATGAAAGACAGAGGGCTGTTTGCAGGAATTTGTTCTTTTCTTCCACTATGAGGATCCTAAAGATTAAACTCAAGCATCAGGCTTGGTGACAAGACCTTTTACCCATCAAACCATCTTGCTGGCCTAAAGCAGCTACCTTCTTGCTAAAACTCTATCTGCGTGGCATTGGATATCTTAGTTACCTGTCTCTTTGTGACAGAAGCAACTTAGGAAGAAGTTTATTTTGGCTCGTGGTCCCAGGGTCTTCTCTATCATATGGGAATCATAGCAGTAGAAACTTGAGGCAGGAACCATGCATTCACAGCCAGGGAGCCGAGGGAGATGAATGCCTGTTTGGCTAGGATCTTCCTTTCTACAGTCCAGGAACCAAGGCCATGGAATGGTGTCATCCTACTCTAAACAAAAATTAAGGTGGGTTTTACCACCTTAATTAACATTATCAAGATAAATCATGCCAAGTGACTATAATATATAAATAATGCTCGCAGGTAGGTTTGGAGGCATGTCTCCTGGGTGATTAAGTCAGCATTTGGAGCACAGGGGCAGAAGGCAGAGCTCCCATCACCACCCACAGAAACACAAGGATTTCCCCTACACTTTTATGGTCACAATTCAAGTCAAATTATGATTTATAGCTTTGATTGATACAGAAAATAATTATAGGACTAGCAGGTTTATTGAGCAGAGATGGAGTTTAATAATATTTTAGCATAAGCTTAGATACGAGTTAAGAAAAGAAAGGCATTTAGAAGAAAGTGAGACAAACACACAAGATCATGAGAGTAGGCTTTTCAAAGCATCACAGCTCATTGATTTTGACAGTAACTGTATATTTGATTCTTTAAAGGATTACTGACACTCTCTAAAATTCTGAAGTCCAAATCTCATCTGAAGCTGGAGGTGGTGGCACACACATTTAATCCCAGCACTCAGGAGGCAGAGGAAGGCAGATGTGAATTCAATGCCAGTCTGGCCTACAGAGAGAATTCCAGGACAGCCAAGACTGTTATATAGAGAAACCTTATCTCATATGAGATAGACTCAAGTCAGTATCATAACCGTGAGCTGCTAAAAAAATTTTTAAAAATGGTTTACATGCTTCTAAACATATGATGGCACAAAGTAAATATTCCTACTCAAAAAGGGAAGAATTAGAGCATAGTGAGGAATGGTCTGACCAAACCATGACCAAGACCCATCAAGGAAAATGTTTAATATCTGGGACTTATGACAGACTCATGTGGACTCCAGAGGCCACTGGGTAGCCCCAACCCTCCAGTTCTGCAGATTGCTACATAGACAATCTCTTAATGCACCTCCTCTCCACATAGACAGCTTTCCTTCCTATGTGTCCTGTGGTTCTGTCATCTCCACTTGAATCTCCAATTCAGTGTGGGCTTCACCTTCACAACTTCACACAGTGGCCTCTCCAGACCTCCATTCAAGGACTCTGCAGCTGCCACACATTGCCTAGCCTTGAATGATCTTCAAAATGGATGTGCAAGACTCCATGACTCCCTCGATCTTGCACGTTCTACCTCCTTTTTTTGAAAAAGGTACCATATGGACAACATTACCAAGTTCTACTGCCTGTGTCACATATGGCCTGGACCCCTTAGACCACCCGTGTTACAATCCCAGGAGAATACTTTCCTAGGCAGTTGTTGTTGAAGAAAGTGAGTTTCCCCTCAGCTGCATTCCCTTGGTCAAGCCGTTTCCTTTCAAACAAATGTGTATTTGAACAAGTTGTAGCCTTGAGTGAACTGTCTCCCCATAAGACCCTTAAATGTGGGGTGTTTGCTGCTCAGAGTTACAGCCTGTCTATCAGCACACACACTGTAGCTCTTTAACTTGCTTAGGACCTTTTCCTCCTCTACAAACTGCATTCATTTTGTGTCTTTCTGTCCAGTTTTGGCTTTTATTTCAATGTAGACTTGGATAAACTCAGTAAAAGGGACCATGCCACTGATCATATGTTGAAATTTCTTCTACCAAACAGATTACCCTGTTATTCTTACATTCGGTTCCTCTCAAGTTCTCAGGACATGGGCAGAATGAAGAAAGACTATTGGCCAAAGTCTCACACAAGAGCCCCTATCCTAATTCCTGGTAGAGTCCCTGACCCCCCCTGAAACTTCGTGAGCTAGGCTTCCACTAGCTAGATTTACCGCATCATTCTTGTCTTCTGCCAGAATGGCCTCCTCAGTTCTGTCCAACCTTTAGAGCTTCTCTGACCCAGAGTTCAAAATTCTTCCACATTCCAGCCAACAACACATCCAAAGACCTAAGAGCCACATGACTGGGTTTATCATGGCCATGGTCCCCTTTCTTGGTACCAGCTTTCTTAGTTTCTGTAATATTCTGTTTAGATCAACTTAAAGTAGAAATGATTGGTTGTGGTTCACAGCTCTAAGTCACTATCCATTATGCAGAACTAGGGGCAGGAATCTGGGGCAGTTCTAGGATGCTATCCATCATGCAGAAGTTGGGACAGGAGTCTGGGGCAGCTGCTCATCTCCCATTCACAGACAGAAAGTATAAGATGAGTGTTCATGCTCAGCCAGCTTCTTCCTTTGTATTCCATTTAGGACCCAAGCCTAAAGATTGGTACCACTGTTCTTTAGAGTGGATCTTTCTACTTCAATTAATGTGATAAAGGTAACCTCACACAGGCATGCCCCAATGCTAGCCTACTGAAAATAAGCCATCACAAATGTATCTGGAGACTTATCTCTTAAGTGATTTAGATCCTGTCAAATTGACAATTAATACTATCACACTGGGACAATGAATAAAATTCTGAGTTTCACTTTCTTGTCTATAAAGAGAGAATATTAGTATTTATTGAGTAGATAATAGAATATTTATAGTAATGATAATTCCCATCTTTACAGATTTTCACAACATTTATGGAATAGGTAATAATTGACATGAATAACTAGCATGGCTGAAATTGTCATCTATAAACTGCTTGTAGGAAGGATAGCATTTATTCTAAAGAACAGATGATGTGAACTAAATGAATTGATATATGTAAAGCACTTACTAAAGTGTATTTGACAAATGTTAGTTATTATGGCAATCATCTACAAAATCTTTCCAATATTCTGAGTTGAAAGAAAACAAAATTGGGTAGCAAGTATTAGATTTTTACTAGGAATCTAGGTTCTTAGCACAAAGAGTATCTCTTCGCTTGTAAAAAATAATTCCAAATACGGTCATGGAAGTAACTCATTTTCCTCCTCCTCCCATTTGTGCTCTTTCCCTTGTAAAGCAATGTGCAGGTAGAAGCAGAGAATCATGTCATCAGGGATGAGGAACTGGAAGAAACGATTGTATTTCAGGCAACTCATCCTTGACTTTTTTCAGATCTCACAATGCTGTGAGCAAATCCTTCCTGGAAGAGAGAAGACACGCATGTGTAAGATGGTGATACTAACTCATGAAGTATACAGCTTCCTGTTTGCCTTGGTGAATGCCTCAGAAAGCATGATACTGAGAATTTAAAAATTCTCCCCTCATTGTCACCACCCACTCACCCACCAAGCTCACTCAGAATGGATGGGATGAGTCAGGAAACAGTTTGGGTAGCACAGACCTGGGGGAGGATTGTAGGCTATGCCTGACTTACTCAGTAGCTTACAGAGATCAGTAACCTTGGCATTTCGATGGTTTGGGGACAAAGAAATGTGACTTCTTAAAGTCACAGATCTAAATCCATATGGCATTCAGAACAGGTAAATCCCCTCTAAGGAAATGAATGCCTACTTTCTGACAAAAATATCTCTTAGTGAGTCATGTCTTCTGATGCTTGGCTTCTAGGTAGGACTGTTTAATTATCTGAAGTCATTTCATTTTCCCTTCTATGATCTAGATACTGGGTCATCTTGAAACCTTCTTATAGCAGCTTCATGTAGGCTCCAGCTGGTCTCCTCTGGGTTTTCTTTGTTTATCACTGTGATGGTTGGAATGAGAACGCACCACGCCCCCTTAGGCTCAGATCTTTAAACACTTGGTCCCCTACCTGGCAGCACCATTTGGATAGGTTTAGGAAGACAGGCCTTCCTAATCAACTTCTGAAAGAGCTTATGGTTTAAGGTGATAAGAGTCCATCATGGTAGGTAAGAGACATGACAACAAGAAGCATGCATGGTAGCAGGAACAGACACTGAGAGATCATATTAACCTCAAGCATGAAGCAGAGAAAGAAAACTGGAAGAATGACAAGGCTGTGAACTCTCAAAGTTCATTCTTGGTGATATGCCTCCTTAAGCAAGGCAGCAGCACCTCTCCAAACAGTGCCCCCAACTGGGGGGCTGAGTGCTCAAAAATCTGAGTCTTTAGGGGGACATTTTGATTAAAATCACTACACAAAGGCTTGAAATGGTTAAAAATCTATGAGGACCTTTAAAGTTGACTGGCTGGATTTTATGTTATAAATACAGCCAATAATTTAGGGGGCAAATCATGTGTTTGGGTGTCAAATTGACACCCAGATTTGTGATGCTTGACAGAATCTATAATCACCTGGAAGACTCCTGAGCATGCCTAAAGATTACCTTGACTGTGAGAACTGGGGAATGAAGGCCTGCTCACCCTAAGTGGCAGTGTGTCCTGACTGGGATCCTGGACTCCAGACATGGATGAAGGCATTGAGTAGCAGTAGCATCCACTAGCACTCTGCTTCCTAGTTGTGGACACTGTGGTCAACTGCTTCAGACTTTTGATACTTTGACTTCCCCGCTACACCTTGAAATGTGAGACACAATCAGCCCTTTGTCCCACAGGCTGCTTTTGTCAAAGGATTTTTATCACAGCAGCATAAGAGAAAGTGAACAAGTTAAGCATTCTTTTCTTTTTTTTTTTTT
>LOEQ01001238.1:198421-212347 GCA_001685075.1 Bramus lutescens
GAGCAGTGGCCCAAGCAGTGGTGGTGGGCAGGAGACAGAGACATGGACAGACAAGACCTGCAGAGTGAGGTTGAATGTTTATTTAGGAGGTTATGGAGGGAGAAGGGGGGCAGAGAAAGAGAGAGAGAGAAGAGGAGAAAGAGACAGAGAAGGGGGAAAGTGGAGAGAGAAAAGAGAGAGACGTGCCAACGCCAAGAGAGAAGACAGTGAGAAATCAAGATGGCAAGAGCAGGGCAGGGGGGGTCACCGGGAGTGGGCGTGGCTTATCTCTTAAAGAGACAAAAACCATAACACTCTCTGCCTGCCAGTCCTGCCTATCCTTGCTCCAGTCTTGCTATTGGCCAATTAGCTCTTTATTAAACCATCAGGTATTTTACACAGGCAAAGAATTACAGCTTCACAGAGTTAAACAAATGCAGCATAAATAAAAGCAACATACCTTTACATCATTAAACAAATGTTCCATAGTATAAACAAAAGTAACATACCTTAAAATAATATTCTTCAACATAAGTATGATACAGTAATATAACTATGGAGGCCAGGGAGTGGAATGTGATAATTTGAATGAGATGTCCCCAATATACGTCTCAGGCATTGAATACTTGGTACCCAGTTGGTAGAATGGTTTAGGAAGGATTATGAGGCGTTGACTTGTTGGAGGAGGTATATCATTGGAGGCAGGCTTTGAGGTCACAGTGTTTTCTCTGCTTCCTATCTGTGGATTGGGATGGGAGCTTTTAGCTGCTTTAGCACCATCTCTGCCTGACTGCTGCCATGCTTCCCAACCACAGTGGTGAGGGACTCTTATTCCTCTGGAATTTTAGGCCCCACACAAACCATTCTTTCTGTAAGTTACCTTGGCCATGATGTTTTATCATACCAATAGAAAATTAACTTACACTCCTCTCTTAGTCCTAAATCCTCATTAAGAGAGAAATGAAAAACTCATTAGTTAATGTAAGAGTACTGCTTTACAATTTGATACAAAGTTTGCATTGCCAGTAAATAAATTGAGGTTACCTGCTCAGTATAAATGCCAGTTTAAACTTACCTTCTTTTCTGCTTTTCCCTTTTACAGACTAAAGATATCCGGGTGTCTCAGTAGACTTTTCTGGTGGATGATGTTCCTAATGAACAATATCTGTTTTCCCATGAGAACTTCTCTCCTCACCCTCTCTCCCCACATGAGTTGGTTCCTGTCTTAGTCAGGGTTACTATTGCTATGATGAAACACCATGGCCAAAGTACAACTTGGGGTGGGGGGTGGTTTACTTGGCCTATACTCCCACATCACTGCTCAGCTTGAAGGAAATCAGGTCAGAAACTCAAACAGGGCAGGAATCTGGAGGCAGGAACTGATGCTAAGGCCATAGAGGGGGTGCTGCTTACGGGCTTATTCCTCATGACTTGCTCAGCTTATTTTCTTATAGAATCTAATGTACCTGCAAATATTCTCCATTCTGCTGGTCCCCCAGATCAGTTTCTCTCCACCCACCAGGTCCCACTCAATATTTCCTACAGCCACTTATGAAATAAGCATTCTGAGGCTTAAATATTAATTACATACTCTTTGGCCTATTAGCTCAGGCTTCCTATTAACTAACTCTTATATCTTAAATTCACCCATTTCTATTATTTTATATTTTACCATAAGGTTCATGATTTGTTACCTGTTTCTTGGGCAGCTACATAGCATCTCCCTGTCTCTGCCTTCTTTCCTCCTCTATCTCTGTTTGGATTTCCTGCCTTACTATATTCTGCCTTGCCATAGGCCAAAGCAGCTTCTTTATTAACCAATGGGAATAAAACATATTCACAGCATACAGAGGGGAATCCCACATCAACCTAGGACCACTAACCCAGAGATGACACCACCCACAATGGGCTGAGCCTTCCCCCATCAATCACTGAGAAAATGTTCTACAGATCTGCTTACAGCCTGATCTTATGAAAACATTTTCTCAATTGAGGTTTCCCCCTTTCAGATGACTCTAGTGTGTATCAAGTTGATATAAAACTAGTCAATACTGTCCCTATATATTCATATAGAAATATTTATGTAATTGCATATTTCTTTCTAAGCTTATGAAAATAGAATTCCTTAACAAATTTTATTAGCTAATTTGGAGCACCACCCAAAAGCAGGACAATATTACAGGCCCATAAAATACATATCTTTATAAACATATAGATAGACACAGATACAATTTAATGGTTTTCATCCTAAAGTTTTAGCCCCAAATCCCACATTAAGAGAGGAATGCAGAACTCCTGTTACTGTAGTAGTTAGCCCTGTCTTTGTGTCACTTTATAATTTTATATAGATTTTCAACCCAGTAGATGGGATAAGTTGAGGTTACCTGCCAAATATGAGGATTAAACCTTCCCACCAATATCTGTATTTTTCCTCTGCCTTGGCATATACTTTTATTAGAGATCTGAATGAAGGTTTAGAAGAGGGACTCAGGATGCATCAAACAGATCCTTGGATAGTCTCTAGGGATATATGACTCTCTAACTGGAATCAAATTATCCTTTCAAGACCCACATACTTGCTTTTAGGGTCTCAAGAGCTATGAAGGGGAAAGAATGAACTCTTAGCTTCACACTGACTGTGTGGAACTGGAGACTGGAATGGGAGGGGGAAGGTCTTAGAAAAGCTAACTTGGGAGAGTTAAACTGAACAAAGGAGCCATTGAAATTCCAAATTACCCTTAATTCAGCCATGTCAACAAAAATAAAATAGATAACTTCATAGTGTTAGACCATCAGTGAGATTTGAGGAAGTAGGGTTTCTGTTGAAGTTTACAAGAGGATAATAGGACAGAATACGGAGATCTGAGAGGCCTTGAAAAAAAACATCTATAATTAAAGCATGGACAGAGGAAAAATTCTCCAAACAGTTATCCTTGTGCACTTGTGCATGGGCAAGCATTTTTGTAACTACTGTCTTGCATACTTGCCAAAAGTCCAAAGCTCCAGTATATAAGCCTTGCATTCAGCTATTGGTGGTACTGATAGTGTAAAAATGTCAGCCCACATCAGGGCTTTATCAGAAACTTAGGATCTCAGAGTTTCAGGCACATCTTGCTCTTACTCCTGGACCTGTTTTTTGTTTGTTTGTTTGGTTTTTTTTTTTTCAAGAAGAAATTCTCATTTGTAGAATGAAGACTGACTTTACTCTTGGCTACCTCTGCCTCCAACTATCCCAGTGGCAGGACTACTTTACTATTAAAAGATCATAGAGTCACATCTGAGTTCATACCAGTGGTATAATTCATGGTGGCCATGTAGATAACATCACAGTAGGGCCTGGCTACCAGAAGACCACGTATGTGCTTGGGGGTTGAAACACTGAGCTCACTTTATTTCTGTAGAAAAGCCAGAACTAGAAATTTCATTAGATCACGTGGCCAGTGATTTAATCTGTTATACCTAAAAAATAAAACCCCACTAAACATCTGCAGAACAAAACTAAGTGATACCCTCTAGTTGGTGGACACAGTGATGTGCCCACAAGGTGACATACTCTATAAGGAGAGGACTTTTTTCAATCTTGGCCTAGATGTCACCTCAGGCTGTTACTTAGTAGTCTTAGAAATGAAATTAGACGTAAGGATGGTGCTGTTCTAAGTTCTGTGAATGAATCTAGAGAACACTTAACTCTACAAGATCATCAAAACTCCTGAATTTGCAGCTTTGGGGAAATGTCAATGAACCAGGGACACCCTAAATTTGTGGCTTCCATCTGAACTTTAGGCAGTCTTTTGGATAACTGAACTCTTAATTTGTGGGGTCCCCACTCATGGTATTTTCCAGGTGGTTAGTACCAGAAGTGAATTGAAGAACACCATTTGGGGTTGACACCATAGCAACCCATATCTTTATCTGTTTTGCATTCTTTCTTAAGAGAAAAACCCTGTGACTGAATGAAGCTAGAATATTAGTGCACGCGGTTGGCAAGGCTCCATCAGCGTCAGCTTGTTTTTGAAAACTTAGCTTTGGCTGAGTGTTATATCTACTTTGATTTAGAACAGCCTCAGAATGCATTTCAAACTATTTGGAGTCATCACCATGCTGGGAGCTTTTGGATGCTTTGGTTGAATTGTGCAAAGAGATATTAAATTATTCAAAACTTTACAGCAAGTGAAGAAAGCCTGGCTCAAGTCAACCGAAAGCGAAGGCTTAACCTTCTGTATTGTGGACCAATGTGGTACTTACTTTTTGTCCTATGCTTTGAGGATACATTGTAGAAGGGTGCTTTTTATTGAACCCTCAGATGAGGCAAAGGCAGGTGAAAAAGATCTTAGCTGTTTCCTCAATTCAAGTAGCACTATTGATCTAAGCTTGAAGAGGAGGTGGTGTGGACAGGGTCTTTGGTTTTAGAATAAATACCAGGGGAAAAGTTTATCATGGTGTTCCATAATTCCATTTTTGGAAGGATGTGGGTCAAATAGAAAGGGTCAGAGGAGCTGGGTTCATGGATACCACAATCTCTTAAGAGTAAAGGGAGTAAGAAGAGCTAAGCATGGATCTGTAGCACTCCTAGAGACCCCAAAGAATCTAGGTACAGGAGAAAAAAATATCTCTCATTCAGAATATAGACTGTCTCAGAGCTATGGCATACATACTATTTTTCTTGTCTCCAATTTGCTACTTACTAAAAAAAAATCACTGCTAAACAATGTAGCCAAGTATAATTTGGGTAAATATTTGAGCATAAGAAACATCTTTAAATGAAGACACAAATACTTCTTGCCTTAACTCACCACCGAGGACCCCAGTCACAGACTTATCTTGGTCATAAGCAGCTCAGGGCTTGTTTTTTTTTATTTTTTTTTTCTTCTCCCCAGATTCCTGGCTCATCTCTAGTTCCAAGCATCAGCCAGTGAGGAAGAGAAGGGAGGTAGCTGGCTGCTTGTTTCCAGCTAACAGCAATGGAATTCCTTGGCTTGGACATAACAGTAATTCCCTGCCAGCTGGCTGTGTACCCTTCCTCTGGGAACTCAGTGAATCACACCTCCACAGTGCATTTGGCTCCTACAAGCCCGGGAGGGTTGGAGCCTTGCGGCTGCCAACAGTGAAAAGCTGAGGCCCAATTTCTGAGCCTGGATCATGTCGGGCCCCTGGAATTTCTGAGTCCAGGAGGTTTTCCAGCTGCAGGGGAAGAGTGCTAATCCAGAAGCAGGGAGTGTTCAAGCTGGAGCGGGCTGCTCTGCTCCTGGGGAAAGTGCTCTCCCTGTCTCTCCTAGAAGCAGAGGGTCTCACAGGTAGGCAAGAAAAGAAAGCACAGACATGGCTCCTACCTCTCCTCCTTAATGACCATGGAAAAAAGTCTGTTTTGTAAGCTGGTAGGGCTTAGCAAAACACAAGAGTGATGATTTGGGCTAGAAGTATAGCTAAATGCTTATGTAGGGCTTTTATTTTAAATGGTTTGGAAACTGAGGACCAAGAGGACCATGACTGCTGAGATATGCCTTTTATCCCCCTGCATGAGAAGTACACATTCTGAGACTGGACCTTTTCCAAAAGCAGGGACTCAATCAAGTTTTAGCTATGTTTAGTTGAGAATCATTCTTTAGCCGGCCCTTGAGAAGGAAGCCCTATTAGATATAAGCAGTGTGGGAACCATCCTTACCACCCACAAACATCACTTTGATCCCACTTAAAGAAAACGGCAGCCAGCCTCATGCCCTAAGCAAGGCCAACAGGTGAGATTGACTCAATGCTGCTCTTTGCGTGTTTGGCTGACTCACTGGCCAGATCAAATCTCACTTCAGGTACTTGTACAGCCTACTCAATCAGAAGGAGCAAGGCACAGGTGAGAAGGGTGAGCTGAGCCCCGCAGAGCTGTGGCAGGAGGGGAAACAGAACTGCCCAAGAGGAAAGCAGCTTTCTTAAAGTATAGCTGCAATGTGGGAGAAATAACTTACAGCAACTGAAACACAGAATTATGCCCCAAGTTTCTTGTGGACTTAGCTAGTTGTCTCTGGCCCTGTTCGCCCCAGTGCTGCCATGCAGGAGGCAGGCTGTATGGCTGTATGCTCTTCCGGCCTGCTATCATGCTTGCCTCTACAGGGAAGAACTCAGCTTGAAGGAGCCAAGGGCACCTCCTTCACTCTGATCCCCATCAGTTCCTCTTTAGCCCCTACCACTGGCCATCTGCCATTATTACCAGTGGTATTTTAAACACTTCCCCCAAAGAGATAACAAGAAACAAATCTTGCCTGCCAGACCCACTGTTTCATGCGGGTTTTCTACTGCTTTCCGCTCCGTCTTCACTCTCCATTCATTCCAAAGCTCCAGTTCAAGTTCAGTGGCCTTTCAGACACCTCATGTGCTTTCTGTCCTCACAAGTCTAAGCTGCCTTTGCACCTACTCAACCGTGCTATCCAGGACATCTCTCGGAGTTGGCCAGAATCCCATAGCCCAGAACCAGTATGCTGTCTTAGGCATGCACATAGGTCTGATACTTTTTCTGCTTGCTTTAACACCAACGTATGCCTCTTGTTTGCTTCTTTTCTAGTGGCTAATTAATACTTAAGTCCCTTGCAGCAGAGAAAGGAAGGAGAGGAAGAGAAGCATCAAGGGGAGGAGGAAGTAGAGAAAGAAACAGAAACAAGAATAGAAAACTCACTCTCTCTTAGGACATACTCTATACATAGCTGCCAAGTATGCATTTCTCCACCTTGGTAACTATTCAGACTATGTGGTTTTTTTTTTAGATTTGTGTTTTCCTCTTATGATAATTAGTTTGGTGGTGTTTTCTCTTCACATTGGGAACATGAAGTACTGCCTCAGCACCGAGAGGCATCTTAGCATCTTATGTGGAACGAAATGTAGCAAGCTGTTGGAAGAAGTCACGGAATTCATCTTTGAATCATTTGTCATTCGAGTCCCTGCTCTGAATCTCATTTTCAGCCATTTCTCTGAAAGGAAGAGATTTCCTGCATGGAGCCCAGTGTCTTGATCCATGAATTTCTTCACCCAAATGCTGTTTCTCACCACATTGACTTCTTCTTTCCCTCCTTTCTCATATCTCTCTTCTCTTCTGCCCAGTCTCTCCACTGTGCCTTGCAGCTCTCTTGGGACCAAGGGTTACTGGGTTCTGGTGGGGACATGTTGTCTTGTCTGTTAAGGTTGGTTTTTGCATTGGTGTCTAGGCATCTGGAGTGGGGATGATTGAGGTGATTCTAGGTGTTGCTATCTGGTCTTATCTTTATTGGCTGTTCCATTCCTTGGATTTTAGGTAAAGTGTGATGACTGTGGGTTCCCTGGTAGACAGTGCTTTCTGCAGTGGGTGGGTGGCAGAGACAGTAGAGGTGGAGCTTAGGAGATAAGGCCAAGAGGGGCTGTGGGAAAGTGCTAAGGGATTGTGGCCACGCCCAGAGGTGGAGTGCCCAGGGAGTTGGAGGTATGGTGAGAGGAAGGGCTCCTATTAAGCAGGTTGAAGACAAAGAATAATCTGGAGACAAAGGCATGAAAGGTCTAGTGGGATGCCGGCTCTGTACTGAGAGTTGGCGTCTCAGTGAATGGATCATGGGAGGAGGGGCACCTATAAGCATTTGTTACAGGGCTGGGGGTGGGAATAGGGATTGTAAGGGACATCACCCAGTCCCAGCCTGGATTGACCACTGAAGGTCCCAGGTAAAAAGTGTCTAGGTATCAGGGGCTGACACAAGGAAATGGGAACGGGCTGAGAGGATCCACAGGAAGGACAAAGGGAACTAGAAACTCAGCTACCTTGGAATCTAAACAGTCACCAGAACGTTGTGGGAGCAACCAACCACTTCTGCCTGGATGTAAGGCCGGCTCTCCAAGGTGGGAGCTATTCCCAACACTGCTAACATAGAACAGACACCTCTTATGCAACCTGCCTTCCTCCTTTTCATTAGTAGCACTTTCCTTTTTATTCTGGCATGCTGGACAACACACATCTTTTTGAGCTGATAATTCCTATCTGGACAGAGGATAAATTCATGCTTTCTTATTTTTTCCTGAATTTATTTGGACACCTTTTGCGAGAAGTCTAATTGTGAAAGCATCTTTTGGAGCAATGGAATTTTCTTAGGGATCAGGAAGGCATGTTGAGATTTCTGTGTGCCTGTGCTTTAAGGGGTGCTCTGATGCTAGAACTTGGGATAACCAGCCAGCACTCTCACGTTTTCCAGCAACAGTGAATTGACTGGTGGCTTCCAAGGTGTGCTGTAGCATGATTAATTAAGAGACAGATACTGGGGTTCAACCTGAAGGTCAGAAAAGCAAAACAGACAGCCACTGGCTCTTACCTCTACCTCAGTCTGAAATGGTGGTCCTGTCTCTAAGAATCCTCAGAATGAGACTGTGTCTGAGAGCTGTCTCCTGTCACATTATATTCCTTTCTAGGGCCGGGATTAAAGGTGTGCAATACTACCACCCAGTTTCTATGGCAAATTAGTGTGGCTCCTGGTATTAAAGGTGTGTGTGACTGCTGCCTGGTCTATAAGGCTGACCAGTGGGGCGATTTTACTTTCTGACCGTCAGGTAAACTTTATTTATTAAAATACAAATGAAGTATCATTCCAATGTGCTGCTACCAACAACACAGAATTAAGATCTCTGACGGTAACATGTAGAGCACTATGGATAACTGGCTAAAACAGCAAACAAGACAAATAGGTTTCTCTAACTGAAGCTCGTCATTAAAAGGCACACAAAAGTATGCCTTCAGGGGCTGGAGAGATGGCTCAGTGGTTACCAGCACAGGCGGTGTTTCTTCCAGAGAACTGAAGTTTGATTCTCAACACCTACATGGTGGCTCATGGCTGAATGCAACTCAAGTTCCAGGGGATCCGATGCCTTCTTCTGGCCTCTGTGGGTTCCAGACATGCACATGGTGAACATATACGCAGGCAGAACACTCATACGCATAGACTAAAATGGAAATTAAAGAAAAATGTGTGCAGAATAAAGTAAATCTCTATCATGGCAGACTTTTCCACTTGTGTTAGTATGTCTCTAGGTAAAAGGACAGTATATAAAAGGAAGACAAGTTGTTAGGTGTGAAACCCCATCATCCTTCCTGAGTTGGACAAAGCAGCGAAAATAAGAAACACAGGAACCATTAGCATGTTCTGTACAGCCCTGTGTATGTACACATCTCACACGGCCAGTGAATGAGCCGGCATGTTCATCTCCACCTAGTGAGTGAATGCTGTAAATCCAACTTGTGTGATTCCTATTCTTGTCATCCTGATTACATCTGGAATTAACTAAAACCCAAATGACTGGACATGCCTGTGAGGAATTTTTAAGTTAAATTATTTGAAGTGGGAAGACATATTTCTAATCAGAATCCTTTAATCCAGCTCTTTTGAGGTGGGAAGATCCACCTTTAATCTGGACCATACCTTCTGCTGCAGCCTCTATAAAGGGCATGGAAGAAGGAAGCTGTCTCTCGGGCAGCTCTTGCTCTTGTTAGCAAGTTTATTTCTTCACTGGCATTAGAGCCTACTTCTTTGGGGTTCTGGTGTATACTAACGACCAGCTGAGACATCCAGCCTCATGGACTGAACAACTACTGGGTTCTTTAGCCTTCTGTGCATAGCAGCCATTGTTGGATTAACTAGCCCACAGCCTGTAAGCCATTCTAAATCACAGACACACACACACACACACACACACACACACACACACACACGTCATACACATTCTATAACATCTTTTACTCTAGAGAACTCTAATTTAATTTGTTTGTCTAATATGGATTCAACTATAGGCAGGGAAGTTCTCCAGAGAAAGTATTCTTTTATTCTCATAGGGATTAAATGGAAGAAAACAAAAAGAATCCAGTAAAACATTTCAGTACAAAGTTTTTTATTGACACTGTAAGAAACATTTTTATTTATTTATTTTTGTTTATTTTTTTTATTTGTTACAAAAGGACTAAGTGGTTCTGAAAGCCAAGGCAGAGTTCATGTGTCTGGGCTGCCATTCCTGTGGCCTATGAGCACTGAGCAGCCACAGGCTTTTCCGAGGAAGGCCCAAGGCCATCACATACCAACTCTACACCTAAGATAGTTGAATATATTTACATGTGTTGTTCTTTAAAAAGGATTACACATTTTCTTCTTTAAAAATCTAAAAAAAGGTGGAGAAAAGAAACAGTTTATCTTACACATTTGCAGGATATACAAGGGTAACTTGTCAGAGGAGAACATCCTCCTATCGGCTTCAAACAACAGAGGACATCAGTCACAGGACAGTTCAGACCGCTACAATCCTGGGCTCGCTTCTTGGTAACACTGTGTGGACATGCAGCCTTGTAGTGCTAACTGGACGACAATAACTGGTCCTTCTCATTGACAAGAGAAACATAAAATAAGGCACATACATTGTAAGAATCAAAACCCATGGCTCAGGACAAGCCAACATGTGAGAAGCAGGGAAGTGAGCAATTTAATTCTTTAGAAAAAGGCATGAAAAACAAAAACCATTTAACACAGACACTAAACGAGAGTACCATGTATGAGCCTGTACTTTCACTAAAAAGCAAAGAAGACACTAGCATCAAAGTTGTCTCTCCTCGATGCAACAGCAGAAAGAGGTTGCAGACTGTGAGCAGGATTTGGACAGAAAATGCCATGCCTGCAGAGATTTCATGTCCCACAGGATAGTTTTAGTGACCAAATGACCTTTCTTGGACTGGACTATCATGACGGATTATCTTGGGACAGAATACTTTCCACCACCAACACCCCCCCTTTTTTTTTTTAAACCTGTATCCTTCTGAAATTTTCATATTGAGAAAAGTCTGATAGAGTGGAAACACTGGTTCTACAAATCTAAAGGCAACAGCTTAGAAAATAAGGGGGAAAATGAACAATTAAAGAAAGAAGAAATAAAAGAGGCAAAACCAGAAGGTGAGGTGGCAGGGGTGCTGGTCCTATGTGCTGCCTATCCCTCTAGGAAGGACAGTCAATTTTGGAAACCAGGACACTTGAGACTTCAAGGTCACTTGCAAGGATTCCACCTAGGAAGGGCTCTGCTAGAGGAGGCTAGGGTGTGACCGGAACCAGGCTCCCTCTCCTTGCTGAGCAAAGAGGAGAATCCTGAGGCTCCTTTTTTGAAACTAAAAGTAATAAAGGGACTGGGCCAAATTTACCCAGACCAGAAAGTTTTCACCAGACAGAGAAATTCATGGACTCCCTTAGTGGTTTTGGGAGGAGAAAGCGAGCTGCTAGAGAAACAGAGAGGCCTTGCTTTGCACTCCCGAACCCAGACCAGCAGTTCCCTCTGGCCTATGATCTCCTTTGATTTACAAGAAGCCTCCTGGTAGAGGGCTGCAGAGTGTAGAGAACTTATAGATTGCTTTGCTGGACCTGGGGACATCGAACAGAAAGCAAACTGGCTAGCTTAGCACAAAGTCCTAACCAGAAAAGTTTCATCCCTGTTGGAATATGTGCTCCAATGAGAACAGGCATGGGTAAAACTGTCTTGTCGGAACATTCTTCCTAGGCTTTCATCTTTTTACTCTTAACTTTGATGCAGGATTTATGAGGAAAGCCACACAACTGTGTCAAGAATCACATGGGGGAAATTCAGTGTCGGGGCTGATGGGTTGACTTTTTTTTTTTAAATCATCTACATAGTTTTAAAGTAATATGCTGGATAATCCATGTGCTCTGTTGCACACATAGTATGACTTTATGTGTCAGCTGCAAGCGAGGAGTGGCTGCACTGGGTAAAGCTTTAAAACTTCATCCATGTTAAGGACTAATGGTATTTGGAATCTGTATGACTACTAAATATCATCTTTCATGTTCTCCAATGCTAAAAATGGTTAAAGCAATTTATTCCCAATGTCAATGTATATGAATTTTGCCTTCTACAACTAAGTTTTACACATCTTTTAAAAAGGGCATTTAGAATAGACATATTCCCTTGTGATAGTGAAATTAATAAATGGTAATGATACATCCGGTAGTGGGTTGCTTACATACCTACTTAGAGCTACATAAAATCAATTCTCAGTTATCTATGATAATGAGGAAAATGGTGGGACCAATAGTCAATTATAGCAAGTCCACAAAAACAGTTCTCAAGCTAATTCTACCCAATTGTTTCAATCTATAATTGGCCTAACTTCTTATAAAGAGCTAAAAGAGTGGCTGTCTGAACATCCACTCCTGTCCACTCTCTCCCGGCAGTGCCAAATAATGCTGAATATTATAAATGTCAAGGGGATGCAAAGGAGGTGAATGAGAACTGACCACATAGACATATTCACGGGATGCACACTTACAGAAGAATGTAACCCTCGAAAACTCTTTGAATGAAATGCAAACTATTTCATTTGTAGGATCCCCAAATTTCCATTTTTGTGCAGCTGTTAAAAGTAAGCCCTGAATCAAGGTGGGGAACACATAAAAACCTGCTACTCATACTAACTATAGGGCACCCACAATCTTCAAACCCACCATTCATTCAATTCTTGTACTCAGTGTGGGAGCTAAACACACACACACACACACAAGCAAGCCACTGAGTATTGTAAAGGAAAACTTTAAAAGAGTGAACCTGCGACCCCTTGGCCACAGGCACATCAATCCTAGTTCCTGGGATAGCAGAGAAGCAGACCAGATCTTTGAATTTGATGACTTCTCTTCTAGAAGAAAGAACATGCACATCACACATTTACATTGGTTCACTCAAAAGAGGGCAGGCTTACAGGTTAAAAAAAGAGTGTCGTTTGAATGTCACAATACTGATTCAAAACTGAAATGGAAGACAGTTTCTCCCCTAGAATACCTTAGGGTTTTTTCAGAGTCCTTTTCCATAAAAGGAATATACTTGAGACACATCCCAGTCAGGTGAGATGAGATTGCTAACTTACATATAGAACTTAGAAAAAAAATGTCCAAACAGTCAATGAAGTAGTTCAAATTCTACAATTTTACCTCTACTTGTGGTCCTCCTTGCCTACTGCATAACTGCAAGGAACTTGCTTTCTTCTGCTAGGGAGGTCAGCAAAGAACTCATATCCCCGATAGCCATGTTGGTGGTACTCATTGACAGGGATGGGAATGGGAGGGATGCCCGTGGTGTGGTGAGACGGGAGGAGCTGTGGGAAAGGTTCTGAATGATACTTGGGCTCAAGGCCCCTGACATTAGGCTGGTATGGTCCCCATCGTCTATGATGGCATCAAAATCGATCTGCACGCCTTCTAGATCATGACTCTCAAAGTTGTCAACTGTGCTTGTCACTTGGTTAGCACCTGGGGAAAGTAACTCTGAGTTTTCAGTGCCAGTCCCCTGGAGCAGGCAGTTGGCATCTGAAAGGGAAAAGGAAGCAGCTTTCCTGTCTTGCTGACTGAAGCCCACGGTTTGGTCATAGAACTGACCAGAGTAATTCTGCACATTCAAGCAGAGCTGCTGGACCTGCCCTTGTGCCTCCATCTTGATGCTGCTCACCCTGCTCGTCTGACTCACATCGCTGAGCTGTCCTTGTTGCAGAGTGAGGCTGCCCCTCGGCATTGCCTGGCGCCNTGGCGCCTGCTGCCCCCATAGCTGGCACAGGGCTGGTAGCCCCTGACAACTGCCATGCTCGATGGCTGGTTGCTGCTGTCCTGAGTCCCTGGCAGGCAGCTCTCTGTCCCTTGATAGATGTTGATATGTGAGGTAGCAGTGACCTGCCCTAGGATCTGCTGACCAGGGCGGCTGGTCCCCTGGTGTTGCATGCTGCCGCTGAGTAGCTGGTGAGCAATGTATTCCTGTCCTATCTGATCTTGGGTTTGTATGCCATTCACTGTGTTGCCAGCTATTTCATTTGGTGCTGCGGACAGCCCCAAATCTAGCAGACCCCCATTCTCTTGCAAGGTGTTGCATTTCAGCTTGGACCCTTGAATCCCCACACCGCAGGCACTGTCTAGTGCACTAGAAGCC
>LOEQ01001238.1:223455-267950 GCA_001685075.1 Bramus lutescens
GGCAGACACAGAAGCCATGAGCACAAGGAGCCAGCCACCTTATGCCCGCTTGCCACTATGTAGAGATGTCCTGTCTAATGCTCAACTTCGGGGCACTTGCCAGACAGTGTGCCATCTCTCTCCTCACTAGTGCCCAACTACCCTTGCAGGACCTGGGGTCATCAGCCTGCAGAACCTGAGGATACTACGGAAGACCTGCAGAGGGAAGCGTCACACTCACCTGTGTGACGGGACACTGAGGATGCCTAAGTGCGTACTCACTGTGCACTTGTGTGGCTTCTCGCCCGTATGTCTTCTCATGTGCACAACCAACATGTACTGGGCTTTGAAGGGTTTCTGCTCCCTTGAACAATCAAGCCAACGACACACAAACTCCTTCTTTTCACCATGAATGTGGTCATTATTGATATGCTGAGGTTGAGGAAAAGTGAAAGAAAATCAAAACGTATTAGTCACTTCTCAATGCAACAAAAGGAAGTGAAAGAGTGTTCAACTTTTAAGCCTCGAAGACACATGAACAGCTTCACGACATCACAGTTTAAAAAACATCTAGTACGTACATTTCTAAGATAGAACTGCTGATGCTAACTGCGTAGCCAGTTTGGGTGACACTACTGTAGGCTTGGCACCCAGAAAAATTGCTTGAGACTGAAATCTGAAGAGCACAGGTTTAAGCCTGAGTTATACAGCATGTGTGTAAAACAGGGTGAGCTGCTCTGTGCCCTCTATTCTCCACTGGTCCTCTGCACAGGAGTGTGGCTGTTCTCTCACTCGTGTGTGTGCATGTGTGTGTGTGCATGTGTGTGTGCATGTATGTGTGTGTGCGCTTGTGCGTGTATGGATCAGGAATATACACATGCACCGGTATTCCTTAACAAGGCCTAAGACTGAGACGGGGGACAATCTCTTCCTGAATAATTTAAGTTTTTCTCGGATTATTATGTTCATTGCTGTTTCATTTGCTCATATGTGTGCATACTATGTGGGTGCCCGGTATCTGAAGATCAGAGAGGGAATCAGGTCTGTTCTGGTGGCTGAGAACCAAAGAATTTGGGTCCTCTGTAAGACAACAATGCTAGTGGTTTCACACCTTCCTAACACTCCCCCTTTTATATAGTTCCTTGTGTTGCGGTGAACCCCAATCAGGGCTTTAGGGTCAGCTCTAATCTACATCTTTAGAAGGATATGTAGCCAGGTGGCGGCGGCACACACCTTTAATCCCAGCACTTTGGGAGGCAGAGGCGGGTGGATCTCTGTAAATTCAAGGCCATTTTGGTTTACAAAGCAAGTTCTAGGACAGCCAGGACTGTTACACAGAGAAACCCTGTCTCAAGAAAATAAACAGCAAATAATAGAAGGTCATCTGAAGTGCCTTCTGACAGGGGACATGAGAAACCTACAGCAATATCTGCGGAGGTGTAAGGGAGCTCTCCAGAAACAACCACACTGGACTTACCTGAAGTGCCAGTGGCACATGCTGGCAATGCCAGGACTTAGGAGCCTGAGCAGGAACACTGCCAATTGATAAACTAGACTAGATCACACAGTGAGACCTTTTCAACACCAAAATCAATTAAGCCGTTCTTTAGTAGGTTTAGCACACTACTCAAATGTCCAGTTCTAGACTATCAGAGAGATTTTTATCCTGTTTTTATTCTCTGGCCAAGCTTTGTTGTATTTGCCTCATTTTAAGGTTACCAAGTACACATTTTCAAATAAACAGATATGCATCTTTTGGAATTCATCTAGTAATTACAGTTCTCATGAGTTCTGTTGGAGTAGCGACACAGCATTTGATATGTGCCTCTGACTGCTCCAGCTTGGAGACCTAATGGTAATTTTCTGCCACCAGAATGGGCCTTCTTGATTATTCTTCTAGGTAGCTGATTGCCTGAGGATAAAAAATTTGCATGGAAAAAAATAGTTTTCTTTGATGTTTCTAGAAGTTAGAGCTGGATAAAAGCAGAAGTCACTGCCTTCCTTTCCTTGACCAGAGGTTGGAATGCCTGATGAACTGCAAACACTGAGCAGCATGGGACAGTACACACGGAGACAATCTTATCATGTGGGACAATGTGCAGAAGACCAGCGTGACAGCGGAACCGCTTTCCTGCTGGACTTCCTATCATAAACCAGCTGTCCTAGGGGGTGGTATCCTAGACATTACAACTGTGCACATAACCCACGAAGACGTGCATCATGGGCCATGTGATACTGCAAGAGACAGTTGAGTCAATCACACTGGCCTGCAAACTGTGCAGAACAGTCCTAGTTGTGACCTAAAGGACTTCTGAAATAAAGTCTTTCCAAGAGAAAAATAGACAAGCACATAGGACCGCAACATGAAATCGCTATCATTTCAGTTTTCCCCAGCAACTGGAAATTAACAAATTGACTCTTGTCATAAAATACAGGGAAAGAAGATGGGGGACAGGGGAAGAAGAAAAGAAATGGAGGGAGGCAGATGAAATACAGAGAGGAAAAGGAAAGACGGTCATTGGAATAGGTTCTTAAGTTTCATATACTCATCCACAGACTGTGTCCTGGTGCTTGGCACTTATACAGTGTTTGTTGAGTTTACCTGATCTATGCACAAAGGAAACAGTATGCACAATAGGCACTGCCCTGAACACTTGTTTATATTAATGCAACTCTGCTTCACCTGGTATTTAATGCATAGTATTTTGTTACAATTACTCTTAAGAATTAAAAAAAGAAGATTTTAAAGATACCCAGACATGGCCCACTCTTTCCCCGGGGGAAACCAAGGGATACAGACGGCAATGACTTTCTCCTCGCATGCCTTCAGGGTGGTGTGCGGTAAGCCTTCTGCAGCAGGCCCAGAGTTGGGGACTGAGGCAGACATAATTCCTGCCCTAAATTACAGTCTCCTGGAGGAAAACAGGTAATAACTTAAATTACTGTATAATTACAGCTGTGATAAGCATTATGAAGGGAAAGAATGGGTTTCATAAAAACACATAACGGGTCCGAGATCAGTGCACTACATCAGGGATCAGGAGTCAGTTCGAATGAAACAACATTGAAAACAGAACCGGAAGGCTGAATGAAGCCCTTTTGTGCAGGTCAGACTGAGCGTGGAGGAAGGGGGAAGCCTACGGCAGACAAACGACACAGAAGCGCTCACTGCAGGTTAGATCTTGATGTCTTTGAGGATGGTGGTGACATCCACAGACAGGCAGCCCTGGCAGGTTCCAAGTACTGCTGCTGCTTGGCACTGTGAGAAGGTACAAAAGCTTCCCATGGGTTATTGGGGACACTGCTGAAATGGTCAGGCATGGTCTAGCTGGCCAGGGCTCACAAAAATAAATAAATAAAAACACAACAGACCCTTTAAGCCTCTAGCAAGGTTGCAGGGCTGTACCCAAAAAACACAGGCCTTGCATGCCTACCCCATAGAGGAGCCACTCAAGGAGCCACCTGAGCAGCAGTGGGGGTGCCAAGAGTGGGTGAAGGGTTGCTCACCTTCCTCTGTCCTGCTGACCCATCAGGAGAGCTGGCCATGAGTGGTCTCTTGAGGCAACCTGGGACCTAGCAGTTGCATATGCCATGAAAGAGGAAGGAAAACAGCTGTCTTGCTCTCCCAGACATTCCCTGCAGGTGACAGGAAGAGGATGGCTCTGGAATGGGTCTAAGCTGGACACACTAGGTACTGAAAGTGGCCAGGAAGTTAAGAATCTGTATGTAATAGCAGTTAGAGCTTTGTCTCTGAGCAGGGAGACCCAGCAGCAAGCGAAGGAGTACAGTTGTAGGGAATGGCAACTATGTGCTTGCTTGGTCAGAGGAGCATGCCAAACTGAGCATGCTGTCATCTCTCTATGGGGAGGATGATTTGTGCTGGCTAATTAAAACTCCAAATTCTGCAAGACTAGCTTCTTGGGATTGTCTCCTTACCCCAGTCTCAATATGTTTTATAATATTCCTGAAACTGTTCTAAAATCCAAACTTAAAAGATTACATATGTGTGTGTGTGTGTGTGTGTGTGTGTGTGTGTGTATAAAGGAAATCCAACTATCTATGAGGGAAGTGAACAGACTCTGCTCAGAGGGTGTAGTCAGTTATCATAAGGAAATAAAGAGACATTTCTCTGACCATGTAAGATGTTTAAATGTGTTTAACACTTTGGAGGTTTTTAAGATCTAGGAATTAATTATTAATTAATATTCTAAGGAATCATAATAAACTCCACGTGGTTGTAACTTTTAAATGGTTACTTTCTTTGGCAGTAACTGTTTGGTCTCTGGCTGTCAGTCACATGAGCACTCACACAGACAGAAAGACACTGGTGGTCTCAGTAGCACACCGTGTGCCTTGGGCAGATCATTTGCCAATTCTGGCCTTAATGATCTCATCTGTAAAAGTATAGTGACAAATTTACATATATAAGGGCAGGCTTTTCTTGTATAAAGCCAGGCAGAAATACCAAGCTCTATGCTAAAAGTACCTCTGTCACCAGGTGTGGACTCAGCGAGGACGTGAGCTGTTTACTTACAGATGTCAGAAATTTGCAGAGGTCAAAAATATTTCTTAACGTTTTCTTTTTAGCTATTTAAAGCCATCAAAATGAGCCTAGCTGACATGCTCAGCTCAAGGGCCACACACACACACACACACACACACACACACACACCCCAAAACAAACCAGGCAGTGGTCTAGATCTGACCCATGAACCCATCATTTGCTTGCCCCCAAATGAGATGATTTTTGAAGGCTTCCTTCTTATACTAATATTTGACAGTTTATTTATCAAACATGAAAAAGCATAAGCAGAAAGAGGTAGGTTTTCAAGCTAAAGAAAAGAATCAAGTAAAACCCAGGTTGCTAGTGAAAAAGAAAAGGAAAGAAAAAAAAGTGTCCATGAAAGGGAGGGGGTTCAGCCACAAACACCTCAGTATATGCATCATTTTCCTGGGTTTGGGTCAAAAGTGCACTCATTTCTCTCTCTAAAACCCAAGGTCACTGAGAGTAACGCACAATGAATAGACAATTGACAGTGAACAGGCAGACTGATTCCCTGTGACGCTGGCCTGAAATTCAAAGGCTCTGAGTTTATTTGTAGTTTCGCTGAAAATGTGACTTCCTAACAGTGACAATGTTAATCAAATATATAAATAATTTAATTGAAGGGAAAATAATGCATGATTAAATTCTAAACTAATCCAACACTACGACATGCAATTTGCCAGAGGCCCAAGAACCAGAAAGAGATAGATGGTATAAATTACAATGCTGTGTATGGGAACCACTCTAAATGTTCCCCGTCTGAATAAACAGGGGACACGGAGACCAGCTTACTCCCAACAAAAGCCAAGTCCAACGATGGGACTTCCAGTTGGAACTGCATCTGGCCGAGGCTATGGTAGTTGATGAAATTAACATAACCTGCACAGTGATCAAACTAAGAGTCAACATTTCCTGACTGTGACCATGCCTTTAGCAAAATGAGGTGAGACCCATAATTCCATCTTCTCCACTCTGGTCTGTGAGAGCCTAGAGAAAGGCACAGCTCAACAGCTTGCTTGCCAATGGGAGAAGTGGAAGGCAGCTTTTTACTTCAAGGGATTCTCTTTGGGAAGCTCTGCCCCACTTGTCAACCAAGGAGACTTGGAGAGGGGCAGAAGAGAGACCTGAAGAGAGAGGGAGAAGAAGCTTTTCTTCTCGTTAGCAGCAGCAGAATGGAAGCCCACAATGGGCTTCACTGAGCTAATCAGGGTCCTTTCTTCTTGCTTCATTATGTGCGTGAGTTGTGAGCAGGCCGTTTTCCTAACCAGCTGAAACACACATGTGGCCCAGCCACTCTGGGTGCTCGCACAGCCTTGCATAAAGCTGCTATTCAATCAGTTCATGAAGCTTGGAGGTGCATTCTGCTTTTGTTCTGCCTCCCTCTCTTTTGGCCAGATTCAATTTCCACTTGGAAAGCACGGCTCCCTAGATAAGTAGGCTCCGTTCTTAGTAACTCCCTGAGAGGGGAAGCTATAGTGCTCTTCAGAGCTGAGCAGAAGGTTCACTCATCCCACCTACCGCCTAGAGTGACTCACTGATCAGGAGGCAAATACTGGCTGCCTCTCAAGCCTGTTTTCTCTAGCCGGCAGGATCCAGACAGCAAGGAGCAAATTCCTCCCGCTGATGCCGTGGAAAAAAAAAATCCCTGTTAAGCACACCCAGAAGCAGCAACAGTTAGACAGGCATACCTCGAGCCCTGAAAACAACAGCCAGCGTCATTCTATCTTTGGCACTTATCTACCGTGCTGGTCTTCCCATCACCACCTGTCTCCCAAACAACACAGATTTCAGGGAGCCTAAAAGGCTCTCACATGTATGTTGTCAGGTTTTTCACAATACCAGGTATATATGAAAGCATACAATATGGTCCTTCTGCACAAGTGCATGTGATTCTGTTTCCCTCACACACACAGATTTATGGATGTGATAGACAAAGTAGCGGTGCATGAATAGATACTAAAGGGGAGCAGAACCATGGGCCTGTAGTTTTTAGACTCCACAGTCTCTTGCTGTGGCTGGAACACTTTCTCTCCCTTAGTTTTACCTACTGCCAATGCTCTGGTCACACATTTTGTATCTAGACCCACCAACATGCCGTTCAGATGCCACAATGACATTTTATATGGAACCCATGGCAGCTGTCCTGCCTTAGCCTCCTGCGAGCAGGTGTGAGTCATCATACTTTGCCCCATGACACTGTTTTCAAAAGGAGGAATAAAACAGAGACATCTACAACAGAAGGCCAAACTGGAACGATCTGATGCTTCCTGACTCTTCCCATGGCCAGACAAGTTCATGAATGGTGCTGCAGAGAAGAGACGCAAGCATCACGCCTCAGGTTTGGTGAAGAATTGTGCTGGGGGGAGGGGCGCGTTCTACCTGGCATAAGGTGAGGTATAAAAAATTAAACGATCTTAAGAAAAAAATTCAATCTCAATTTGTTTCCTGGGTTTATACGTTTATTATCTCTTGATTTAGGTTCCCAGAGATATCTGTGGAAAGGAGGGAAAGGAGAAAGTGATTTAGACTTCATTAAAATTTAATTCACAATAAAACCAGTATGGGAAAGAGATAGAAATGATTTACCTAAAAGAAAAGCAAATTCTCTGAGAATTCTTCCCACTTTACATCTGAGCTCAGCTGACATCTTCTTGCGGGCATTACTTGATAAGCAGTATTTCTGAAAAGTTCTATGACTGTCATGGCTTGGATTATGTTAGGGACACATTGTGATTGGATTCCTTAAAGCATTAAGAAGCAGAAATAGAAAAATGGCACAAATCACAAACTATCAGGGCTGAAATAGGCCCTATATATCAATATGCACTTTAATTTTAGATAAACAAAATAATTTAAATTGTTTTGGTGGCACCTGTCAATCTTTCAAACAGATTACTTGAGAAGCTGCAGCAGCCTGCTGTGTTCTCCAAAGACTTCCCAGAACAATTGCTGCAGGTCTAGCTGGCTAATAAAAATTCTGACTCATCCGTAGCTATTTGACACACTGTAAAACCAATCAGGAAAACATTAAGAACTTAAAAACAACACTTTAAAAAATTTTTAAAAAAATTTCCAATTTCTGGTCTGTGAACGTTAAGTATTAGGTGAGACCTAGAGATCTGTGTTTATCGGTTAGAAATGAATGAATGAGCCCCCACTGGCAGGTGTCTAGCACAATTATACAACATAATCATTTCTTTTATGGGTTAAAAAAGGCAAAGTTATTTAACACGGTGAACATTATCTATGAATGAGGGGCTCTGCATTAAGAATGGAAATGAATGGGATTAAAAGACAAATCCCACCTCACTCCCTGCAAACCAAGACCAAGGCAAGCTGGATACACATTCCATGGAAGCAAGAACCCATGATCATTCGCTGGTGTAGGAGTTCCTTCTGTTTGTGTGTTGCTTTCATTGGACAATGGATAAAGAAAGTGCCTTGGCCCTTTGATAGGGCAGAACTTAGGTAGGCAGAGTAGACAGAACTGAATGCTGGGAAGAAGGACAGAGAGACAGCTGCCACACATCTCCTGCCTGAGATGGACGCTAGTTAGAATCTTGCCGGTAAGCCACAGTCACGCGGTGATACACAGATTAATAGAAATGGATTAAATTAAGATGTAAGAATTAGCCAATAAGAAGTTAGAGCTAATGGGCCAGGCAGTGTTTAAATGAATACAGTTTCTGTGTGAGTATTTCGGGTGTAAGATAGCCGAGGGCCCGGATGAAAAGCAGCCCCGCTCCTCCTGTTACAATTCACAGGTAGAATCTAAGGAGACAAGGAAGAGTAAGGTTCTGGCCAGCATTACGGCACAGATGCATGCTGGAGACATGCTGAGTGAAAGAAGCTATGGAGCAAAGCACAAACAGTACAAGGTAACCCCATCACCACCAGGCTAAGTAGATCTATGCAGAATGAAAGCAGATGGCTACCTGTGGGTGGGAACCATGCAGAAAGCAGAGAATGGTTACTGAGAGCTATGGGGTGATAAAATGGATTCAACAGACAAAATTGCTGTATGTTTTAAATGGGTGAATTACACTGTGTTTATTATATTTCAACAAAGATGTCATCCGCTTACAAAGGAAAAAAATCACAAAAAATCTACTCTATGATGGAATCTGAGGAGGATGTGAGGAAACAGGAAAAGCAACAGCAGACAGAGTAGGTGGAATGTGACTTCCCCAGGGCTTCTCTTCTGTAGAGACCAGGGGCTGACAAGCAGCTTTCCCCACAAGCTCAAGGCTCCATGACACTGCTGACCCAGCTCCACTCTCCCATAGGAAGAGCTGAAGAAAAACATTTTGAAGACAGTATTTCCTGCTGGATTCCATAACGGACTCAGAGAGAGCAACCTAGAAACTGCATGGGAATCACGCTTGCTTTTATTATTATTATTATTTCCCTTCCACATCTTCCAAGCTGTGAAGAGGTATGGAAAAATGGAGGGGAAATTTTAAACTTGAGTTGATAAAAAAGTCAACCCCAACATATCACAAACTAACATCAGTTCCAGATGAGAATATGAGATAATGCACAATTAGAAAAAACTGATCCCCTCTACTCCACACTACATCCAAGCACGGTGAATGCAGACTCTCACAGGCTGCTTGCTGTTGCTTCAAATCATGAAATATCCACGGAGGTATCAACCTGTGATGTATAACAAAATTTTTCTATTTGATCCTCTACCTACATCCTAAGAATGACTAGATTCATGTAGAGCAATAGTTACTGATGTAAAGGCATGCTATCTTAAATATAAGGAAAACCAAATTCTAAGCCCAACAAATAGGGCCTACACAAGTGTTCTGTCAGCATGCTGGGTCACCTTCTTTCTTAAAGTAACTAACTGACTGACTAACTTAACTAACTGACTAACTAACTAAGAGCAAAACGCCCCCTGAGGTGGCTCCTGCTAAGTTGTTTGGCCTGGCCTTGGATTTGCAATCTTTGCCTCTTAGCCTCCTAATTAGCTAGAACTGTTCTACCAGGCCCCCAGAAATGACAGTTTTAAAAAGAATCAGAAAAAAACTCATAAAATGAAACAAACAAAAAACACCCATGAAACAAAACAACAAAAATCCTCATTACTAACACTGTTTAGTATAACTTGACAAAAAGAAAATCCCACTCCCGGCAGTCTGCTAAGGACCCAGGACTTCCTTCTCTAACGCTGTGAGTCCTACCTGGTTTACTGAAGCACATCCATCCCTCTTCTTGCTCACAGTTCAATAAGGAGACAGGTCTACAAGACATTTTCAATTTCCTAGCCAGGCATTGTAGAGAGCGCCTGTAATTCCAGCTCCTGGAAGGCTGTGGCAAGAGGACTGGAAGTTTGAGGTCATCTTGGGTTACACAGTGAGAATGTATCACAAAACATCAATATAACAACAACAATAACTTTTAAAACATAAAAAACTTTCAGTTTCTATTCTGGAAGGGCCAATATCCAAATACAATAAAGATGTTATCAAAACAGTTGACCTGCTTTCTGCAGAGTGCTGGGCACACACCTACCCGCAACCTATCCTCTTTCTTTGTTGTAGGTAGGAAGACAAAACCACAAACTCTTTTAAAGCAAAACTGATCTGGGCTTTGTAGCACGATTAATATAAACCCAGAGACAGATATTGGGATTCAACCTGAAGGTCAGAAAAGCAAAACAGATAGCCACTGGCTCTTACATCTACCTGAGTCTGAAATGGTGATCCGACCTCCAGGAATCTCAGAATGAGACTCTGTCTGAGAGCTGTCTCCTCCCGTCTTATATTCCTCTCTAGTGCTGGGATTAAAGGTGAGAACCACTACCTCCCGGTTTCTATGACAAACTAGTGTAGTTACTGGGATTAAAAGTGTGTGTCACCACTGCCTGGTCTGTAAGGCTGACCAGTGAGGCTGTTGGACTCTCAGATCTTCAGACAAGCTTTATTTATTAAAATACAAATGAAATATCACTTAACTATCCCCGCCGAAAGCTTGAAAGAGTTAAAGAGTACTCTTGAATGCCACAGATTAGATGGAAAAGAATGCTCTATCTGCAGCAAGGAGAAAAGTATTAACTGTATCATCATGGAAATGATAAGTAACTTAGAAAATCCATCTTCTGAAAGGATCATCTATTTCATCTCTTTGAGGCGAACAAATCAAGCAGGCACATGGTTTCCACCCTGTACTTCAGCTATAGGAGAGTGGAAGAAAGGCCTCCCTTCTGTTCCCCAGCCGCTACTCAGTTCAGCTCCAAAAGGGGCCAGCAGAACAGCCATAAAATGCAACCTCTCCCAGGGACTGGAAGAACTCATTATTCACTTGTGTGGATCATGCCCAGAAATCCAGCGTGTCTAGGAAGCATTACCAAACCTGGACACCATGTGTATGCCAAGGTCATGTTTTCAGAAGCATGACAGTGTCCCGGAGTATTAAAATCCTCCCACACTGTGTGGCTTTCTCCAACAACAGGAAGGGTAACTGGAGTTTCTCTATATATGGCTTCCATATATCTACTGAAATAATTTTTATTTTGTTATAAAACTTTGAAAAGTTAGAAAGTCATAAATGTATTTACAATAGAACTTCTTGGATTTTAAATTTTAAAGTGCTTAATTCTCTCTCTCTCTCATACATACACACACAAGTTCTAAGAATGGAGAACATTCATACATTACGCCTTCTCAAATACAAAACAACTACAAACTTTTATTCTTTGAAATGCAAGATGCTAAGCCTTCCGTTATCTAAAAGTGCACAAAATGTTAACTAACCTTTACTTTATGACCCCAGGAATTCACATGGAGCTAGGCATGCAGGCACTCGTAAGAGGGTTAACACAGAGTATGTTATGAGAAAACGAACAATTTAAACATAAATGGAAAAAAGTAAGAATGAGCTTTTAACAGGCAGCTGCCTTCTTCTCTACTTCTCTATAAACCCAGGCTTTCTTTACCATACTGAGTTCTGATTCTGGACACCACAACCACCATCCCTTGAGTTCACAAACCAGTATAAATGTTCTCTATCCTAGTCTGATCATTGAAAGATTTGTTAAAATCACAACAGGTTCAGAAATGTTTAGGTTTCAAAGAGATGTGAATAATCTAGTTCTAATAGTTTAGGAAAAGTCAAGAATTCCTTCCTTTTTAAGGGGTGGGCATGCATATGTAAGAGAGAGAGAGAGAGAGAGAGAGAGAGAGAGAGAGAGAGAGAGAGATGCACCTCTACAGGAATATGGAAGCGAGAGGACAACGATGTTTGCCTCTACTGCTTTGAAAAAGGGTCTTGAACCAGATGCTTTTGTTTGGGTGGGGCCGTCTGATCAGCAAGCTCCTGGTATTTACCTGTCTACACCATTCTGCAGTTATAGACACATACAGCCACAACTGGCTTTTCATATGAGAACTGGGGGGATTCAAACACATCAAGTTCTCATATACACTAAGCCATCTCCTCAGCCCAAGAATTTGAAAAGCAAAATTATTTAAAGAGGAGGCTGAAGAGTCATTTTCAAAAGTCATAGACCAACCACATTCCTGGATAGTATTCTTCCTAAAAGTGATCAATCACATTGTTAAAAGAGTCTTACACAAGAAAGTGTTGGGAGAATATTTAGCAGTTAATAAGAGCGTGTGTGTGTGTGTGTACGCGCGCAAGCATGTGTGTACAGGAGGATAGCAGTGACTGATGACAAAAACAGATACATTCTATAAACAACAGTAAGAGGAGGAAAATTTATTTGGAACCTGCCCACCTCTCCCATTGTGTTGACTCATTCACTACTAACTCTGTGTTTATTTAAGGCACACCAGTTATATTCTAAACGCTGAAGAGGCACGATGAAATAAGACAAGCCCACTGGATCTCATCAGAGACCGGCTACTGGGATACAGGAAGGAATGCTGCCTAAAAATTAGCTTTTTGCATCAGACACCCATGCTCTGCAACTAAACAGTAAGACACTTGGGTGAATGCACGGTTCCTTTCTCTATGAGAAATGAGCATGCTTACTGAGCAGGGCTACTCAGGGTCATGTCATTAAATCAAGGGGTCAGGGAGATCTCGGGACACTGTGCCACACATGCTTTTACCATGTAGGAATCTTACTCTCAGCATTTTCCAGTCATCTTCTTCACCAACCACTCCTAAATGTTTCAGTCTGTTAGTACTGCTATATCCAAGTAGATTTATAAATTCCTTAAGTAATGTAAGTACCAACTTCATCATTAGACTAATTTTCTATACCATTCTACCAGAAGTCAGAGTTCATAGGAGGAATTCAAGTTTAGCCATCAGTCTGTATGCACTAACTGTGTGTTGTGGACAATAAAAATGAGTACAGCAAAAGTCTGAGATGATACTTTAAGTGAACAAGTAATCCAAGCGAGAAATGTGCAAACAAAAAAGTGTGTGTGTGTGTGAGTGTGTGTGGATGGGTGTGGGGGGTGAATCCAGAGTGAAGAGAGAAGCATATCATAGAAGGGAAAGAGATAGAGGTTCACGTCAAAAAGAGCACAGTATGCCAGGAAGTGATGTCAAAGATAATGTGAAGGAGTGTGTGTGTGTGTGTGTGCGCGCGCACTACAGAGGTAGTATGAGAAAACTACAAGGCGTGATGAGTACTCTAGGATACTTAGATCTCAGTTAAGCAAGCATTTTAAAAATGATTTTTATTTATGTATATATCTATCCCTCAGTGTGTATGCCATACATGAGCAGATGGCCATAGAGGCCAGAAGAGGGCATCAGATCCCCTAGACCTAGAGTTGCGAGCTGCCCAATGTGTGCCTTGGGAACCCAAACTCAGGCCATCTGCAAGAACAGCATAAACACTCTTAACTGCTGAGCCATCTCTCCAGTCGTAGCAACCAAGATTTTAATTAAGGTTGTTATGAGATATGCTTTTCAGAAGGTTAGCTCTGGCAGCGTCGCTGGGGGACTGAGTAATGCCATGGCACTATACTCACTGTGGAGCTGCTCTGTCACCCAAGAGATCCATGGCCTTGGAGATGGAAAGACAGCATTATATTTGAGACACTTCGGAATAATTTGTAAATGCTGACTTAAAGGTACTGTAATTACTAGTTTTGAAGTTTACAAGACAATATCAGCATTGGAAATTCAGCAGATCTGGAGCAGACTGCTTCTGTTTGGGATAAGACACAGTGGAGGGGCCTTTAGAACATCTCTGTAGAGAAGACAACTGTGAACCCAAGGTTTGATGAACCTGTGGTAGGAATATAGCTTGTCTAGTGAGAACAAGGTCCTGATTTGATGCCCAAACCCCATGCTCTAAAAGACTAGCTGCAGACTGCAATCTGCTTTCCTTCCCTTTGTTATCTTTGATCCTATTAAAGCACTTATAGAGAATTTTAAATATTTCATACAACTGAACTCAAAATTCCACAATCTATGCCTATTGTGCCTATGGGTTAAAGGGACAGCAATTAGAAACCATGTGACACTAGATCCAAACCAGAAAAGCAGAAAGAAGAGGAGATGAGGGTGAGGCCATGAGACAGGTACAAGCCTGGGATGACCACACATAGGAAGCAAGGGCTGCATGTCCGAGGTTTACCACACTCCAAGCCAACCAGGGGTCCAGAGCGAGACACTCAGGTGGTGGCCTGGTCCTAGTAGCTCTGGAGGAATCACAGAAACAAAGAGGAAATGTGCAGCATTTAGCTTTATGGCTTTAGGGAAGGGCAGCGGCTACTCTGAGATCCCCCGTGCTGGGAGGCACTAAGGAACTGCACACGGATATCCTTGGCACTCTATTTCTAAGTCATTCATTTTTTGTTTCTCTGTTTCTCCCAGGCTGCCTGAGGAATTCAGTTCAGTGTGACATCCTGGAGTGGTAGCTGTCTATAGAGCTGGGAGAGCAAGCTGGGTGTGAAAGAGCAGACCACACAGAGCAGATGCTGTCCTTGATTCCCACGGAGCACAGCCAGAGGCAGAGCCAGTGTGGCTAAGGATGCCCCTCCACAGGCTGGAGAGACAAGAGCATTTGACCTCCACCGCGGGCTTCTTCAAAACTTCCATTACACTCTCACCAAGACTTTTCCTCCTTGGTCCTGGTTCTGATCATTCCACTGCAGTTCTGTTTCCTACTCTGCTGCTCTCCCTTCACTCATGGCATCTATAACTCGCAACACATTGCAGCTTAACGTATTCACTGAGCTTATTACTTATTACCGCTTCTGTGGATCCTGAGATTTTAGCTGATTTGTTACTAGAGTCGGGGCCACAACTTGTGGATCTACAAGTCAGATTCAGTAAGCTGTTCTCAGCAAGCCAATGACAAGAGCCAAATTAAGTAGTGAAAGGCAGAAAAAAGATTTATTTCATGTGGTCACACTGGGGAGAGGCGGGAAAAGACCCCATGACCTCTAGTCCATCTTCAGGTCCTGATCTGAGGTGTGGTTTATGCATATCTAAGCAGTCTCTAGTGAAGGAAGGATCCTATCTACCACTGACCCATCGCTGTTTCCATTCTGCCCTCCAGCAAGGGGGTCTAAAAATTTGCAGATCTCTTTCTGGGAAAAATGTCCACTTCTGGTTGCCCCAGACTTTAGGCTTTCTCTTCTCCCAGTGGGAGAACCCATGAGGTATTCTAATTTATTGGGGTACAGTGTTTCTATAATCTGATAAGCAAAATAAAGGATGTGGGTGTCTGGAACAATCTCCAGCACATAGTAGAAGCTCAATAATAGTATGTGCTGAGATATGTGCTATTGGAACAAATATGGTCTCAGCTTTAATACTACCAATCTGTGTTGCCATAGAGTTATGAATGGAGAACCAGAAGCCAAAGGAAGGAAAACAATGTCCCGTGACTGTCCCGCTCCTCACTATCTGAAAAAGCTTCTGTCAGAGACACAGTAAAAGCGTCCTTTAATATTACAAGTGTAGAATGAAATTTGGGGTTCAGAAAGACACAATTCCATTACCGTACTTAGCTCCCGTTTGTTACCAATGAAAAGAACACTAAGATCTATTTGTGCCCACTATGGTAATATAAACACAGTCTGAAGCTAAGGGCCTGGGCAATGAAGTGCGAGTCTGTACCGTCAGAATTATGCTCAGCTGGCGGCAGAGAGCAAATTATTTGATGTTTTATAGTAACTTTGTCATGGAATAATTTAAAAGATTTAGATGGAGGAGAGAGAGAGAGAAAAAAAAGAACCAGTTACTTGCATGAAGCTGCCCTGGCATTGTCCCCTGGCTATTGCTCTTGACCACGCTTCACTCGAAGAATTCTTCTCCACGCACTGCCGTTAAATACAAAAGACCAAAGGGCATATTTTCTCTTTAATTTACTTGTGGAAATCTCATTAATGTCATGGAAATTTTGCTTCACCATGACTAAAGTGTTTGAAGAAGGAGAAATCAGGAAGTAAGGTTGGTCGCATGTATTTCCATTGGAGAAACAAAGGAGAAAAGTGCTTTACATAGAAATGCTATAGTCGAAAATGGCCAAGGCTGAAAGTTGGCAATTGGAAAAAAGTATCAGTGAAGGCTGTGTGCCATGCAGCTTGCCTGAGAGAACTGACGGGGCAGCCTGCCTGAGCTGGGCATCAGCAGCCTGCATGTGGCAAACTCATTCCTGGGGTTGGGTGACTTCTTAGTTTTTAGCCATTTCTGTCTTTTTGCTTTGTTTTATTTTGCCTCCTCAACAACGTAAGAATATCCCCATTTATTCCTAAAAATATGTTTTTAATTTGGAGAATGGTTCCATAAAACTTACTTTTACAAGCCTGTTTTCATAGGGATATTTGCCTAGTAAAGAATTCAACTTTCTCAAGCTTTCACTGGAGTTTTTTTTGACCCTTCAAGCACATGCACTCAAAATATACAACGCTTTCATAATGGTCTCCACAATGCATACAAAGAGAAAAATTCATACAGTGTGGCTATATATTGGTGAATTATAATATTCTCCAGGGTAGAAAACAGTGAATGCATTTACAAAATAAACCAGACACAAGACAACCGAACTTTGATGTTTGAATACTTACAGAATATTTATTTTTATCCTTCTTTAAATCTAAATTAGGTATAAAATGGCATCCGAGTTATTTCATGTGTCATGCTGCACAAACACAATACAGATATGCAGACAACATTCTGTTAAGGAAAGGTAACAACCTGGTTGTGACCCCCTGTACTTAGGCCCTTCCTCCCCACAATGGATTGATGTCCATCCACACAGGGCCAAGAGAATATGGCAGCCAGATCAGTCATTCTTAGCATTGTTTTTTGTCTCCATTTCCAGGGACCTGGTCTGCAGGTGACACACATGGTGCCTCTGATCTCACCAAGTCTGGTGTTTCACCTGTTTCTCTAATGTCTTTTTCTGGCTAGTTTTCCTAGATTTCTTATCTCCCGTAGGAGGGAATTTCAGAATGCTACTTGCCTGTATATGTGATGAACTCCTGGCAAAGAACCCAGACCACAACTCTCCACCTATAGAGAATGAGGGAAAGAGAGGGTAGACTTGGTCTGCTCATTTGAGCCAAGAGGTTCACCAGAAGAGGAAACCGCCCTGAGTTTCTTTTAGTGACACATTATTAAAAATGTATAGACAAAAGAGGGTCACATGTACTTACAAGGAGACAAGGCAGACCAAAAGGAGTGATAGAAAGAGAAAGGTATTTGCTACGATTTCATTATTTTACAGTAACAATGAAGGCCCACTAAGAGGAAGCTATTGGCTCTTAGCTAAAAGAATAGACTCTACTTCTGAGGAGACAATGCCAGTTCCTCTCCCCTAAGAGTTAATGCAGGCTTAGTGGCTCAAATACTCTTCCTGCTGCTCACCCATCTGGATAGAGAACTGTTAGCTATCTCTCCAGCATCATGCCTGCCTGCATGCCACCATGCTTCCTGCCATGACAATAATGGACTAAACCCCTGAACTGTAAGCCAGCCCCAATTAAGTGTTTTCCTTTATGAATTGCTGAGGTCATGGTGTTTTGTCATAGCAATAAAATCCTAATTAAGACAAACAGCAACAATTAAAAAAAAACCCTCCATAACAATTATAACATCCAGACAGTCAGACACCCTGCCACACACCCACACCCACAGTATACTGATTATGTATTGAAGACAGGGCAATTACCTTGACTCAGGACTTATATTCAAAACCAATAATCAACACTCTAATGGTTAAATAAAAGATTCTTCATTAACAGTGGCTCTGACCTTTGGTAACTGATAGTCTATAAGGAGACATCAAACTTTAGGAAAATTCTCCTCTAGCTCAAATAATAAATTCCTCTTTATTTTGTTCCTAAAACATCACTGTTAAAAAGAGCTTGGTAACTTCCCTGAATTTTCCCTTTCTTTAAAGTTGTTGGTTATTTGTTTTCTCTTCCAGACTACAGACAGAAAAGGCCTCCACTCCCAGGGCCAGAGCCAATCCTGCTCCCCAGGGACTCTGCCGAGCACTAGCATCCCCACCCAGCGCAAACTATATCTTTAAAATGCTCAACAGAGAATCCCCCATGGGTTATTCAACTTCTGGCTCCTATACAAAGAAAATACTGTCGTTTGCTCCAAAGAGCTTTGTGCATCAATTTAAACACAGCAAGACAGACACATACCCCAGAGAGGAAAGCCTACCTTATTACATTCCTGATCCAAGAGAAAGGATTTGCCTGTAGGACATAAAAGGAACCAGCAGAAGAATGGAAGATAGTTTCTTAATCCTAAACATAAAAACACATTATAATACAATGCTTTCATCGCTGGCACAATTGTAAGGTGTATATATAATGTGATACAAGAAAGGTAAGGCAACTTGCTTTGGGGCCTTAGAGATTCTTTCTCCCTTGTAGTCTACTGTAGGTCTTCTGGATTTTAAGCATGCTCAGGGGAATATCGAGAGCGAGGTAATGTGTTAGCTTAAGGATTGCTTCTCAGTAAAATCGCATCTTGTTCTGATTTGATTCATCTGAACATGGCAAGTATGGTAAGGGAACGGAGCGCTCTGAAGACAGTGTTTCATGGCTCTTCACTGACGTCTGATGCAAGGCCAGGTAGTCAGAGGACAACAGAGCTGTGATCTTTATTTCTGTGAATGGGAAAGCTTCTGGGAGAGACACTGCCATGTTCTCAGCTGTGCGCAGGGTGGATTCACCAATTTCCTTTCACGTCTATACAAAACTACTTTCTACAAAGATTTCCCCACATGATCCTAATTCTCTTTCACTGTCTCTCTCTGGCAAGCATCCATGAAGGGCTAGAAAGTGATAAAAAACTTGACATCTGGGTAGTTCAGCTGTATTTCCCCTTCTTTAATATTAGATATGGAAGAAAATTTACAACATTCTTAAAAGTGGGAGCTTTGCCAACTTCACAACTTTACACTTGGTTTGCCCGTGACATGGGACTTTTCAAATTTACTTTTATTAAACTGAATTCCATTTGGCAGTGTTGAAAGAGGCCAAGGATCATTCTAGAACACAGGGAATCAGGCCACCACTCTGCTTTCATATGACTTGCAAAGGTGAGAAACACAGTGAAACAGAAATTCAGAAAGAGTGATCAAGGACATTCTAGCTGGGCATCATGCCCTTTCTTTGAGCATAAAAATTCTCCCAGCAATGCCATCAGCTCCATAGTCTGCATGGGTTTTGCATGCGCATGGCTCTGGCCTCCTTTACAGGGTTTCCCGATCATAGAGACAACATCTCCCTACCCTGGTACCCTCACAGCATTTACTACTAGCAGGTGCTCATGGAGTTGTGTTCCCTGTAACAACATGGATGGAGAATGTGACCTGGTAACATGCTCTACATGCTCTGTGTGCTCTGCTAGAGCAAGGCTGTCTAAGCCAGAACTCCAGTCTCCTCCATTGACTTAAACACTGATTTTATTCCTGTGCTTCAGAGCAGAAGCCATGACCCCTAGGCAGACAACACTTCCCACAGGCCTGCTGAGTACATGGATTTTTTTCTTTAATTTAAAGATCATTTAATTGTTTTATGAGAAACAGGGATTAGGAGCGCTTTACACTCATATGCAGTCACTAAGCTGGCTCATTCAAGCTGCTCTAGACCAAGGCTTGGGAAGGGGGTGAAAGATGGAAAGAGCCATCTAGGACTTGGAACCCTGGAGTGCTGACTACACTTAGACAGCTGAAGTCATCACACTCTGCATTTCTTTCTGAGGTGTTCCCAGCATAGGGGTAAATCCCTCAAGCATGTCTTAAAGGGCACTGTTTTAAAGGCATGGTTGTGAAAAATAACTCTTATGTTTTCTATCTAGAAAGATTTGTAGAGCCTCTCATTGAGCCATAAAGTACAAACTGTTACTTTTCGGAAGAAAGTAAAATAATGAATCATGGCATTTCAAAGAACGACTTAGCATTACTGGCAGGGAATTTGGATGGCGTTAACATAATATTGGTGTAGACGGGATTAAACTCACACAGCTGACTTAATGCTTCAGCGATGGATATTTTTGCTTCTATATTACTCAACAAATTATTCGTCGGTCTTGAACATCAACAGCAAAAACATGTCTCTGCTACATTAGAGGTAGCAAGCAATATGAACCAAACCCTTCCTTACTTTGCTTCTCTTTGCTTACTTTCTCATGCCAACCTTCGTATTCCTATTCAGATACATTTTCTTGCAGTTTTTTAGTCTATATGGAGTAGGATGAGCATGTGTATTTTAAGAAGCTTCCTACAACACTCCTCCATTGCTGGTGGGAGTGCAAACGGATACAGCTATTTTGGATATCATTATGCTGATTTCTCAGAATATTAGGAAACAATCTTCCTCAATACCACTTCAGGGTATATACCCAAAATATGCTCATTCGTACCACAAGGACATGTGCTCACCTATTTTCATAGCAGCATTGTTTGTCATAAGCAGAACCTGGAAACAAACTAAATGCTCCTTGACTGAACAATGGATAAGGAAAATGTGGTACATTTACACAATGGAGTACTACACAGCAGAAAAAATAATGACACCTTGAAGTCTGTGGGCAAATGGATGGCTCTCGAAAACATTATATTGAGTCAGGTAACCCAGACCCAGAAAGACAAATATCTTATGTACCTACTCATAAGTGGTTTTTAGACATAAAGCAAAGAAAAGCCAGCTTACAAACCACAATCCCAAAGAACCTAGGTAACAATGAGGACTCCAAGAAAGACATACATGAATCTAATCTACATGGGAAGTAGAAAAAGACAAGATCTCCTGAGCAAATTGGGAGCATGAGGACCTTGGGAGAGGGTTGAAGGGGAGGGAGAGGAAGAGAGGAGAGTGAAGAAAAATATATAGCTCAATAAAAACAATAATTTTTTTTAAAGCACACACACACACACAAAAGAAGCGTCAGACAATTATATTTAGATAACAATGAAAAACAGTATTCATGTGGGTGGCATATTTAGCTGAAAAGAGGGTAGACAAGCACATTATTTACTTTGGATTAGGTGTGATTTCATGGGAGGACATTATTATCAACACATGTGGAAAAAGACAGCAAGGCTATAAAGAAAAAAGGACTGGCATTCAAGCGAGGCTGCAGGTAATCCGGGGAAAGCTGAAATGCAGCAACAGAATGGTAACAGACACTAAACAGCTGGGGGAAAGGCCACAACCAGGGCACCAGCAAGAGAGGNTGGCTAAGGGCCTCTCCACAGCGCTGGCAACCCACAGAGAAGAAACAAGTCCCCACTGCAGAGAGTTCCCTGCTTCATCTGGTCGACAGTCCCAGACCTGTGAAGCATACTCTGAGCAAACTGGGAGCAACTGCATGAGAACTATAAAGAAACCAGGCCCACAGAGTACTGTTCCAAAAAGGAATGGAATTTTGAAAGATAATAATACTGGGTGACTACAACACCCTACCACTCTCACCAATAAACAGGTCACCTTGACCATAATATATCACAGATCAAATAGACCTAACAGACATCTACAGTATAGAATATGTTCTTCTCAGACTCCCAGGAGACCATCTCTCAAACAGATTACATATCTGGAGTCAAATCACGTATCAACAAACACTGGAAAATTGAAATTTAATTTATAATATTCTATTTGACCAAAATTGAGTCAACAGCAAGAGAAACTACAGAAAATACACAAACTCGTGGAGATTAAATAACATACTACTGAATGAAGAAGGAGTCAGTGTTAAAATTAAAGGGAAATAAAACTATTCTGAATATAATCAAATGAACGACAATTAAAGCCATATACCACAACAAATGGGATACCAAGGTCACTGAAAAGATCATCACTAAGAATGGTAAATACTTAGAAAAGCTTACCAAAATTAAAAAAAAAAACAAATTAATAAAATCATGAATGAAAAGGGAACCACAACAACAGATACCAAACAAATTCAGAAAATCATGGAGGCAGTCCTTAACTAACATTTCACTACAGTAAAAAGTCTAAAAGAAACAGATCAAATTTCAGACATATATGATCTATCAAAGTTAAACCAAGATGAGATAAACAATTTAAACATCTACAATAAGTAGCAGGATTGAAGTAATAAATAATATTTTTCCATGGTAAAAAAAAGCAAAGCTCCACAAGGATTCACTGCAGAGCTGTATCTGGTCTTTAAAGAAGAAGCTTCTCTTTTTCCGAAGTCACCAGTATGCTGAGACCAAAGGAAGAAAACTACAGATCAATTTCCCTGCTGAATACAGATGAAAATTTATCATAAAACACTTGCAAACTAAATTAAAGAACATATCAAAGAGATCATTTATCACAATCAACTTGGCTTCATTGTAGTGACACGGGGACAGTTCAACAAATGCAAATCAATAAATGTAAACGTCATATAAATAGACTCAGACAGTGATGGCAGTGGCATACACAAATCTGTGACAAATCCAGCCGGACAAAATGCCAGCATAGGTGGGGAAAATAAAAGCCCATCCCTGCAGAGGAGCTACTGGCACTTCTAATCTGTTAGAAGAGGGAGAGTCAGTTTTCTTTCACGGTAAGACCCTTAGTAAAGCTACCACATGCAAGAGAAGGCTCACTCCCAAGACTAGTTGGGCAACATACACTTGACATGATGGGGGAAAAAAAAGATACCTCAGTGTTGGGTGGGAAAGGATGGGAGGGTGGTTACAGCAGGCCAGGGCTCGTATGACCTAAAGCACAGTTATTCCATCACTCCACCCCACACACACACTAGAAAATAGTATTCCTCCTAGGTGATGTTTCAGCCTTGACTTAGGCCCACAGCCACACAGTCAGTTAATGCTGCTCCAGTGAAACTGTAAACAAGGAGCCAAAAGAAATCCTTCTTCCTCTAGTAATCTAAGGCATTTTGTCAAAGTGACAAATAAATGACTGGCACCGAATCCTGAAAGAAGAAACACAACACAAGGAAACAAAATAGAACCCTAATAAAAAACAGTTTCCTTTCAAAGAGGAAAAGCACAAGTTCAGATGATTTTACCACACACTAATAAAACAACCGGATTCTGTGGCTGAGGTGGGAGGCAGAGCTCACCACACCCACCTGGAGAAGACACTGGGCATGGAAAAAGCTGGATAAAATCCCGCAGCAAGTGCCTGCCTGTACCTATCTCAATTTCCTCCCCACCTGGTCTCCAGCAACCGCTTTGCAAAACTGTGTAGTACAGGAAACATTTTGGAAAATATGCACTTCACAAAGAAATACAATTTCTTGATTCAGTTTGTTCAGTAATGCAGCTTTTCTTGTTGAGTAAGAGAAACTATTCCATGAGAGATGTAAGTACTATTTGAATAGACAGAATTCCTGCAAAACAGCCCAAGAGACTTTAATAAAACAAATACACAAAAAAGAAAGCAAATAAATGTTATGGTAAGTCAATAACTGACTATTTAGGAGCAATTAAATTTCATAGGAATAAAAGGACTATTTCTCTGGTTTTTGTTGCTTTTATTGTTTTTGTTGTTGTTGATTGAGACAGGGTTTCCCTGTAGTTTTTAGAGCCTGTCCTGGAACTAGCTCTTGTAGACCAGGCTGGCCTCGAACTCACAGAGATCAGCCTAACTCTGCCTCCCAAGTGCTGGGATTAAAGGCATGTGCCACCACCGCCCGGCTATTTCTCTGTTTTTGCACTTCATTTCCCCCCCCNTCCAAGACAGGGTTTCCTGCATAACAGTCCTAGCTGTCCTGGAATTTGTTTTATCGACCAGTCTGGACTTAAAGTCACAGATCCACCTGCCTCTGCCTCCCAAGTGCTGGAATTAAAGGTGTTCACCACCACTGCCCAGTAGCATTTCATTTTTTATTAACCAACACACACAAGAAAAACTGAGGCCACATTCAAAATTCATTCATAACAAAATGACGCAAATCTGGTACTGACTGGACAGCCTTTCTGACGGCAATAACTACAACTCTAAACCCTGGGGATCAGTTCTCAGTGGAAAACAACATGATAGAAACTGTTAAGATAATGGATGAGCACATCAATGAAAATGAATGGGGGTGCTAAGCACTTCAGTTTAGAACGAAAGGACTCCAGCGGAGGAACAAGGATTGGGCTAGTTTTCTCTTGATAGAACTAGGATTGTTTGAACGGTGTAAATTTTAACAAGGCAAAGAAACCCAAATACATCAACAGCCACAAAAATGTGGACGATCACCAGAAGTGTAAACACATGAGAGTCACCATACTGGAACCAAATTATGACAGAATAGGCTATTAAAGGAGTAAACACAGACAAAAAAACATGAACAGCATGTTCTATGTGGATAGACACACACAGATCCTTCATGCCTGATATTCTACTTAGACTTTTTCATAGACAATTTAAGAAATAAATACAATCATACATCACACACACACACACACACACACACACACACCCCTCGATAAAATGTTTAAACCTTGATGGACAAGATGAAGGTTTAAAAGAAAGACACAAACTTTAAAACAATAAGCATCAAATTCTTGTATCTAGGGCTGAAACAGAGGAAGTGTACTTGTTGACATAGTTATTAAGAAGCCATTTGGCTCTTCACTTATTGGCAATGTTATAGGGATCAAGGTACTTAACACCCTTGGTGAGAGCTACTGAGTAGACTAGCTGAATGGATCCAAGCCCGCAGGCCAGAGGCTGGCATGTAGTTTATGGCACCAAATCCAGTGTTTTCTGGATGCTCTCAGTAGAAGGCTGTACCCACACTGGAGAGCAAGCTCTAGGAGGACATGGCTCTTGGCTGCTTTGCACAGTGACATACCTCCCAGAGCCGGGAACAGGCCTGTGTGACAGCAAAGATTCAAAAAGCATTTGCTTGTTAAAAATAAAAAAGAAGTGAACTACCTACTAAATAAGCCAATAAGGATCACAATCTTAAACTGTAGGGTATCTTGAAATACCAACAAAATGCTTCTAAGAGTCCAAAGTGAATTAAGTTGTATATGAACATCTTTAACTGCACTTACTTAAAAATAAATTGATATCAGACTTGGGCTAAATCCTTTGTGTCAGCCCAGCCCATGGTATCTGCCTGCATTTTTCATGTTCTGCCCAGTCTGGTGAGCCCTGCATGTACAACTCCCAAACTCCAGGTATGGCCCTGGACAAAGGCATCTGTGACAGACTAGCCAGCTGGGTACACCAGGATACACCTTTTCCCATCTGCATATATCCCATCTCCAGGCCTAGCCTGGGTTCTGGGCCAGATCCTTGGCCTAATTAACTAAAAGAGAGGACCCAAATTAACTGGATCAGAAACCAACAGGGGAAAACTACAAGAGATATCAAAGAAATACAGAATAGTATAAAGGAATACTTTAAAAACCTATACTCCATCCAGTTAGAAAATCTAAGGGAAATGGATGGTTCTAGAAGCATCCCAACCCCTGAAGTCAAACGAAAAGAGATCAACAACCTAAACAGACCTGTAATAAGAACTGAAACACTGATTAAAGAGCCTTCCAAAACAAAACAAACACAGTACCAGATAGATTCACAGCAAAATCCTACCACTTTCTCAAAAGACCTACAATCAATAGTTCTTAAATTAGTTTATTTTTAGCTTTATTTTTTAAAGAAAGAAATAGAAGAAGTACTTCCAAATTCCAGTCAGGTAAAGACACTACAATGTGGCATAGTGACACATACTTTTAATGCCAGCATGGGTGGGGGTGGGGAAAGAAAGATAGCTGGATCTCTGTGAGTTCTAGGACAGCCAGGACTATGTAGAGACATTTGGTCAACCTTGACAACTACTGCTACAGACCATATCATTGACATATACAGATGCAAAAATTCTTAATATACTCACTCGCAGGCAGAATACATTTGCTATGATTAAGTTGGCTTTATCTAGTAGATATATGAATGGTACAACACATAGAAATTATTAAATGAATCATAGATGGACTTAAAGAAAAACATATTATCATTATACATGCAGAAAATAATTTTGGCAAAATCCAACATGATAAACATCCTAGAGAGAGACTCGGACTGGAGGGAGGACACCTCAGCCTAATAAAGAGAATTTACAACAAACCCACAGCTCAGGAATGAGATCAGGCCATTCATTATCCCCATTCTTTTTCAAAATAGTGTTCAAAGCACCACCTAGAGCAATTAAGACAGGAAAGGGGCTTTAAAGGGATTAAACAGGAAAAGAAGTCACAATATCCTTATTTGCAGGTGATTATGCAAGTTGCCAAGGGAGAGAAGCAATCAAAAGTCCTATGTAGCTGTGATGCCCATGAAGCCTAACAATGAACTACCCGTGGTTGTGAGGCCATGAACCCTAGAGGAAGATGTATTACTGCAACTTTCCTAAACAAGTGTATTTCTAACTGCATTTGAAATCTTATCCTCATACCCAAAGGTAAGTGTTGCTCTCATCCCTCATCAAAGACACTTTACAGCAGCCAGAGACCACTGCAGAAAGCCAACTGGTAAAACTGCAGAGAGCATGAACCAACTCTGGGGTGTTAGGACTCAGTGAATACATCTACAGTGCAAACCTAAATCTAAGGTTCAGGGAACGTCATGGAAGGGGCGGGGGGAAGAGCTAGTAGACCCGTATCTCTGCTATGTGATTATGTCTCCCATGTTACAGGGAAGTCATTATCTATGAACTCTCAACGGCACGGCTGCCTAAACAAGAAGCAAATTGTGACAACATTGGTTGACATGTCCATGTGGATGGGGAAATTGTATGGCCCTCACTCCCGGATGAAGAGCCATAGGTAATCGCTGACTTCAGAGAGACGGAGAATTCATTCTCCCTAGGAATGAGCTCCCTAATTGGAAGCAATCCACAATGTGGTTAGCTTTACAACATACATATGCGCAACATGATTAAACAGATGCATCAGGCTATTTAATCACACACACACACACACACACACACACACACACACACACACACACNNCACACACACACACACACACACACACACAACATATGTAACAATGATGATTAAAGAAAAAGGGCCAGGATTTTTACACTGAGAGGGGTGGGGCAGGCATAAGGGAGGAGTTAGAAGCAGGGAAAGAGTGGGGAAAATTATGTAAAGACAGTGTGTGGGGGTATATATGAAATTAAAAAAAATAAGTTTGATATATGAAATAATTATTTTAGAGGTTACGGTAAAGAAAGCAAAATCCCAGCCAAGAAAACTTCTAGAGAAACTATTTTTAATGATAGCAATTAAAACTTACACACAATAGAATTAGTAACTAATTTAAAACTACATTCTTGGGGATTATAAGAGGCCCTGATACATCTAAACAAATGGGAGAAAGTAGAAATGATAAAACAAACACGGAACAATGAAAAATACAGAAAGCATTTTCAAAAGAATCTACACAACTACAGCTTGTAATAACACTGAAGTTGAACATCTCAATAATATTGGGGATTTTCTAAAAAATTGAAAAACAACTTTTGCTCAAATATGTTCAAAGTTAGCAAAACAAATTTTAGAGAAAGTTATTGAAGATTTTATTTTCCAGGAACTCTTGACCAAAATAGTTTCATTGGAATGTTACTCAAATACTTATGGAACACAGCATTGTTTGCTATGTAAAACTCTCATAAGACACAGTAATATAAACATAATATAGAACATGAAAGAGAGGAAGGGAAAGGAAGGGTAAGATAGGGAGGGAGCTAGGGCAGAAGGGAGGGGAAGACTTGTGTGGGGAGGAAGAGAAAGAGAGAGATCTAGGGTCCATGAAATAGCTCAACATGTAAAGCTCTTGCCACCAAGCTTGCCAACCTGAATTTGACACTGGAACCCACAAGGTAGAGGAGAAAACTGAGTTCCTCACAGTATCTTCTCACCTCCGTACATGCACTGTGGTGCTTGCACACTCAAATATGTGCAAACATAAGAAACACACTATCTAGCCTCAACTCAAAAGATAGCACCACACATAAGAGCCATAGATATAAATCTCCACTGTAAGAATGTGAGATTCTAAGTCAACAAAGTACTCTACAGCCTAACAACCTACTGCAGGAGTAGCTCACCTGCTCAGAGAAGTGCAGAGACGACTTGAGAAGCCCACATGGCATGTGGCAATCTCCTTAGGTGGCAAAAAGTTAACAAGCAACTAATCATTTGGGATAAAAATCTTAGAATTTTCTTAGGAATATGTACAAGAGCACTTCATTTACACGTACCAGTGTTACCAATCTCAAACGAATAGGACACAGATTATATAAAAGTAAATGTCAAAGGCATTCCCACTAAAACTTGATTCAAAACATGGTTGAATCCTAGTAATGGAACCATTCCTCCATTATTTCAAGAACCCTATTCTATACCATAAGAAACAAGTATGAGTTTATTTAAAAGAAGACAAAACTCTCATCACACACAAAGAACAGATGCATATTTATGCTAGAAAATCTAAGGTAATAAAATATAGAACCCAATAATTGAGATTACTTAGTATGCTCACTGCTCACACTCCCACCCCCAAAACAAAATACCAGTTATAGAAAACATATAAAAGACAAAAAAAAACCCTTAATGCCTGGGAAGTGGCAAAGAAAATAAAGTACTCCCAAGGAAAGGCAGGAGCCAGGCATGATGGCTCTCTCATGATTCCAGCACTTGAGAGACAGACGTACAAGGTCCTCGACTGCTTGCTGAGCTTGAGGTCAGCCTGGGTTACCTGAAACTCTTTCCCAAACCACGAACCAAAAACCAAAAACAGATAAGAGAGACAAAAGGAAGACAAGCAGGAAAAAAGAAAGCAGAAAATACACTAGAAAGCTCAATACCTGGAACTACCCCAATATTACATGGAAAACTCAATTTGCATTTTCCTTCATTTATCTACTTTTATCTTTGTGGATGCATGTTCTGCCTTGATGTATGTCTGTGCATCATGTGACTATCGGGGCCTGCTGAGGTCAGAAGAGGGCGTCAGAGCCCCTGGGACTGGAGTTATAGACTGCTGTAGGCTACCACATGGGTGCTGGAAATCAAACTCAGGTCCTCTGGAAAAACAGCCAATGCTCTTAGCCACTGGGCCATCTCTCCAGCTCTAAAAAAAACCAAAACACCACCACCAACAACAAAACCACTATTTTTCAGAATGTAGATTCTTTGCCAGTTTAAGACTGGAATCAAACTCTAGGCAAAATCCCAGTGGTATATTCATTTAATCTTAGTTAAAATAACACTATCACTAATTAACAGTTACTGTGCCTTATAGATTATAGCAGAGGAGAACAATAAACATTAGGAACAACCATTTTAGACAAGGATATTTATTACTTTTAATAGTGAAAAATGTTGGGGAATTCTTTTTTTCTAAATGACAAAGATTAAGTGATTATAGCCAGGGGCTGGGGATTTAGCGCAGTTGGTAGAGCACATACTTAGCATGCATGAAACGCTGGCTTCCATAAACTAAGCATGGACGTGGTGGTGCACGCCTGTAATCCCAGCACTCCAGATGATGGAGGCAAAAATGAACAGAAGTTTAAGATCATCCTTGGCTACACAGCAAGTTAAGTTAGCCTGGGACATGAGATCCAGTCTAAAAAGGGGGGATTATGGCTGAAAGCAGTATACTAAATATATAAACAACTCAGGACAGGCTCAATGTTCAAAATCAGATCAAGACATTCACATAAATATCAAACTTTATTTTCCACATCTGAAAACATCTTATGGCTCATAGATACTATACAGTTGTTCAAGCAGCATGAGGACACCATCAGTCCCCACCAAAGGCAGGAAGAAGGATCTCAGATGCTGCCAAGTGTTTGAGGCTCACAGATCAATTAAGCATTAGTGTTACCCACATCTCCACTCTTCACCCTACTCTTTCCACATCAGCACATTCTGCCCATCATGGTTCTGACACAGTGATTAGGAATACTGCAACTGATGCCAAATGGTCACCTCCTGCCTCAAGGGCCATGTGGCCTGAAAGCAATGATGTGAAATGAACTGTCATAGGCCGGCTCTGGGTTCTTGAGCCTCTCTCCCTACATGCACGTGGTAACAATTAATGAACACAGAGGCTGTGGTTTGACAGAGAGCAAGGAGAGGTGTAAGGAAGCTTTGGCAGGAAGAAAGGGAGAAATGGATAATTATATTATGATCTCAAAAAATTTAAAAAGAACAGAACTGACATTGTCTAGGCTGGTCTTGATATACTTCCCTAGGTCTCCCGGAGGTCAAAAGAAGATGTTAGATCCTCTAAGACTGGAGTTATAAAACAATGCACCCCCCCCCAAGTTGAATGTTTCCTAGTTGCTATGGTTATATTCTCCTTCCTTTCCCTGTATTTAACACACTAGTGAGTGTGGTCTCTTTAAGGGTTCTAATCTGCCCTGTGTGGAGCTTTAAAGTCCATCTTAACAAGGGACAGATGAATTAATAGGTGACCAAACTCTCTATGGGGGAAAATAACTCTTCATTCTGAATTCAAACATGAGTACACTTGCCTAACCAATACACTGAGAAAAATCAGTATTCACTTTGTGCTGGATAGTTTAATGTCAACTTGACACAAGATGAAGTCATCTTGAGAGGTGGAAACCTCAACTGAGGAAATGCCTCCATAAAATTGGGCTGTTGGCAAGCCTGTAAGGTATTTTCTTAATTAGGGATTGATGGGGGAGGTCCCAGACCACTGAGGGTGGTGTTATCCCTGGGCTGATGGTTCTGAGTTCTATAGAAAGCAGGCTAAGCAAGCCAGGAAGCAGCACCCCTCCACAGCCTCTGCATCAGCTCCTTCCTCCAGGTTCCTGCCTTATTTGCATTCTGCCCTGACTTCCCTCAGTGATGTACTGCTACCTGGAAGTTTAAGTGAAATAAATCCTTCCTTCCATAGTTTACTTTTGGTCATGGTGTTCATCCTTGCACTGACAACCCTAAGACAGACACACTTACTCATTTAATGGCATGTACAGAATACCCTCTGTACGCCAGACCACACCCAGCCCTAGAAATACACCAAAGTCAAAGTTTCAATTTCATAGTGCTTATGGCTTTGTGGAACAATAAACATGAGTACAATAAAAACACAATGTGAAAAAAATGGTTTAAGTTGGAAAAAGGTAGTGATGGTATTTCCTGAAGGCTGGTGAGGAAGCCCTTGGCTATAGTAAAAGCTTGCAGCATAAGGACACTGTGTGAGATGATCAAATACGGTGGAAAGGGCAAGTACCAAGGTCCCACAGAGGGCATAGCCTTGATATCTTAGTTAACAGTGAAGAAAACCACTGGGCTTGAAAGTATATGCAAGAAAAAAAATTGGGGTAGTGAAAATTAATAGGAAAAACCATCATACAGTTCATTAATCGCATATGTTTAATTACTCCCCCTAAATCCTCTTAAACTTTACACTGCACTGCAATTAAACATTTTGAAAAGTATCCAGCATGTTGAAGCCAACTGACCGAGTTTAAACTCATCCATGGAGGTCAGTGGCTTTAAAGCACTTTCTACGTCCAAACAAACCACTTGATCACAACAGCCAAATCACAGGTCTAAGAAAGTCCTGACTGTGCTGGAAGGGCACCCTGAGGAAGCAAGAGCTCTGACCCCAAATCAAATCCTGGACACCGAGGCTCTCGTCATTTCTCTAATTATTCGTTGCATTAACAGGCCCTTCACCAGAGAACAGCACGGATAACTCGTGAAGCCACTACATGGCTCATTTCTGGGGCACACAGGCAGATGGTGCCAAAAAGCTAAGAAGTCACCCTCAGGAGAAGCACTTCACACTGACCTCAGAGCCCTAAACTGTGCCCTACAGGCGATTTCCAATTATTCTTTAGAGTGGAGGCTCCATCAGAGCCCCTGGCCTCATCTCGGGCTTGGAGGCTGTGAGACTGAGGAGAGCTACTGTTTGGCATGCATCAGGAAGCAGCCAACCTCTGACTGCTAGAGAAAGGCCCAGTGTCTAGTCAGCACAGGCCTCCTTCTGTCCATTTACTACTGTCCAGTGGCCTTCCAAGAGTCACTTCCTAAGGCAAGAAGGGATAAAGGCAAATAAGAATATTTACTTTCTACAGCTCCAGATTCCTTTGAAAATAATCTCTTCTAATCATCTCCAGCTTCAAGGTCAAAAAACAGGATCAGGTAGGGGGCCCCATTTTGTAACATAAGTTGAAGAAGGGAAGTAGGGGTATAGGGAGTGTCTGGAGAGGGATGAAGAACACCTTAAGTCACTCCCATTCTACAGTCCCAAGTGCAGTATGAAGTCACACCAACAAAATGGTGACATCTCTTAGAACCAAATTCTGTTTTTTTTTTTTTGGTTGTTGTTGTTTTGTTTTTGCCATGAATAACTTATTGTCTCATCTTTTACTTATAGATTCTATGAGACTGTAGTTAAGTGCAGTGCACTGGCCTGTCACGTGAGAGGTCCTGAGTTCAAGTCCTACAACATGCATGCATGCACACACATACGCAGACACACGGTGTGTGAGCCCGGGACTCTGCAAATTATATAACAGACAGATTTTTTGCTAGAATATCATTGCTATCACAGCTCAAAGCACAAGCTTGCTATGAACAATCTCTCACTTTTGCAAGCCTGGAGGTCTGACTGCATGTGGTTCTTGATGCTTACCTGAGTTTAGAAACCCAACAAGGGCAGGGGTTCTCAGATTCATAGGCCCAGGAATAACCCAGGTACTGGGTAGGAATGCAGATTCCCAAGTCTCCCTAACTTGTCTAGGGTAGGGCTCAGGAACAAGAGAGATCTGAGGAAATCTAACCAGCAATGAACTAGTGAGCATCATCTGTGACCAGGACCACCAGGGAGAACAAATCACCAGAGAGGATAGTTCCACAAAGATGAAAACTCTCTTAAGGATCGTGTCTCAGACAGGACCCGAGGAACAGGGGAACTAAAACCCACCGAGCATTTCTATCATAGCCTCAGTCAAGAAAGGGCTCTGTCCAGACTTGAGCTTCCAGTCACTACTCCAAGTTTCCCGCTGGAGAGAGGTGTGTTGGACAGAAAACAAATCTAGCATCTGAGGCAGGCCGGCTGACAGTGCCTTAGAGCAATACTGCCTTGAAAGGACCAGTCCTAACTACCTGGGACATCCTGCCTTCCTCCTCACTACAGTACCGCAGCCAAGTGTGAGGGATCAGCTATAGCGAGACTGCACCTATTCTAGCCATGTACCTCACCCCCACCCCATAAACAAACCAGACAGACAGAAAGAGCAGGAACTCAGATATAGGAAACTGGGAGTTCCTTGTCAAACAGAACAGAAATCCAGCTGGCATGGTCTGTTCTAGGTGTGCAAGACCAAGGACTAGTGACTGAAGGACAGGGAAGGGAGTGGCGTGGGACGTCCTTCTGTATATGTGTTGTTTTCATTGGCTAATGAATAAAGCTGTTTCCATATAGGTGGGCCTGTCTTTGAAATTTCTGCTTCATGGAAAAGTCTGCCGGATACTATGGGCCTGTAGGCTGAAGATGGGTGCCCCAATGTTACAGAACAACGTTGGGTGACTGTGCAGGCAGCAAGATGTCTCTGTCAATTCTAGAGTTTTGGAAGTTGCTTACAACGTACTTCCTGTTTACTTAGGTAACATTATATCCTTCTGGGGTCTTTGATGGAGTTGAAGAATTGATAGTTATAATTATAGCTTTCCTTAGTTATNCAATTCTAGAGTTTTGGAAGTTGCTTACAACGTACTTCCTGTTTACTTAGGTAACATTATATCCTTCTGGGGTCTTTGATGGAGTTGAAGAATTGATAGTTATAATTATAGCTTTCCTTAGTTATGATAAAAGATAAATTTTACATAAATATTATAACTGTAATTCTTGCCTGATATCTGTTTTGTTATATGTAAATTTACTATGTTAAAGTTAAAACCTTCCTTTTTATTTGAAGAGAAAAGGGGAAATGGTGTTAGAAGTCCTTCTGTATATATGTTGCTTTTATTGATTAATGAATAAAGCTGTTTCGGCCAGTGGCTTCGCAGAATAGAGCAAGGCAGTAATTCCAAGCAGACAGAGAAGGAAAGAAGGCAGAGTCAGGGAGAAGCTATGTAGCTGCTGCAGGAGATAGATGCCGGACACTGGAAGGAACCTTACCGGTAGGCCGCAGCTACATGGCAATACACAGAATGACAGAAATGTGTTAATGCAAGATATAAGAGCTAAGCAATAAGAAGCATGAGCTAATAGGCCAAGGAGTGTTCTAATAATAAAGTTTCTGTGTGATTATTTAGGGTCTGGGAAAATAGGAAAAGAACAAGCAGCCTCCACCAACAAGGGAGTAAAGAAGCTAGAATCTATTAATTTTTTCAGAGTCCAGTATGGTAAGAAAAGGGGTCAGAATGAGAGGTGATAGTGACACAGTTGCACAGGACTCTGAGAAGGAAAAGAATTCTCTATCAATCCTGGCCTCCACAGTCATGGATTAATAGACAAATTCAAAGTATAAAAAACTTATTTAAGAACTTGTTAGCTTCATTATTCATTTAGATATGTGAGCATATCACATTCATATAGCATGGGAATATCCATTTGTATTCTTCCATGTATTTTCAGGATTAGTCATGAAAAAACCCAAAAGGGACTAACACTCCTCAATGTGGAGAGATCCAAAGCAAGAAATGTGGCTCACCATGCTGAACAAAAACACAGAGCCCAGGTTGCTCAGGAGAGATAGATAATCCTAGCACTTGCAGAACCCCAGAAGGCAGCCCCCAAAGGAACAACTACCCAATGAAGGTAGACTATTCTCAGCACTTAAAGGTACAAGTGCTGGGATTAAAGGCCTGTCTTCCCCACCTCCTCCCAGTTCCTGGATCTTTAACCCTAGTATTCAAAAGGCAAAGACAGTTAGAGGTCTGAGTTTTTCAGCCTGGACTACACGGTGAGACCCTGCCTCAAAAATTGTTAATTTGATCTTTCATTTCTCAATTTCTGAACGTTTCAGAGATTCCTGGAATGATGATGGGATGTATGTAGAACAAACAAGTGATGATGGTATCCAGCCTTTTCTTGGGGTGCAGAAGTGTTGCAAAAAGTTCTTATCTCTACCTTAAAGCGAAACATCCAAACACTCAATCTCATCCCACGATCCAGGAGAAGGGAAATGAAGGACATTTAGCCTTCATTTAAGAAGTATACATTCATAAAAGCATACTAATAGGACCTGAGATAGCATAGCTCTGTCCTGAAAGTAGGAAATGGACAGAAATTATTTATTGCAAAAATGACAGGAAAAGGGCTGGAGAGATGGCTCAGAGGTTAAGAACATTGTCTGCTCTTCCAAAGGTCCTGAGTTCAATTCCCAGCAATCACATGGTGGCTCACAACCATCTGTAATGGGGTCTGGTGCCCTCTCTTTTGGCCTGCAGGCATACACGCAGACAGAATATTGTATACATAATAAATAAATTTAAGTATTTTTTAAAAATAAACATTCCATCCAAGATTAAAAAAAGACAGGTAAAAACTTAGAAAAGGGGGGACAGAGAGGGAGGGGGATATAGAGAGAAAGGGAGAAAGGGTTTGAAGTGATTGTTATGTCCTGCAAATGTGAGGACTTGAGGAGTTCAGCCTCCAGAACCCCCCAGTAAAGAAACCTGGTGCAGTGCTGCCTGTCTGCAGTCTCAACACTGGGGAAGAGATGGGTGGATCCGTAGGCCAACCAGCCTACCTTAGCTTGTGGATGACACCTGAAGAATGATAACCAAGTTTGAGTTCGATGTCTGGGTGCCATACGTATGCACGCATGGGCATGCACACCCACGGACACACCTGGGCATGCACACCCACGGACACACCTATACAAGCACACATACAGGAAAAGAAAGAAAGACAAAGGACAGAGAGGGAAGCAAAAATAACTTCATGTTGCTTGCTGGATAGCTATGTCCTCAGAATGTAAGCATTCTTCCTTAGAAGAGGAAGGAGCATGAAGACTCGAGAACTAAATGAAACTTACAAGGCTCAGGGAAGCCAGCAAAAGCTATGGGATTAACAGGGCCACTCCCCAACTGATAAAGCTTTGGGTGACTGCTGGGAAGAGACTGGCTGGCTGAAGGCAGGAGGAGAACAAGGGATGCAGTTTGAGCTGTCACCCATTTGGGGGTGGGTTTTCTGGCGGTGCAACTCCCTTCAGTCACCCATGCTCCCATAATCCACCTATGCTCCTGTCAGCAGCGCCAATAAACTCACGGGGTCTCTAGCCAGACCTGGTGAGTCATATTGTTTGATCTGCGGTCAGTACTATCTGGGGCTGATTCTGGTTTATCCGTGTCTCTTGAGGGAAACTCAAAACTGCTAAACATAAAAGAGAAGAGAACAAGTTCAGCAGAGTTAAAGCTGTAACTCCGAGTGTGTGTGAATAAATAGGAAAGTAAGACTGAAGCATAGGCTGATAAGGATTGCAATCTGAAAAGGAAAAAGGAATTGTATTAGAATGAATATGTCCTGGAAGTCCCATAACTTTAGACTCTTATCCACACTGCAAACTCAAGAAAGAACAGAAATAAGAGGGTAAAAAGCCCCCTTTTCAGTATTCTAAATGCATTATGAATTCATGGGCTTAAAAAGGTCACTATTCTTTTTTGTTTGTTTGTTTGTTTGTTTTGAAAGGCTTGTAGGACATAATACTGTTTAGGTCATAAAAAAAATCCTCAGTATGTAAGACTGATTTCTAAAATCATTTCAAAGAGAAGTTCCTAAATGTAATGGCTGGAGTAGGCCAAATCCCATCAAAATAAAATGAGAAAACGGAGGCCCCGGGGCAGCAGAGGCCTCAGAGTGCCCAGGTTCTTCCCAAGACACCTAGGGTCTTCCCTGTAAAAAGTACGCCTTGTCTGTTCAGCTAATCAGCAGTGTATTCACAACGAAACAGACTTGAATAGGAATGGGTGGTCAAACCCATGGAGAGAAGGAGCCACTGGGGTGTTATAAGGCAGGACAAATGCCACCCTGTCCCTCCTGGAACGCAGGCACGTAAATGCGCTTTCAAGGAACTTCTTCAGGATAAAAGAACTTCATCCCTGATTGGGAGTTCATGGAGTTCAGCAGCCCTCTGTGACCAGCATCACTTGAAAGTATCCCACACCCATGGGTGGCCAACTTACACATCTCAGATTCCAGTACATGAATATTGTCCAGCCCCAAGGAGAGCTTTGTTAACAGCACTCTGTTTAATTTTCCCCCCAAACAGGACTAAAACTGTCTCCTTAACGATCCTATATACTGGGCCTATGTTCCACATGCTGGAGGCCATGCAGATCAACTTCATGTAGACCAGTCTGGCTCAAACACAGGGAGAATTAACATGCCCACTATCAACCCCCTCACAAATTTTTTCCTGTTTTCAATCAACCCACCTACCAGGCATTATTTGGCCTTCTTGAACCCACCCAATAACCGTAAATCAGTATCCCTTCAGAGTGTGAGCTGCTAGACTCTAGAAACTGCCTGGAAGTGACTGGTGGCACACTTCTAGGCTTGTAACTGAGAATCACATGAGGGAACTGAGGTGCAATATCTCATTGCCTAGGAATATTGAATACAGAGTTCATTCAAGGTCCTTTCCTGCAATATTAACTTTTAACTGCAGAGCTACTTCAGTGTTTTGATATTTCAAGCTCTTTAAGGACACCGATTCACTTGTTAACTGGATATGAAAATTTCTTACAAATAACAATAATTATGTTCATGACTTCATTTGAATGTATGTACTTTTCCATCCCCTGTATGTATGCTTTATACCCTTTCATCACAACAGAGGCACTGGGGCCTAATGTCTTCCTACTTTGTCCTTCCTAGCACCCTTTGACTCCTTTGCAGTGCATTCCTTCAGGTTTCTTGATAGCCAGGAAGCCCAGCAGGAAGCTTGTACTTAGACTCTTAGCTGAAATGCTATGGTATATACCACATAATGCTCTGTGGTCAGGATAGGCTAGGAGAACTCTCCCCCTTAGCTTCTCTCCAAGTGACATGCTTAAAGTGCACCTGGCAAGTAACAGTAGAGAGGGGGAGTGGAGGTTGAGACTGTGAGCAGGGTTTCACATTCCAAAAGTTCTGCCTTCCCCACATGTCACTTCAGACTGAAATCTGATGTGGTCAATAGTACACATCCTCATAAAAACCAGGGACAGACATGTGCTTTCTAGCCCTTGGCTTAGCCAGAGTTAGCATGTACTGTCCTACATAAGGTAGCCATTGATTATCTGTATTTTGCTAAATGGCTCTCAGGTATGTGAATGAAGGGTCCTATTTGTTTTCAATGGGATGCAATTTGTAATAAATGTGCAGAGAAAATAGCAAACTGAGGCAGCCTGAAGTGAAATGGGGAGCCAGAGAATGCACACATTTGGTGGCAAAGCAAGTCTAGGGGGAAAATCTTTATATCTGTACTGAGCAGCCACTGGAGACAATACAAGGAAGGCAGTCTGTATTCAGGATCCAATCTAATACTTTGTGCAGATGGTCTCACAAGAGTTATGACTAAAATTTCTACCTCCGTTTTCTCACTCAGAACCATGGGAATCTCAGTTCTGAGAAGATTAAAATTGTCCTGGAAAAATAGTGTGTGTGTATGATGTGGGATTTCCCTCTGCATAATGTGAATACCATTGGTTAATAAAGAAATTGTCTTAGGCCTGCATAGGGCAGAATAGAGGTAGGCAGGGAAAACTAAACTGAATGCTGGGAGAAAGAAGGCGGAGTCAGGGAGAAGCCATGTAGCCCCACCAGAGAGAGATGTCAAACCTTGCAGATAAGCCACAGTCACGTGGGGATGCACAGATTAATAGAAGTGGGTTAAATAAAGATGTAAGAGTCAGCCAATAAGAAGCTAGAGCTAATGGGCCAAGCAGTGATTTTATTAATACAGTTTCTGTGCGGTTATTTTGGGGCTGAGCAGCAGGGAACAAATGAGCGGCCTCTCCTACAACATGGGCCCTCTAATGCCACCAACAGATGGGCTTTGGGCTCTAACACACAATCTTTCACTAATCAGAGCATCCTGGGACCCAACTACCCTCTCCTCACACTCAAGTCTGACTAGAGCTGGCCTGAAAGGTCTACCAGAGAGGACTGGCTCCACAACAGAAGACTGAGAGGGATGGCATGCCTTCATCCCTAACAGGAAACACACAGACACTGGTGGGTGAACTTCTGGACTTTTTATCATAAAACAGCGATAATTCAAGAAGTTAAAACCCCAATGGAAGTGAAAAACCTTGACTGCTCTCCTCTTACTCAGTTCTCAGGCTACATTTGATGCCATCTTGTTTGTCTTTTTTTTTCTGAGCTAGACAGCACACTACTGTTTTGTTGGTTTGTTTTCTGTGATGTTCCATACTAGACTGTCCATATTGGTAACCTGATAAATAAATAGTATATTAAAATAAATATTGCTGAGTGATGGTAGTGTATGCCTTTAATCTCACCACTCAGAAGGCAGAGGCAGGTGGATCTCTTTAAGTTCGAGGACAGCCTGGTCTACAAAGTGAGTTCCAGGCTCCAAAGCTACACCGAGAAACCCTGTCTTGAAAAAAACAAAAATTAACAAATAACTAAGTATTAATAAAACATGATTTGTTTATGAATGAATATTTAACATTAAATCACTCACTATCAAGTTAGGGGACTTTTGAGACTTCAATACTCTTGTGAGAAGGATCCAAAAATTAGGGTTCATTGAGGGATATATACAAACTAGTTTCTGCAAGTTATGGTCACTTCTACTGACTAGAGCATGAACTCTTCCACCCTGAAGCCCTTAACCAAATCACCACTTGGAAACAAAATTCTTCCACTGAACTGGTCTAGTTCATTTGTCTCTGCCCACTACATTCAATAATTTGATACTTTCTTGGCATTTTCTTTGTGCATCTCATCCCTGTTTTAAGAAAAGCAGCCATGGTGGATGTTTTGAGATTTATGCTGAATGATGCCTAGAAGTTCACAGATTGCATCAATACAAGTTCAATACAACTTACCTGGCCCACTACCCAGGAAGTGCTGAGAATACATCTAAGAGGCTAATGACCTTAGAAGTGACACCACCCAAGAAGGCAGAGCCAATGCAGGGTGTTTAGAAACTGCCATTGATTTGGCAGTTCTTTGAGGTAACTCCCACTGTGAAGGCTAGTGCCAAAAAAACTGAAAACAGACATATAAGCAAAAAACTTGCTCCAAAATATCCATAACAACACAATAGTCAAAAAATGAAAACATCACTAATGTCCATCTCAAGCAAATGCATTAAGACAACATGTTTAGAGCCAAATGAAGGAATATTCATTGGTCATGTGGAAGAAAAAAAGCGGTGATGCAGGCCATGGCATGGATAAACCTCGGAAACTTTATTCTATGTAAAAACCAAAACAAAACATACCAGACACAGCTCATGTAATGCATAAATCCATTTAAATGAAATATTCAGAATAAATATCCACTGAAATAGAGATTTCAGGGGCTGGGAAGAACGGACTAAGAGGTGTCTGGTAGATATGCACATCCTTGTGGAGTGGCAAGAATGTTCTGGAAGTAAACAGTAGTAATGGGTGCACAACACTTGAATGTAAGGAATGCCACTGGATTGACAAGGCAAAGGGCTCTATGCTGTTTTTACTCCAGCAGGCACTCTCCTAACTGAAGTCTAATTGAATGTGAGGGTCACAAAATATTGGCAACAGCAAAAAGGTTTGTAATATGAAATCACTGAACATTATTAAAACTAAGACACATGATGTGTTTCTGGTTGTGGTCACCCATGTCCCATGATGCAACTTCACTGTAGCCTTGGTTCTGAACAGACAACACTCAACTGGCACAGCACAAGGCCACACCATACCACACAATGAGTGTACTGCCTGGCGCCCCTGCAATGAGCGCACTGCCCAGTGCCCCTCAGCTCAGATGTGAGAGTACTGCATGTTACGAACTAGTGTTTTATGACACACACAAAACTTTCTTACAGAAATAGAATGGTTTATTTATAAAAGCTAAAAACTTTTGGAACATTTTCCTACCATCATTTTTTTTCAGTAAATTGTATCTTTATAATATTGTGTTAGAATGTTTGAATAAAAATAATTCCTGTTTGAATTTCACAAAAATATTATTAAGTAGATTTGGTTCGGGATTAGGACAGAATTTCCAACAACGTCTGAGTTGGCCCTGAACAAAACTTCTGCCTTTCTGTACTATATGGTAATGCAAAGTGGATTCTCAGGGGTTGATTATTACAAATTCAAAGTATCAAATGTTGAAGACGTTCTATATCCTGCGAGTTTCAAATATTCAGCCAGGATGAATTCATCACGGAAAAAAATAAATATTTCATCAGTATGCAAATTTACTTTTTTCTTTAATAAATGGTAAAATTATGTATGTATCAAGGGATTGTTTTCATATAAATTTCTTTATGATTTATTGTCAGTAAATATGGATTTGTATATTTATTTCACATACCTGTATATCTAGAGGTCATAAAAAATTTCTTGACAAAAGGAGTTGAGAGTGAAGTTTAAGCAGCCCCACGCTAGCACAGAGAACACAGAAGCCAGGTCTCTGAGAAGGCTGGTCCTCCTCTGCCTCCTCCTCCCCCTCTTCCAGCAGTCACGCTGCTTGTGCCTCAAGCAGAAAGGATAAACCTAATGAGCCCAAATGTCAGCACAATATAAATTACAGCAAGGGGGAAAAAGCAACAACTTGATGCATGGCTGAGGATCTGAAAGAGGAATGTCCACCATTGTTTGTGATTATGGATCACATCACAATCTAATAGCAATTTTTATTTAATCAATAATTTCCATGCTGGACAGACAGCCCTGTTACAGAGAATCGACAAACAGGTACTGATAGCGACAAGCCTCGTTATTAATCTTTCCTCTGCTGGCTTATCAGCCAAACTACTATAAAAGGCACCACCAAGATGGATATTAGGAGCCACCTTTTTCCCACCCCCACCTCCGTTTCTTTCTTTCTTTCTCTCTTAGGCTATTTCGCGTAATGTGGACTCCACATTTATTTGCGTAACCTGGGGCTTGAGTGGCATAAAAAGGCAGTTCACATAAGCAATTTCACAATCTATAGGACCTAGACCATTGCTTAGGGTTAGCCATTATAGGCTAATAAATCATACTTTCTCTTTGAGTTGTCAATCGCCGACAAAACCTTTGTACAAACACCGGCATCTGTAATTCCGTAAAGGCTTTTCATCTTGAAATAAGATGCTCTGCGCTGATAACAAGAGTAATCCCCTCCTGATCAAGAAAAATAAAATCAAATCTGCATTTTACCAATTAAAGCTGCTGCCAGAAACCAAATGGCTCAGCACTGAGATTCCACTGAAGTTTATCTCTGCTAAACACAAGGAGAAGAACCATTAGGTTGTGTTTCCTTTGTGGCTTGACAGCTTTATCTTGCTGCAGAAGCTGCATTAAGCAAGGTGTGAGAACACGCAACACCTCGAGGAAAAGCCACCATGAAGACCTGTTTCTCATGAGCCAAGAACACTTCCCTGTCTGCTATGTAGTGCTCTCTAGAAAATAGGCACATCACACTGTGACAAACAAAACCCAAGGTGGGGTAGCAAGAGACAGTGAGAGTCCTTAAGAGACATCAATGGAATCCTGCACAGTACCCCAAGACAGTCTCAGAACTCAAGGTTACAAGCTCACACTGGGAAACGGCACATCAAGAAAAGAAGAAATGGAAAATGTAATGTAGCAGTAATCCCCAGAAACCCCCATTGGCACTAAAAATGTAACTGACTATTATCACTAGACTAGGCAGCTGCTAAATGTTTTATCAACAATCATTTGTTCTTCCAATCTCCAATAAGCCAACTTAAAAAAAAATCCCACAGTTTTGAGTCATAAGCATGAGTCCAAGAGACTGAGTCAAGGACTCAGTTTATCTACAAAACCAACTTGGAGGTGGATCTTTTGTGACTGCCACTTATAATAACCATATTCGCTGCTCGGAACTGTGAAATACCTCAAAACTGTCTCCCAAGGTTTTAATAAAGAATTTTAAATAATTTGCACTGTAGGCCTCACTTCTGACTCTGACCTACCACAATCCCGCCCTCTTCAATGCAGGGAGACCCACAGCAGCCAGGGCTCTGCACAGCTAAGCTCAACTGAAGACTTCCTGAAGGTCTCTGAGATGAAAGCAACTCCCCTAATTACTCCACTCGGAATAGAAACCAAGACCTCTCATCCTCATTACTCCACCAGGAACAGAAACCAAGACCTCTAGCCCTGCAATCTCATCCCCTTGATCCTTGGTCTCCTCTCCTGCCACCCTTCTACTCTTCATGAAGACTGATGCTTGCCACTCTGTCCAAAATGCATAAGCGAAACCACTCTGCAATTTTATTTCAAAGCCAAGAAAATGTTAAAGAGCCCAGGCTATTAGTGCATCCTAATGGTACTTCTATGAATTAAATTCTATTACACTGTTAATTCCCTCCTGCTTTCTTAACAGAGAGTAATAAAAAATCCATCAATCTTTCCCTTTTTGAGTCTACTTGTTTGTTGAAGACAATTCTTACCCCAATCTCTATAAGACCTTTCATTTCCTCCTCGGCACCTTCACTTTGCTTTCCATTCATCCTAATTAAACAGCAATAATACTTCAATCAACTTGCCCCGAGGCTTCTTGCCCAGAAATATTGATACCAAGAGGAGTGTTTCAGGTCTGGCTCTCCAACGTGCCTTCAGTCCCAGCACTCCAGGTCTGATGGTACTCAAGAAGCTTTTCCTTCTAGAGACTGTGCCTACAATGCGCACAGTGATCAGATGGTGGATCGGTAGCCTACGCAGGAAGCATGCCCTTCCGGACCAATGGACTACTTACTATTTCTATTTAATGAAATAAAAGTCAAAGGTTTCCTTGGCCTCACCATGTACTTTACTTGAGTTTATTAACTCTGTTTCCAACAGATTCAGTTTTTCTTGTCTAAATAAAACCTAATACCCATGGTACTTGAATTATCCTATTTTGTTTTAATCCCCCCAAACAAAATCAAACTTGAGAAGAAATCAATTAGGTTGAATGTCACCACGCGTTACAGATGAGAAATGGGAACTGAAGCTGCAGGCAATGGGACGAACATATCTGGGAGAGCTTTAGGAACGGCATCTCCACCACACTAGCTGGAGCAGTCAGAACTTATCTGAGGTAACTGGGCAAGGCAGGGTGGAGTAGGCTGGCTTTCATTTTAAGGCCTTGGCCTATATAGAGAGTTTTAAGGATAAGACTCATACATTTTCTTGCTCACATTAATTGTTGTAGAAAAAAATAATTCATCCGTGGAAGCATTTGGTTAACCTCAGGAAAACATAAATGTCCCTGAATCTTCAAAGTCTTTACATTAGAAATGGCTTCCTGCTCCTGGAGCTGGTTTTTGTCAAAGCAGGCACGTGATCTCCAACCCTGCTTACCATGACTTCAGAGGCTGGAGTCTGAGCCACTTCCTTGGGTCTGCAGAAAAATGCTGGCCTTTT
>LOEQ01001239.1:27155-63650 GCA_001685075.1 Bramus lutescens
AGGGTCACTGGCAGTGGGCGTGGCTTGCCTCTTAAAGAGCCGAAAACCATAACATACGGTGTCTACTCTTATGGTGGTGGGTAGGGTCTCCCACTTTTAGGGCTGCACTGACAGACATCCAATACCCTGAAGGAAAATGTTAATCCCACCAATTTAGAATAAAGCCACTACCACAGTTTAAAGCCAAATTTGAAGCAAGCTTTGATTAAATACTGGCCAGGTGGATGGGCTCTGGCCAGATCCATCTCTGGTTCCTCAGAAAAATGGCCCCCCAATCCAGTTTTTCAAGGACTTAAAAAGGGAAACCCATAATTCACTGCATTTCCCATCACATCCAATCAGGGGCAAGCATACATCCTGACATACCTCCAGCCTGCACCCAATCAGGGGCAAGCATACAACCACACCTCCAGCCTGCACCCAATCAGGGGCAAGCATATATCCTGATATTTCCTGCCTCCATACATCCTGTCCACATGTGATCAAGCACATCCACTACAGATGGGTCAAACAAACTTGTTGGGGGGGGTGAAAACACGTGGCTTGTTAGCTCCCATAAACAACGGTCTACAGCATTTCAGGAATGGTCTGTCCTTGGGCAGGGGGCTTGTAGATCAGAGGCATTTGCATTTCATGGATCTCTAAGGCATAGGAAGTAAAACTTCAAATGTAATTTGGGCTCTCACAGAACTCCTTGGGGTGCTACTGAACCTCTGTTTATTTAGTTCTTCTGTTCCTAAGACTCACATCAGAAGGCTGCTGGGGAGGTAGAAATGAGAGAATTTGCTCAATATGCATTGCCCTAAAATATGAACAAAATCTATTTACAGCAATGCCAGGCTCCCCATCTGAGCACTCCACACCACACACTACATATTTTACACATGTGGGAATGTAGATAGGAAGCAGCGGGTAATGGGGCACTGGCATGAAGTGAGAGGCGGGACTTTAACAAAAATTCCAAAAGCAAGGTTGGAGAGACAGCTCAGCAGTGAAGAAGGGGCTTGGCTTCCAACACCTAGCTGGTGGCTCATACCTGTCTGCAACTCCAGTTCCAGGGGCTATGAGTCCACTCTTGGCCTCTGCATTCACTGCACACTGCACACACAGGTACACTTACATGCCGACAAAACACCCGTGCACATCAAATTGTAATGTAGGGCGCAGTGAAACTACTGAGATCAACCAACGTTTGGTTCATGGGTAGTGTGAGCATTTCCGGCATCACGTCGCCAGCATATGCATTATCAGTGTTTAGGCAAGTGCTTAGTCAGTCCAGGGCTGTAAGGTAAGTCACTACGTAATCTACGCACATGCGCGGCATGGCTGCCGAACGTCTCTGTACGCATGCGCCAAGTCCCCTTTAAAAACAGGCTCCGTCCATTCCTTGCTCTCTTCACCCCTTCCTTTTCCGAGGCAGACCCCACATGACCCCTGTACTCACCCCCATCAATAAAGCTCTGTGTGGGTTTGTCATACACTGTGGTTCATGCTCACCACTACTGAACTACAAACAGGTAGGAAGAAAGTTTTATTGAGGATCACACTACCAAGACTATTTTCGGGGAGGGGGTGCAGAGAGAAGCAAAAGGTAAAAAAGCCAGCAGATTTTAGGTGACAACTGTCTTTGACCTGATGAAGGTTGAGCTAGATGCCCTTGCCTGAGGCAGCTGACCTTTAAGCCTGCTTTGTGAGATTCCTGAGGAATACTGAATTTTGGCTTCCATTCGCATAATACCAAACCTTCTATTACCCAGTCAGAGCCCTTCTGTTTAGGATATTGTCACCAGCACTGCCATTTTGGAGGACCCACTTTGGTTATAACAACAAAAATAAATCAGTATTTTTAAATTGAATATTAGTTGAAGATGTGTTAACTTTTTTTTAATCCGAGACTGGGTTTCTCTGTGTAACACCCCTAACTGTCGTGGAACTTGCTCTGTAGATCAGGCTGGCCTCAAACTCACAGAGATCTGCCTGCCTCTGCCTCTCGAGTGCTGGGATTAAAGGGGTGCGCCACCATCACCTGCGACTTCTACACAATGCAAGTAAATACGACACCTTGTAAACAAATTTGATACAGAGATGTGTTGCATTCTTTTATGCTACATTTGCTTAACTCTGTGAAACTGCATTACTTTGCCTGTCTAAAACATCTGATTGGTCTAATAAAGAGCTGAATGGCCAATGGCTAGGCAGGAAAGAAGATCAGGTGGCCCAGAGGCAAAAGGTAGATGGGATAATTTAAGAAAAGCTGGCTAGAAACAAGCCATGCTAAGGCCAGGCATTCATAAGTAAGAATAAGTCTCCATGTATTTATTTGGGAGCTGGGTGTCCCCAAAGAGCAAAGAGTAGAAAACAAACAAACAAACAAAAAACCTACAGAATTCCAAGAAAGGTCAAGCGGGGATCCAGTTCCCAGCTCACCTGGGTGTTATGGGTGCTCTTGCTATTTTACTGCTTTATTGTTACTGTATTAAAGCACCACAGGTGGAAAGTTATAACTTAAGAAGAAAACAATTTGCTTTGGCATGCAATTCTGGAGGCAGCAGCTTCCTTTCACGGTGTATCGCCCCATGGTAGAAACATAGATGAGCAAGAGAGAGCATTCAGAAGCGTTGACTCCAGTGAGATTAACTCATTCCCAAGAAAACTGCCTCCATCTGCGAGGGTGAAGCCCGCGTGGCCCATACTCCTCCGTCCGTTCTTCTCCCAGCACTGCTGCACTGAGAACTAAGGTTCTTTGGGTTTTTTGTTGTTGTTGTTGTTGTTTTGTTTTGTTTTGTTTTGTTTTTATTATGTATACAATAGTCTCAGACACACATACGGACTTCCGGTCTTCTCCCCGCCAGACCCCATTACAGATGGTTGTGATCCACCATGTGGTTGCCATGAATTGAACTCAGGACCTTTGGAAGAGCAGGCAATGCTCTTAACCTCTGAGCCATCTCTCCAGCCCCGAGAATTAAGGTTCTTAACTCATGAACTTGTGGGTGACACCCAGCCACAGCCCTCAGTGTATGGCTAAGACTAGCAATAGATTTCTGCAACCTGATCTTGAACGTTTCTGTCTTACAACCTGCTCCCAAGTAACCACACAAAGGCTTAATATTAATTATAAATTCTCAGCCAATAGCAAAGGCTTGTGACTAGCTAACTCTTACATTCAAACTAACCCATATTTCTTACCTATACTCTGCCACGTGGCTTGGTACCTTTTCTCAGCACAACATGCCCATCTTGCTTCTCTTTGCATCTGCTGGCAACTCCTCAGACTCTGCCCTTCTTCCCCCCAGCGTTCTCAGGTAAAGTAAGTGAGTCAAGGAGTCTCAATGCTCTCCCAGGATGCTGCTCGTGTCTCTTCTGATAGAGAGATGGTGTCCAAGGAGGAGAATCGTTTCCTCTGAAGACTGCATACAGCTTTCAGTTTTTCTCAGAACGAGCTAAACTTGATGGCTCTGCCAGCCGGAGAATGCCCCAGGAGCATTGTGTTGGCATTAGCTTCCAACACTGTGAAGGAAAGAAAGAAAGAACTGAAGACTTGCCAGGCCACCTACATATCTGCCCACAAACATGGGTATTTTAAAGGTCATTTCTGTTTCTCTTTCCCCAGTCTCTCTTTCAAACATAATCCAGCCATTTTGACTATGTGCTTTCTTGGTCTCATGGCTCCTTGGCTTCCTTCTCCTTCCCCCTCCTTCTCTTTCCTCTTATGGCCCAGTTCAGTCTTGATCATTCCAGATTCCTCTGGCTGTGCTCTCCCTCATACCCACGATAAACCTTTTCCTCAACCGTCCTTGCAGCGGTCATTCTAAGGGTATATCTTCCATTCAGCAGCTTTATTTATTTTGTCCCTGGTGCCATCCTTTTCTCCCTTTGCTTCCTCACCAGCAGGTGAGCTCTTTGCTCCACCGTGTTTACCACCACACTGCTGCCACACAGCCCAGAAGCCATGTGGCTGACTGAAAGCCCTGAAACTGAACCAAAGTGAATCTTCCTCCCTGAAGTTGTTTGTCCCAGGAAAGAGAAGCTGACTAGCGTAGAGGTCCCACCCTAGAGCTAGGGCATGGATCTGCTACTAAATCAAGTGGTGACTTTCATGCATGTCAAAATATGGGAAGCATTTACTCTTTGGCCCTGGAAATGTACCGACCTTTCAATACCGTATCCCAGCAGACATCCTCAATTCTCACATTTTTGCTGCACAATTATTTTGTAACGCTCTTAACACCATGTGGGAAAATTCCTTCCAGTTATTCAGTGACACTTTTACCTTTTCATGTTGATACTGATCAGGATCACTTTCAAGGTTTAGACAAAGTTTTACACTTGTCAATGGTCCCCAGTTTCAGGTGGGGTACTCTGGGTGACTTCATAAAATCAGGTTACCTCCGCTTTACTCTCAGAGATTTTGGCTCAGTTGGTCAGAGGAAGAAGTTCTTAGAATTCCTTCTTCCTTTCCCCTCCCCCTCCTTATTCCACCTGAACCCCCCCCCCAGTAGAAGGGCTTAGAGTGAACTCACCATGCAACCCATTTGTAATGCATAGAACACTTCAAACCTTTGCCACCCAAGTGATATCAGTCTAGTTAGACTTGAGTATTTGTGAGCCTTCGGGAAAATGGACTTACCCATTTCCCCCCTTTTATCCTCAGAAAGCTAATTCCACTTGTCACAGTGAATTGTGAAAAATCAATAAGACTTGTGGCAGGGCCTTGGCCTCCTGTGAACACTCTCTTGCTGCTTTCTTGATAGAAACCATCAGGTGCCTCTTCCAGCTCCCTGATTCATAGACTGAGGGTTCGTGTCCTCTCCAGGAAGTTTCTCCTTTTTGTAGATTTCTGATCCCCTGACATCTAAACCTTCAGAGGGTTAGAAAGAAGTGTGCCGTGGTTGATTTTCTTGGGACTTCGATTGGTTTTTCTTGGGACTAGAAAAGCTTGTTTTCTAGAATGCTAGTGGGTCTGAATTCTAAGAAGCTGAGACTTAAGCTTTGGAGGCTGCAGCAGCTCAGAACGCAGTGTTTGTTTGGGAAGATCAAAAGCAGTTGTTCCAGAATAAGGATCAGTGAGTCCTGGCCCTGACTCTGCTGCTAATACAGCAGTGACGTCGGGCCTTGCTTGTCTACAGTTAAATAAATGATGTGGTTCAGATTTCATTTGAATATGTTTCCCAAAGGTTCCTGTGCTGGAGACAGGGTCACCAAAGTGGTAGCATTAAGAGATTGTAGGTTCTTTGAAGACCATGGACAGTTCCAGAGTAGTGTGTGTGTGTGTGTGTGTGTGTGTGTGTGTGNTGGCCTTGTTGGAGGAAGTGTGTCACTGTGGGGGTGGGCTTTGAGGTCTCTTTTGCTCAAGCTTCCCTCAGTGTGACTTCTCAGTTGACTTCCTGTTGCCTGCAAGATGCAGCACTCTCAGCTCCAGCACCACACCTGCCTGCACCCCACATGCTCTCCATTATGATGACAATGGACTGAACCTCTGAAACTATAAGCGAGCCACTTCTGCTAAATGTTTTCTTTGTAAGAGTTGCATTGGTCACAATGTCTCTTTACATCAATTAGAAACCCAAGCTAAGACATTTGGCTACCTTTCTCCTACAACCCAGGATCCCCTGCCCAAGGATGGCACTGCCCACAGTGCACGCTGGGCCCTCCCGCATCAATTATTAATCAAGAAAATACCTCACAGCCTTAATATTACTTATTACTACAGACTTAATATTACTTATTATTACAGACTTAATATTACTTATATATGCTTGGCCGATAGCTCAGGCTTGTGACCAGCTAACTCCTACATTTAAATTAACCCTTATTTCTTAGCCATGCTTTGCAACATGGCTTGGTACCTTTTTCCAGTAAGGCATTCCCATCTTGCTTTTCCCTGCATCTCCCGGCGAATCCCCTGACTTGCCCTTCTTCAATCCAGCATCCTTAGTTTGGTCACCCCACCTATCCTTCCCAACTGGCTACTGGCCAATCAGGGTTTTATTAAACCAATTTGAGTGACAAATCTTTACAGTGTACAAGAGTACTGATTATTCCACAGCATCTTCCCTTGTTTGCATACACGGATCTAGCCCCTTTCGGATATGTTGTTTGTGTTCTTGAGAGTCTATCTCCCCTTAGTGCCAGGATTTCCCGACTGTTTCATCCATCATTAGCACCCAAGGGCTTAGGATGGCATCTGGCTTTGAACAAACAGGTGCTCAGCAAATATTTGTCAAGTGGGTGCATTTGCAAAGCTAGAATTAAAAACCATGTCTATCTCTCATCCCGTGCTCTGAAGCATCACACACCCGGACAATCAGAGGACTGAGACAACAGCCGTGTCTAATGTTTTTCTCATGTGTCATTGTCCCTACAGCATCTCACCTCCCCAAACTCCAGGCTATTCGTGCACTTCACAGTGCCTGCAGATTGCTACTGGGTGTGAGTGTATGATGTGCACACGCACACACCTGGCACCAGCCTTTGCTCCTTGGTAGCAATCAGACAGTCACAGCCTCATCACAGAGGAAATTCTTCCATTCCTAAGACTCCCTGTTACCCCTTTAGGCAAAGAGGCCTTGGACAGAGCCTGAAGGCCCTTCCTTTATATACTGGGGGGGGCGTGTTAAAGCTTGTCTTATGGTCAACTACGTATGCCCAGGTAGATGGACCTTATGAAAAGGGACTCTGTAACAGAGGAAAGTAACTAACTGCCTGTGAGTACTTTGGTTAACTGTCAAGCCGCTAGCGCTGTCCATATTGCTGTTTATGTAAAGCCGGAATGCCTAGCCTCATTTCTGTTGTTAATGAATATGCAAAGGGAAGCATATCTTGCCTAAGGCTACAGGGAGCACAGAGCTGGATTACTCAGGAGTGTCTTGTCCCCAGCAAACAGGACCAGGGCTCTGTTTTGTGACCTCCACATCCGTGTGGTACCTGATGTGGTGAGGAAAGTCTTGAAGAACAAGGGGCGAAACACTGGGCAGAGTACATAAAAGAAGCCTCAAAATGCAGCTGGACTCAGAGGAGGCAAGGGCTGGCCTGGAGCATGTTTGCCTGGCATCTGGCACCACAGTGAGCCTGTGGCTGTGGTAGCAGCATCTGGGATCAGCCTGATGCGAAGATCACAGAGGAAAAATCAGTCTCACTTCCTCCAGCACCCTCGTCCCTGAAGACTTGCCTGCTAGCTAATGCCCCAGGGATCTGAACTGGCACTGGATCTGCTCTCGGTTTCCATGGTGACCACTTAAACTTTTCATCATCCTTCCTTCAGACCTTGGAGAAGAGCTATGCTCTCTTGTTCCCATGGCAACCACTTAAACGGGTATCCTTGTCTGGCTCTATTGGAAGAGAGTCGCTAGAGTTCATGCAAATGAACTTGGATTACTCTCTTTTTATTTGGGAAATAAAACAAAATTTAAATAAAGTGCCACACTTGCTCAGAAGTTTCAGAACTGGCTTCAAAACAAGGAGGGTGAGCAACAAACGTGTCAAGCTGCTGTTTGAGGCGGGTGCACCGTGTCTCTGGCTCTTAAAGTGCTCACCCAGAGCCTCTGGTTAGTTCTGCCATCTTACAAGGGGGGAGGGGTAGACAGCTTCTCTACCCAATGCAGGCTTTCACTATTATGGAAGGACACACACGACCCTCATCTTAGTTCTCTGTCAATATATCACCAAAGGTGGCCCCAGACTTGGGTGACAGCCGTGAATCATATGGAGATCATATACAAGCTGCCCAGAACTTCTCTGAGTTCTCTCACAGGACTCCCAGAATGGATGGCTGGCATTCTCAACTTTGAGGCTTTGGGCCAGGCAAAATAAAAGAGCTCCAGAGAAGTGAGGAGGAAAATGGAGGATGCCCTGTCTACATGTTTAGACACATCTCTGAACTCCATTGTGGGGATGTTTCCCCAAACTAGAGATGCCAAGAGGCAGAATAGTGGCAATGTTGAGAACGACAGGTTTCCACCACAGAGACTTCCTGGTTCTCCTGAGGACCGTCTGCTGAGAGGAGCGGTCCATGCCCTTGAAGATGGAGCCTGCATTAGACTGGTGGAGCATTCCAGAATGGCACATCCTTCTTTCTTGGGAAAGTGTTGACCTTGTAAGTCATAGTAAGGAGCACAACACTCAGACAGCCTAACCCTAGCCCAACAGAGTCACCAGCAAGGAGTGGGGAGTGGGGAGCCGAATGTTATTCTCCAGCTTTCTTTCTCCAAAGTTCTTCTGAGTCACATGGAACAGAGTGGAGATGAAGGAGAATCCAGGTTACAGGGAGCAGGGACCCTGCTGAGTGTATTGAGGACCCTCTTTCTTCAGGTCAGACTCAGGCTGGAAACCCACAGGAGGACATTGATGCCACCATTTTGATTCTATTGTTGAAGAGATTCTTATATCAACCAATCATCCAGCTGAATGTATCTGTCCACATCAGTGTAGGAAACAATTGCCTGGTTGCCTGATGGAGCCAATGGACACTCAGGGCACTACAGTGTAGTAGCTTCAGGCCGTCCTGAACTCAGTGCTTCCTTCTGCCATTTTCATTGTAGTTTTTAAATTAGTTTTTATGTATGCCGGTGTTTTGTCTACCTAGTGTATGTGCACCATGTTCCTCTTATGTCCTGTGGAGGTTGGAGAGGGCATCAGATTCCTGGAACTGGAGCTCCAGATGATTATGAGCCACTGTCTTAGTTAGGGTTTCTATCACTACAAAAAGACACCATGACCACAGCAACTCTTACAAAGGGAGACATTTAATTGAGGTGGCGGTTTAAAGTTTCAGAGGATCAGTCCGTTATCATTGCAGTGGGGCATGGCAGTGTGCAGACAGACACTGCTGGAGAAGGCTCTGCTCCATGTTGTTATGCAGTCAATGGAAAGTAGACTGTTACACTGAGCAAAACTTGAGCAAAAGATAGCTCAAAGCCCACCCCCATAATGATACACTTCCTCCAACAAGGCCATGCCTACTTCAACAAGGCTACAACTCCTAAGAGTGCCACTCCTTTTAGGAGCCATTTTTTCCCCAAACTGCCACATTCCATTCCTTGGTCCCCAAAGGCATATAGCCGTATCATAATGCAAAGACACATTCAACCTCAAAATTCCCATGCAAGTCTCAAACTTATTTAAAAGTCTAAAGTTAAAAGTCTTTTCTGAGGTTCATGTAATCTCTTAACTGTAATCACCTGTAAAAATCAAAATCAAAAAGCAGATCACATGCTTCCAACATGTAATGGCACAAGATATACATTACCATTCCAAAATGTAGGAAGCAGAGCAGAGGAAATTCTGGACCAAAGCAAGACCGAAAACCAGCAGGGCAAACTCCAAACTCTGCATCTCCATGTCTAATGTCAAAACGTTCTTCAGCTCTCCTCAGCTCTCCAACTCCTTTCAGCTTTGTTTGACTGCAACACACTTCTCTCTCTCGAGCTGGTTCCACTCCCTGTTAGCAGCACTAGTTGGTAGGTATCCCACGGCTCTGGCATCTCCCAACATCTTGGGGTCTCCAAGGCAACGCGGGTGCTGGGAATCATACTCTGGTCCTCTGGAAGAGCAGCTGGTGCTCTTAGGTGCTGAGCCATCTCTCCAGGACAGCTCCATGTTTTCTGGATGGCAGGTGTTCTGTGCTTTCTAGATAAGATTTCTCACGATAAGGTGGGGATGGGTGTGCTTGCATCACTGAATTTCTGAAAGACTCAAATTAAAGCATTGCTGGCGAGGCTGTGCCACGGGCAATGAAAGCCTAGAAGGCAAATGGCCTTCATGCTACCTCTGCCATCCCAGGTGTGTTTCATGTCCCTTTTTAGAAAAGTGAGAAGAGTCTTTTCTTACTCAACGTCACTTTTATTTTCAGGTTGTCTGGAATTTAACCCTGGCGATGAAAGAAAATACCAGCGTCATTACTGAGAACAAGTCTGGGGCCTTAACAAAAACAGCAGGCTGTCAGGGAATTGAGCAATTGCATTAAGAGACTGTGTCTTGTTTTCCTGTGAATATTTTTAGGGTTCGCTATGGGAGCGACAAACGTCAAGAAAAAGCTAGAAGAAATAAGAAATGTTGGGAAGACTTTCAAGAAGGGGAAAAGCTCAGCATCACTTGCTCTGCCCCGAAGGCGGGCAGAATGCGATCACACTGTGTTCAGCACCCGTAAGGGAGTTAAGGCGTTCTCCTTCTGTAGGGAAAAAAACCTGCTGGTGACGGGAGGGATGGATCGACTTGTCAGGGTCTGGAATCCTTATCTGCCTGGGTAAGTTGTCTTTCTCCTACCAGGAGTGCTCCTGGTGTAGCCAAGTAAATGGGAATGTGACTGGGAGTTCCTGTGAGGATCTCTGAAAAGTCCCTGTCCAAAATTCATCTCTCCACACAGAGCCTGGGACGTTTCTGCTTCTAAGCCTCTAAAAGTTCACTATGGAGGCTTCTAGAAAGATGGCTCAGTGGTTAAGAGCACTGGCTACTTGTCCAGAGGACCTGGGTTCTATTCCTAGTCCCCACATGATTGCTCAAAATCATCTATAACTCCAGTCCAATGGGATCCAAATCCCTCTTCTGGTCTTCACATACATGGCGCACAAATAGATGTTCAGGTAAAACATTCATATGCGAAAAAATATTTAAAACTTTTTCATTGTAACTGTTGTGAAATGTAAATCCCAGCAGAACACAGTGGTTATGTCTTCAATGCCAGCACTTAGGAAAGTGAATCATGACCTCAAGGTTAAGGCCAGCCTGAGCTACAGAGGGAGACTGTGTCTCAAACAAAACAAAACAAATGTAAATACTTTCCAATGACACAGAGACTATGGGATGTTGTTCACCTGGATCTCAGTGTGACTCCCCCTTGTCTGATAGCATCTTGCCTTTAAGGGACCATGATGAGCTGCAGAGTGACTGGAGTTTTTACATGCAATGAGTGCATGCTTCGTGTGGCCTCACAGCAGTGGCCCAATGTCCTCCTGAGGGCGTGGGCTTTAGTCCCATCAGATTGAATAACTCTATCATGCCTCTGTAACCATACAGAGTTAACGTAAGAGAACAGTTGTAATTGACATGACAGAAAGCCACAACTGTTCTGTAAGAAGCTGGGACTGGGTCCACTGACTGTCCATGGCTATCACCCCCTCAGTGGGACACTGTCATATGCTCTGGGCCAGGCCTGCCTTCACACAGTAGTCCTCTCTGACAAGGCCCCCAGAAACACTCCAGTTTTTCATTTACTTTATTATTTTCATATGTGTGCGGTATGCGCTCATGCATATGCTTGTTGGCGTGTCTCTATTGAGTGCTTGTGCACGTGTGTATGTTCACCTGAGGCTGGTACTGAGATTTGTGCTGGTTTAGATTTTTGTCACCTCGACATAAACTAGAGTCACCTGAGGAAAAAGAACCTCTATGGAGAAAATGTCTCCATCTGTGATGGAGTGTGTGACCTGGGAGCTATAAGCTGAAATAAACCCTTTCCTCCCCAAGTTGCTTTTGGCTGCCATGCTATCACAGCGCCAGAAAGCAAAGACACGGGTCTTCTCTTCAGCCACCCTCTACCTTCTTCATCACAGCAGAGTCTCTCAGTCAAACCCAGAGATTGCGGTTACCTCTGGTCCAGTAACCAGCTTGTTTGGGGGATCCTCTGTCTCTGCCTTCTGAGCGCTGGAATTGCAAGCAGGCTGCCACTCCCATCCAACATTTCTGTGAGTTCTGAACTCCATTAGTCATGCCTGCTGCGTGCACAGCAAGTGCTGTATCCACTGAGCCATCTCCCCAGTTCTACCTTCTTGATTATATATTGAGACCTATTGTGTAGTGTAACTTTGTCATCCATCCGGCATCTGTCCTTGCTGGCCCTTGCATGGAGTCCACTGATCAATGAAGCCCCCGGAGCCTGGAGAAGCAAGGACAGAGTCAGAGTCCCACAGGCAGGCCTGTCATTTCCCAGAGACATGCTGCAAACAGGGGGTGGGAAGTAGGGGAGCACAAATCATGTCAGCTATGCCCAGGTTGCTGTCTAGGTCACTCTCTTTGGCATCTGTGGAGACCCACAAGGTAACCCCATTCCCATCCATGGCACAGGTGTGTTAGCCAGGACTGTAAGGCACAGTGGGTAAGCATATTGAATCTGGCTGTGCCTCTGTGACTCCCCAGCCAGGAGCTTCTCCTAACCACCTGCAACAGACTCAATTTTCCCATGTATAATGGTGACAAGATTCTCACCCTCTGGGGTAATAACAAAGATTAAAAAAAATAACAAAGCTGAGAACAATGCAAGAGACATAATAAAAATGAAAGGCAGTTTTCTGCCTGCTTCTGTTATGGTTAGAAGCAAGTATGTGCTCTTTGCCTTAGTCTCAGCCAAGCTTCTTTTCTCTCTATCTCTTGACCCTCCCAGAGGACCCAGCCACAATGTTCCACAAGGCCGCTTTAAAATAGCTTTCTATTGCAGAGTCCAGATTTGAACGCTGTTCCCTTGGGCGGGCCTGTAGAAAGTGCCTGTGTGTCCCGGCATCCATGGCAGCCCCACCTCAGACCCTTCCTTGCCTGTTCCTTTTATGCAGCTGTTGTTAACAGCTGGAGAAGCAGAGTCTCAGGCTTCTGCTCACCCCAGGTCTGTTGCTAAAACTGCTTATTATTTTGCCTCAGTCCTTTTATTACACGAAATATATACTTGTGTAATATCAGAGGGAAGCTGAAGCCTCCTCCAAGCTGAATAGAACTGCCAGATCCAGGCCAAGCCGAGTTGCATTTTAAAAAGAGAAACAGAAACAGCAGATAGAATGGCTTTGTGTTCATTTGTGCTTTTCTTTCTAGAAAACCAACAGGTGTGCTGAGAGGCCACACGGCTCCTGTGGTATATGTACACGTATCTTTGGAAGAAAGTGTTTTCCACGTCTGCTGACAACACTGTCAAGGTCTGTCCCTCCCCCGTTTTGATGCATGCATCCTTCAGGCAGGTTTTATTCATTAGTTTGTTTGTTTGCTTGCTTATTTTTGAAATATTGTCTCTCACTGTAGTCCAGAATGGCCTGGAACTCTCCCTTCCTTAACCTCCCAAGCAATTTGCTCATCTCCATCTTTGGCAATGTGAGGGGCTCTGCCTTGACAAAGGTTCAAGCAGGGTTTAGTTGTGTGCATTTGCTTCAGGAGGAGTATGTATATAGGTGTATGTCTCTGTGTGTCTACATAAGTGTCTGTGTGTGTCCCTGTGCATATGTGTACATTTCTGTGTCTATATGCATGTACATGTGTGTGTTTGGGTATTTGTGGATATGTGTCTGTGTCTGAGTCTGTGCACACGTGCACAAGCAGTTGATTGTTGTGAACTCTCCATGTTGGTGCTTGGGGCCGTATGTAGCCCTTCCAGCCATATGTGGGCCCCTGCCTGTACACAGCCCAGAGAGCTCCTTGTCAATCATTTCCCCAGGTGTCTAGAAGATAGATAAGTAGAACTGGGAATTCTGCCCCTGGCCATCAGTGGCTAACTCTTATTTTGCAATACACGCCGGACATATGCCTTCCTGAAATGCTACCCATGAGCCTCAGAACTTAAACATTCTGACCTAGATGGAGGCAGTGACATCATGGTTTAGCTCTGTTTGCCTTCATATACTGAACATCCATCCTGTCTATGCATAAGACTTAGTCATCCTGTGACCTCTGTAGTGTGTTGGGTGCTTTTTGTTTTGTTTTGTTTTAATGCAAAAAGCAGTCTGACTGGCTCCCTTCCTCCATCATTACTCTTGTTTCTTCAGAGGATATGACCAGGCTTCACAGTCCATCTGCCTACTGAGCTGTTGGTGGCCACAGGGTAGGAATTTGGACTAAATTAGTAGGAGGTGGGAGATTCTGTCCAGAGAGAGAGAAAGGGAGAGGGAGAGAGAGGGGAGGGAGAGGAACGGAGGGGAAGGGGTGGGGGAATAGCTTCATGACCTTGGGTTAGGCATTAGTTTCTAAGAAATGACACCAGAATTTCAAGAAACAAAAGAAATTAGATTAGGCTTTGTCAAAATTAGAAACATCTGTGTTTCATAGGGCGTCATTAATATGAGAAATAGACTAACTTACACAATGGAGAGGATATTGCAAACCACCATAGTCATAGGGAAATGAAAACCAAAACCACAGTAAGATATCACTTCACACTCACCAGGATGGGTAAAATTTAAGAAAAATTAGCAGAGGCCGATATGGTATACTGACAGAATGAGAAGAAATTGAAACCTCTATCTATTGGTATCGAAAATGCCATTTAAAAAAAAATCATCTTATCAGTTCTTAAGTGGTAAATAGTTAACATATGACTCAGAGTCCCCATCCCAAGAGAACTAAAAGCATGTATTCCTCAAAAATGTCCTTATCAGTGCATATAATTGATGTAGGAGGGTCATCTGTCTATGTGTTACTTTCATTGGTTAATAANTCGGGGTATAAGCTAGCCGTGCGGGAGCTGGGCTGGACGAAAAGCAGGGCCCGCTCCCCTATTACTACATATAATAGCTTTATTTGTCATAGTTAAAAGGTAGATGCAACTCAAATGTCCAGCAACTAATAAATGATAAAAATAAAATAAAATAAAAATAAAAGCAGTGCATGTGAGAGCAAAAGAATGAATCCCTGTCCATGTTATGACATGGGTGAACCTTAGAGGCGTGACATTAGCCACATATTGTCTTGCTTCTTCCGTTTGTATGAACCGTCCAGAAGAAACCAGGAACCGAAGTGTGGACAGGATACAGAACGGCTGACAATGGGCATGGGGGTCCTGAAGGGGCTGATGGGATGCCCTGGCTGTGCCCTGGTCATGGCTCTGAAACTCTGTGGCCGTGCTGAAACCCCCTGAATTGAACATTCAAAGTGTGAATTTTGTGATATACGAGTCACGTTTCAATAAAGAAGTTTTTAAGGGAGTGAGGCCAGAGAAGACTCAAGAGTGACACCAAGATTTGGAATCTAAGCCAAACTCAGAAACAGGGAATGTGGCAAACAAGGAACCTTAAGACCAGGAGCGCGGCTTTGGATGTGTTGGACAGGGTCAACCCGAGTTTAGGGGTGTGGCCAGAACTGGTGGTATAAAATCGGGCACTGTTAGCGGTTAGCTAGACTCCAGCTCTGGAATGAACAAGAGGACAAGAGTAAGAGGAGGAACGAGCAGAGAAGGCGAAAGTCTGCTGAAGATCGTGTGCCAGACCGGTGATGTGGTCCAAGACGGCCCCCACACAGTGAGTAGGGTCCGTCCGGCAGAGAGACAGAAAGTGGGTCTCTACACAACGAGCTGTGGAGACTACAGCCAGTGCTATAGCTGGGGCCCCAGTGCAAGCAATTCAGTTCTCTGAGCAAACTTGATTAAAATGAGGAGATTTATGAACTCTACCGTTTGATTTATTTTGAAAAGCAAATTCACCTGAAGGCTTCATCCAAAGTCCCCGTGTGGAAGACTCCGAGTTTTTAATGAGCTTTTCTTTCTCCCCATTGAATCTTGCAGCTCTTGGAGAATCATAATTTTCTTCCGTCCTATTTTCTTCCCCCATTGCCTCTCCATTTTCTTCCAATCTCAACTTGTGATTACAAGATTAGCATCTCGCCGGTAATGAGTCAGGCATATTGAATAGCTTCCCAATGTGTGTTTAAAATATATTGAAATCCCATCTGGAAATATGGTGCGTAAGTTATTTCAGACTGCACTATTCCTATCGAACAACAGCTAATCAACTAGGTGCCAAATAGCTCGATTCCCAGCATGCCTGAACAGATAGTCTTCATTCTTTGAATTATTTTTCAGCCCAAATATTTTACTCCTCTAAATCATGGGGACATACAAACATTTCAGGAGGCTGCTGGCTTCTGGCATTCTCTAACAGAGAATAAAGTGACGATTCAGATTGCCTTTTTCACTTGGAATTCTCTATAAAATTCTCCATAAGCCACAAACAGGGTTGTTGTTCGTCAACTGGTATTAGAATTCAGGGAAAGTTAATTTTTCTAAGGAAGGTAACGTGACATGCCAGCTAGCATAACACGGAAAGCTCTCTTAAGCACATCCCAGGTTTTCTCCAGGCTAAGATAATAAGTTTCTTTCTGCCCATTTTAACCCAGCGCCAGTGATTCCATAAGCAACCACTCCCATTTGAGGGCTGGCATCTCCCCAGTCAGGGGCCCTGCCTCTTCATCCAGTGTTAAGAGGCAGGTAGATAAAGAGGGACCTACCGCCTGCAACTTCAACCACTCTATTCAGAGTCTGTTCCAAGTTCACGGCCATGATGGGCGAAGTGGGCAGTGGCGCATGTTTCAGTGGCCACCCTCCTGCCAGCAACATTTCTGCAAATGGACAAAGATGTACGGATTTGGGAGAGGGTGGGTGACAGAAAACTTCAGAGACAACCCGGAGTTTAAACTCAGAAATTGCAACAAGCCAGGTACTTGGGGCGAACCATTCAATCCTCCCTGAAATGACTTAGTTCTGGAGTGGTTTACTCCTTCCCAAGATAGGAGAAAGACCCACCATGTAGAGTAATTGTCCTTCTTAAAAGCAACGCATAGACTGGGCTCAGTGCACAGTGGTTTACTCTGTGAGACTGATGTCAGCCCAGGAGACCTGGGTGGAAGTCAGTAGGGTAAGCGCCATGGAGGGCTTGTTGGTCGCAGAAATTGTCACTTGGTGAACCGGTGAGCAGCAGTAGATGCTGATCTCCTGCTGAGGTCCTGCTTACCACAGAGAGCTGTTCTCCTTCAAATGTCACCTGTGCTCGCAGTGGCTATTTTTAGTTGGGGAATTCAATGCCAATTTGATGACTAAGTCTATATGTCTACGGAACAAGTGTCTCCTCACCTTTCCTTCATGGGTCTTAGGCACCCACTCATCCTACCTGAAATGACTTTTCCCAGATTCCAGAATTTCCTTTGTCCTCCTTGGGAACCATTTCCTAGTGCTATAACAAAATACCCGAGACAAACCAATTTACCAAAGGTTAGTTTAGTTCACAGTTCTAGGGCTAGGAAACCCAAGAGCAAGACACTGGCATCTAATTGAGGTCTTCTTGCTGTGTCAATATAGTAAGAGGCAGCACATGATCAGGCAGGGTAAATGTGCTAGCTTGGGTCTCCCTCTTTACTTTCCAATACAGTTTAGGTGTCCAGCAGGGAGCCCATGGTCCTGCACATGCTAGGCAGGTACCACCAAGATATACCCCCAGATCTGCCTTTCTCTTCTCATGGAGCCACTAACTCCATCATGGGAGCCCTATGCTCATGACCTCACCGAATCCCAATTGCCTACCTTTAGATACTGTTAACATATAAACTTAGGGGCTGAGCTTGCCGTAGAGACTTTGGGAAGCATGTTCAAATCATGGCACTTTGGGCCAGGAAGTGAGAAGAGATCACTGAGCCAAGTCTTCTGGCAACAGGGGAGCTCGTAACAACTGTGCGGGTTAACTTTCCAGCCAGCAAGATGAGAGAGGGGAGGGGCTGCCCCTTCTGCAAGCCACTCTTGGGATTGCCCTTTCCAATGGGGCATCAATGCTGGGGCCCATGCTTCATAGGAGTCACATACCCATGCAGAACCAGGCACGACCAGTTTGCTAAGAACTCAGAGAGCAAATGGAAAATAAGCAGAGTGCAATTCAAAGAATTAGAGTGTAGCTTACAAGACAAAGACTTCAAGGGCTAGATTTGGCAACTGAGTCAAGGAGAAGACAAAGTTCTGCCCTGCCCAGGCTCAGGAGCTCACTCTTGTTTGATTTTCCTGTCTCAGCTACTTCTTAGCCTGTAAATTCAGAACTTCGCTTGGAGCCAATGGATAACATCTGCCTCCCAAAGCTGGTTTATGAGAGCACTAGTTTGAGGCTGGAGAGATGGCTCAGTGGTTAGGAACATGTATTGTTCATGCAGAGGATCTGAGTTCAATTTCCAGCATTCACATCAGGCAGCTTACAATAGCTTGTAACTTCAGCTCCAGGGGGTGCCTCTAACCCAGGAACATGTACATACATAGACATATGCACATGTCCATGTAGAAGCCTAGTCACTGGCACAGAGCTATTGGGAGGTGGTGGAACCTCTATGTGGGGCCTAGTAGGAACTCTTCAGGTTGTTGGGAGCATGATCTGGAAGGGATCAGTGAGACCTTGTCCCCTCCTTGTTCTCTTGCTACCTGGCCATAGGATAAGCAGGTCTCTGTGCCCTTCCCCCTCTCCCATGCCCCTGCCAATGAGGCACTGCTTTGCCACAGGCCTAAAAGCAACAAGGCCACCGAGACTATGGATTGGATTCTCTGGACATATGAGTCAAAAGAGACCTTTCTGTGGTGATATTTTGTTTATGATCTAACAAATAAAGCTTGCCTGAAGATCAGAGTGCAGAGTTAAGCCATTAATTAGCCATAGAGGCCAGGAAGTGGTAGCGCACACCTTTAATCCCAACACTCGAAGACAGAGGCAGATGGATCTCTGTGAGTTCAAGGCCACCCTGGGCTACATGAAATTGAATCTATCTAACCGAGAAATAAAGCCCACACAAAGGTGATCCCAGCACTTGGGGTCACATGCCTTTAATCCCAGCACTAGGGAGGTGAAGACAGGAGGAATATGGCTGGGAGAGAGGAATATAACATGAGAGGAGGCAGGAGCTCAGCCTGAGGATTCTGTCTGAGATGCAGTCTTGAGGTTTCACAGAGACAGCAGCAGTCTGAGGATTTGTAGAGACAGGATCGCTCCTTTTGTCTGAGCATCGGTAGAAGTAAGAACTCTCTAGTGGTTTGCTGCTCTGTTCCTCTGATTGTTCAGCATTAACCCCTATATCTGACTCTGGGTTTTTATTATTAAGATCAATTAGAATCCGTGATGCACCTTTCCTCTATCTAAGGTTAGTTTTGAAGGTGTTCATAATAGTGATGGAAAAGCTGACTCACACAGGAACCATAGCAAAGCGCCAGAGGCAGAGTGGGTTAAATAACAGAAATGTACCAGCTTGTGTTATTATTTATAAAAGGGGTGTGTGGTCCCCTGGTGGGTGGGAGACTGCAGCAGGTGGGAGACTGCGGTGGGTGGGAGACAGACATATATGACATGCAGAAAGAGTTGGGGTATAGTTTATTTAGTGGGTTATGGAGGGGGAAGGGAAGGAGATAAGTGGGGGATGGGGAGAAGCTTCCTCTCCAGAAGAAGGGCAGACAGAGAGAGAGAGAGAGAGAGGATTGGAGAGTAAATGGGAGATCCACTTGCAGGGGAGGGGTTGGGAGTGGGTGAAGCTTGTCTCTTAAAGGGACAGGGTACCCAGGTGACAGACCAAGCCAGCAAATTACAACAGCTTTTAGTTTGGAGGCTAAGAGCCCAAGATCAAGGTGTTGGGTGGGTTGGGTCCTTTGGAGGCCTGTGAAAGGGGGTTGGACCCAGGCCCCTGACTACCTCCTGGCAGTCTTCTGGCAATCCTGGTATTCTTTGGCTGTGGATGTACTACCCCAATCTCTCCCGTCATCTTCATGTGCTGTCTTCCCATTGTGTCTCTCTCGTGCCCCTGTTCTTGCAAAGTCACCCATTGTATTGGAGTCCAGCCTGATCCAGGATGGCCTCATCCTCATCCACTACTTGTAGCTCAACAACCCATTTCCAATTTGAGCCCTATCCTGAGTAACTGGGATTATTTGCCATTTGCAGGGAGGTTAGTCATTTACCCATAACAACAAGTGAAGGAAACAAGGACTCAAAGCGGTTAACACACTGTGGGTGCCTGTCAGCTCACAGGGCGACCGTTGCCTCTCTGATGGTCATGGTCTCCCCAGCTTTGTGTTTGGCTCAGTCGTGCAGCCCTCACCATCTCACAGTCTGCTAACAGAATGCCAGCGCCATGGCATAATTTACTAGCATAACAATGGTTGACAGCAGTACTATTCTCACCATGTTATACCAGTACAGTATTTACCCACTTCTCTAAATAATCTGTTCTTTAGTCAAGTTTATAAATTTCTGTAAGCAACACTATAAAACAGGCAGCATGTTGTCTCTCTGTTTTACAAACAACACTGAGTGGAAGTTAGGAAATTGTGTGAGGCTACCCAGGCACTAGGGGGGACCACTTGGTTTCCAGCACAGGTAAATGACAGCCACACAGGAGTCTGTTCTGTGTATCCTCCAAATATCTGCCCAATGACTGGGTTGGTGGTGTATTCTTGTATTAAGAACTGGGCACAGAGGACTGGAGAGATGGCTCAGTGGTTAAGAGCACTGGCTGCTCTTCCAGAGGACCNAAGAAAGAAAGAAAGAAAGAAAGAAAGAAAGAAAGAAAGAAAGAAAGAAAGAAAGAAAACTGGGAACAGGTTTGATTACTATGGTACCACAAATCAGACCCTTGGCATCAGAGCCTCCTGAAAGCTGGGTCCATGGAGAAGGGGGTGACTGGTCATGTCCTTATAGGAAGAATGGAGCCTCGAGACTCATGGTCACAATGGTCCCTTCTCTCTGATCGCCTTTCACACTCCTGTGATTGAGGGGGAACCAGGGCTGTAGGCCTCACTGTCTTCTCCACAGTGGTGAAGACGGAATCCTGCCAGCATTTCGACTTTTGGCAGGGGTGGACATGAGGTAGAGTTTCAACTTGGCCAAGTCAAGCCGGACCCCACAGAAGGCAACAGCTGCGGCACAGCAGATGTGCAAAGCGTACCACTAGCTGAGCGTGTGGTACACGCAGGATTTAGAGTCTGAGGCCAGCCTGGGCTATGCAGGGAGATCCTAGATAGGAAAAAGAAAACCTCTTTCTTTCCCCCATCTCCTCCACAGATCTGGGATCTGGAGACCCATGGCTGCCGCTTTACTGCCTCTTCCAAAGCCAGTGGCATCAAGGGAGAACTCTCGGCCTGCCTCTACCTCCCTGGGCCTAGAACCCTGTGCATGGCCACAGATACCCTGGCTTTTCTTCATCTGAAAGTGGGGTATGAGCTCTCTGTCCTCTGGGTTTTTTGCAGAATGTTCTAGAGGGTGCTAGAGAATTCCAGTGGCATGGTCAATGTTATACTTAATGCTCTACCATTCAGGTCCCAGGCTCTGAACCTGCGGCCCTGGGCCTCTGGCCTTTAGCTTATGTTTGGTGAGGCCCTTTGAACTCCCATACTTGAGTAACCTGGACTATCCAGAAGCACCTTTGCCCTGGGCTTATCCCCACTCACCAGCCTCAAGTGTACAGTACATAAAGATTCATTATATGGGGGCAAAAGACAGAAGCTGAGCAGACAGAGCCCCAGGGGTCTGGTATTCATTCCCACAGTACTGTTGCTTCTGCCCTGACCCATGTCTTAGACAACCCCCCCATCCATAAAACAAGCCAGCCATACAGGGAGCACACACCCAAGTGACGAGTCAGGGCTGGAATGAGGACCTGTGATGATTCCCTTCCCCAGTGCCTGGGCCAGTAATGCCTTGAGGGTGGAGTCTCCTGGATTCCGCATGTATTCTAGTTTCCTTGACACCCCAAAACTCCACCCCAACCCCCAGCTATAGAGTCATTGCCTCCCTGACAAAGAGTCTAGTGGCCACTTGCCTCTGGGGGAGGAGGGCAGTCTTCTGCTCCCACCCCCTGATGAGATGAATCAAAGGAGAGATGAAACCCTATGTTATAAAACAAAACAAGGAAAAAAAAAACCAAGAAACACATATAGACGTAGAGACATACAGATTGGCTCACACAGAAATTCCCTAGAAACAAAAAAAAATGGAAACTATAAAATAAAAACAAAAGACCTGCAGGGTAAGAAAAAAGAAAAATGCGCAGACAAAGAATTGTGGGACAGAAGACGCTACTGAAAGTTTCTTTTCAGTTGGTCATCTTCTGCTGGTCATGAACGGGACCTGGCCAGAACAGTGGTCCATATACCAAGTGAAACTCCTTTAGAGAAAACTAAGCTTTCATTTGGTTATCAATCAGAGATAGCTTCTGGGTTAGGGATGTGGGGTCGACCCTGGGATCCCGTCAGGTCCTGTGCAGGCTACCACAGTCTCTGTGAGTCCTACAGGCGTCAGTCCGGGTGTGCTTAGAAGGCCTTATTTTCATCCCCTCTGGCTCTTTCTGCCTCTTCTTCCACAGGACTCCTTGAGCTGTGAGAGGAGAGATTTGATGGAGACATCTCATTTAGCGGTGTTCCAAGGCCTCTCGCTCTCTGCACACTGTCCAGCTGTGGCCTTTATTTATTCCCATCTGCTGCAGGAGGAAGCTTCTGATCTATGAGCATTGCAGAGGGTCATTAGGAGTCAGTCTGTTGCTATGGTCCTTTAGCAGAGCCGTGGTATTTGCACTACCCAAGGTCCCTAGTTTCTTGGCCATCTAGCAGTGTGAGGGATGGGTTCCCTCTCACGGAGTGTTTTGTGTAGTTAGGGGATTTCTACATGTGCCAATTTGTCTATCTCTACATCTATATATGCTTCTTGTGTTTTTCCTCTGGCTGTTTGCTTGCTTTGTCCCATTCATGTTTGTTTACTTCTTTTCTTAGATGCCTGTTTGCTTTCTAATGAGAGGGTAGGAAAGGATGTGGATCTGGGTGGATGGGGAGGTGGGGAAGAAGGGGAGAATCATAATCAGAATATTTTGCATGAAAAAACAAACAAACAAAAAAGCACAAGGGGCTAGGGAGGTAGTTCAACAGTTAAGAGCACTTGCTACTCTTGCAGAGGACTCAGGATAAGTTTCCAGCATCCACATTGTGCCTCCGTGGCTCATGCAAACACTTGGCACCCATGTGGTGCACATACATGCATGCAGCCAGAACACTCAGACACATTTAATTAATTTATTAATTAATCTAAAACAGACAAAAGGAAATGCACTTCCTGATACCTGTTCCCACAGCCTATAAGGAAGTATCCTCCGTGCCCTAAGAGGCCCAGAGGCTATGGAATAAGCCACACCCTTCTGTGGAGAAGTTCTCCCTGACTTCCCTGTGTGAGTGGTGGGGTGCTTGACATATGCTTTCAGTACTGCAAGGTTCTCTGTAATCCAAAAGCTTGGCCCTCGTCACAGTCCGTCTAGTGTAAGTGTGGCTCACTCTTCGTTCGTTATGTTTATGTGGACACTGGGAATCAAACCCAGGTCGTCTGGAAGAACAGCCAGTGCTTTTCGCCTCTGAGCCATCTCTCCAGCCCCACATGGCTCACTCTTAATCCTGCTATTCCGCCTGGCTCCACACCACACCCTCCTCCTCCCCGCCACGTTTTTCATTTTGTCATGCTCTTACCAGCATTCAGCAGTTCTGAGAATCCAAAGCCAGAACGCACCGCCCTAAACCAGGATGCAGAAAATCCTTACAGTGACTGTCACAGCCTGCGGGTTTCGGATACTGTCTCACAGTGGTGACTGGATTCCTGTGCCCCAAATCAAGACTTTTGCCTTCCCCTTGTTTTCTCTTGATGGAACAGAGGCACGGAGGTCGGGGTTCTTAATCCATTTGTTGTACCTCAGAGGCCAAACTGCAAATGGGAAGAGCTCATTTCAAGGGGGCTGGAGGTGACTCAGTGGTCAAGAGGATGCGTTGCTCTTGCAAAAGACTCAAGTTCAATTTCTAGTGCCCACACTGGGTGGTTCACAACTGCCTGTAACACTAGTTCTAGAGGACCTGACCCCTCTGGCCCCTATAGGCACCTGTACTCGTGTACATAAACCCACACACGGATACCCACATACACATAAATAAAAATAGTTTTTAAACTAACTTTGTGGAAAAGCAAGCACATATCATGGCATTGCAAGTGGCCTTGGTCTTGGCCATCCACTCTCTTTCTAACCTCAGTGAAGCCATGTGGCCAGCTAGAATGGCTCAGAAAACTCAAATAGAGCCATGGCAAAATGATTGGGACAGCCAGGCTCCCGAGCAGTCTGGTTTCACTCAGGATGCCAAAACAGCCTGCTTCCAGGGGAACCTTCTGTCAATCAAATTGCTGATTGTTCTGCGTGACAGAATTGTGTAGAACAAACAGCCTGCTTGATTGATTTCTTTTGGAATGCAGTGCCGTGATGGGAAGTCTGCTTTGTGGTCGACTCAGTCTCCAGTGATAACACACAGCTGCCCGATTGTGTCCCTGTCCTAACCCACCCCTTCCCTGCTGTCACTCAGGAGCTGTGCAACCCAGAGTTACCTAACCCTCCTTTGCCTTAGCACTTCCCACAGCAACTGGGAAAGTCCATTCTGTGGACTTCCTGCCTCCTCCGGTCTGGATCAGACACCCCCTTCCTCCCGCTGCCTGCCACACACACCTCCTAAAGCCCCAGGACAGGCTGCTTCTCCTTAGAGAGTAGTCTGAGCATCATGCCCTGCCCGAGACACTTGGAGAGTCACTGCAGAAGAGGGAGGTGGCAGGGAGACCACACAAGGAATTAACGTTCGGTATTACATCCACTGCATGCTGCCAACATTTATATCCATTCCCTCATAATTACTCCTCACATTTCCAGAGAGATTGTATTTTGGGTAGGGAACCAGACTCTGGTTGCCCTGCTGTGCCCTTCGCACCTGAGTACCCACAGAGTCACAGCAGAGGGCCAGCTGCAACCTGATTGGCCTCATCACTGCAGTGATTAAGAAGTGGGGTTTTCTGGGCACAAGGATTCATAGTGTGCTAATTTGTTTCTGTGTGTTTTAGAGGAAATCTAAATTCTCAGCACTCCAGAGCATTCCATAAGTCATCCAGTCACACTCTTCCTGTCCTTAAGAAGAGACACATAGCCCCGTGTGGTGACACACATCTGCGGTGCTATTATTGTTCAGGAGACAGAATCAGAAGGATCTAGAGTTTGAGGTCAGCCTGAGCTACAGGAGAGCAAGTCTCAAGCAAGCAAGCAACCAGTCAATCGGTCGGAAGTACATGCTCTCTGTTTTCTTCTTTAGCGGTCATTAAAGATCACTGTGTGTCAATCACGTGTTCTGAGGGTGCCTTATCGTATATGCACTGTTCTAAGAAGATGCTGTCTCTCTTCCTATTCCTACTCCCTGTGTCCTAGTTAGGGTTGCTATTGCTGTGACGAAACTCCATGACCAAAGCAGCTTGTGGAGGAAAGGGTTTATTTGTCTTACACTTCCACATCACTGTTCATCATCAACAGGAACTCAAGCAGGGTAGGACCCTGGAGGCAGGAGCTGATGCAGAGGCAGGCCACAGAAGGGTGCTGCTTACTGGCTTGCTCCCCATATCGTACTTGCTCAGCCTACTTTGTTATAGAACCCAGAACCACTTGCCCAGGGGTGGTCTCCCCCACAATGGCCTCGATCAATCACTAAGGAAATGCCCAAGAGGCTTGCCTACAGCCTGATCTATGGAGGCAGTTTCTCAGTTGAGAAATCCTTGCTCTTTGATGACTCTAGCCTATGTCTAGCAGACATAAGAACCAGCCAACACACCCTGTTACACTTTAAGACAGCATTACTACCCCTACATTTCAGATTAGAGAGTCAGACTTTGAGCAGTTAGGCAATTTCCCCCAGGTCCCCGGATCCATCATTTGAGCCCCAAGCCTCTCCTGATGGCCACTGTATAATGGAGCCATAGACAAGGCCCCTCCTGGTGTCCCTGACATGCAGTCACCTCAGCTCTTCATTGTCTCTGTTCTTCATGAGCAAGATCTGTCCCAGAGCCCCACCTGGTGCGTTCCCACCAAGAGCCTGTGCTGTATTGCAGATACAACCCAGCCTTCAGGCACGTGGTCAGCTGCTGTGAAGCATCCATAAGTACCCGCTCATGATGTCTTAACAACAACACGCTTGTGAGGTTGCCTGGCCCCTCCATCTTCCTGTTAAAGCTGGGCAGTGTGTTCCTAGAAATCAACAGTGGGGTGGACATTCACTTCTGCTCTGTTAATGAACCCAGATTGTTTGGACAGTCAAGTCAGAGTCAAGTGGAAGAGCCTGCTGTCTCCCCAGTGGCTTCCAGTAGGAGTTCTTTGGGAGGACCATCCATCCCAAGAGTATTATATCCTCAGGATTATCTTGTATGTTCTAAAGCAAATACTTCTCACGGATTGGTTGAAATGCTAATCCACTGTCTGCTCAGAGGACTTGGGGAACAGGCTCTAAGCCTACCTCAGAGGAGCCGTCCCTGGGGTGGGGACTGACTTCAGCAAGACAGAGGATATTGGATTCCCTGGGGGAGGACTCTCATTCAAGGCCTGCTCCAGGATGGGCCTGGAAGAGACTAGAATCAAGAGCAATGGTGCTGAGGGAGACCTGAGGACTGGGAGTTTAGAAGGTGCAAGAAATGAACCCCACTGTCACAGGTTCTTTTCCAGTAGCTTCAATAAAATACCCTGACAAATGCAACTTCAGGGACTGGAGTGGGGGCTGAGAGGGTGGAAAGGTGAAGGGGTGAGGGGGTGAGGAGGGTGAGAGGGTGAGGGGGTAAGGGGGTGGGTATTCAGTTACAGCTTGTTGCCAGGAAGTCATCACAGCAAAAGCTGCAGACAGTGGGTCACACTGCCTCCACAGTCCAGAAGTGTGAGCCTAGGTCACATTTCATCCACAGTCCTGAAGTGTGAACTTTAGTAAATCACATCCACAGTCCAGAAGTGTGAACTTAGGTAAATCACATCCACAGTCCAGAAGTGTGAACTTAGGTAAATCACACCCACAGTCCAGAAGTGTGAACTTAGGCCACACTGTTCCCACATCCAGGAGCATGAGTCTGGCTCTTCACTCAGTTCAGAACCAGTGCAAAAACCTGTGCCTCTCACATCCAGGGTGGGCTTTCTTCCTACCTCAATCAATCCAAGCTTAAGAAAATCCCTGCAAGCCAGCCCACAGCCAGCCTAAATCTTGACACTCCCTCACTGAGACTCCTTTCCCTGGGAAGTCTACATTGTGTCAAGTTGACAGTCAACAGCATGACACCTATCAATACTCTGGACATTGAACCTGCCGACTGTGAAACCAAACATTTCCGTTGTTGAAGCAATCTAGTCACAGCTATCTGCTATGGCTGTGCTAGCAGATGAATACACTCAGTCTGGTAGTACAGACACTTCCTAGGTAAACATTTATTTTTAAGATGTGTTTATTTTTATTTAATATGTTTGGGTGTTTGCCTGCATGTATGTCTGTGTCCCATGTGTGTACTGTCTGCAGAGGCCAGAAGAGGGTGCTGGATCCCCGGGAACTGGAGTTACAGATGGTTGTGAGCTGCCATATGGGTGTTGGGAATGGAATCCCTCACCTTCTAAGCCATCTCTCTAGCTCCTCTAAGCGGTCCTCTTTGATATTTATGTCTCCAGACTTCTCAATGCAAATTTCCATTGATTTGATAGCCATTACCTCTAAGCCATCTTTCTTTCAACTTCTTATACAGGTAGTAAAAGTGTGGGACTTTGAAACAGGAAGACAGGTGTCTGAGTTTATTGGGTGTCATGGCAATACCAGCGTCACCTGTCTGACTTTTGACTCCAGCGGAAGAAGGTACGCCCTTTCTCTAGTGTCATGAACCTTTCAGCAGGGTGACCTGGATCGTGTCATCTGAGTGGGGTAATCTTTTCCTAGGCTCGTTACTGGGGGCAGAGATGGCTGTCTGAAAATATAGAGCTACAACAATGGAAATTGTCTCCACACCCTTCAGCATGGCAAGTGAGGCCGGGGTACTCCAGCAGGTGGTCCCCATAATGTATTGATGCACAACTGGGCATTTACCATAAATGGAAGGGAACCCAGTGAGATAGAGGCTACAATGTGTGTGACATCTCCACCTCCCCCTTTTCTGTATTTCTCATTATTTAATGTTTCTGAGCTCATGTTTCATGGGAATACAATCACAAAAATTAAATATCAGTCTCTCATAAATCTCCTGAACTGCCCCTAGGCTACTCATTCATTCATTTGCTATATCTATTCTTGGTTTAAAAAAAAATTCCCTGATTCTGGCCTGTCAACTGCTAACAGAGCAGATAAGATGCACATTCTTCAACTATTAAAAGGGGCTACATAAAGTCAAGGTGAAAGAAGCAGGAAGCTAAATTCCCGAGCCTCGGTCCCGAGTCTGCTTTGACCTCCATGTGACCATCTGCCTATTCACTCACTCAGTGCCCTGTGCTTTTGGGTCCTATAAGGAGAAGCCAGGCCTCTTCCTGGCTTCTTGATTAGCCAATCAAGGGCAGAATCAGACAGGGAGGGAAGGTGGTCACAGATGAATGATGCTTTAATGATCCGGGTGACATCTGACCCTGGGCTGAAACCTAGAAAGTAAATGACAACATCTGTTCTGGTCATCAGACATAGGAGGACAACATACAAAAGCTAAATTAAGCAGGAGTTAATACAGAAAAATGTTTGACGGAAGGTGATAATGTAGTTCTAGATGGAAATCAAAGTGAGATCTGTGACTGTACCTACATGGAGGTGAACCAAACTAGGTGAGTTCCATTCAGCTTGAGTTATATTTAGATAGGACCCTTCTTTTTCCTACCGTAGTTGGGGGGGGGAAACAGTTGTATTAGTTAGCTTTTCATAACTGTGAAAAAATACCTGAGATAAGGTACGGGGAGGGGGGACATATTTTGGCTCATAGTTCCTGGGGTCTCAATCTGTCATCAGCCGAGGTGAAAACATCCCGGTAGAAGAGCACTGGTAAAGGAAGGATGCTCACCTTATGGCAACCCTGAAGAGAAGGGAGACAGACACAAAACCAACCATAAAATAAGGCGTTCCTGTGGCCACTTCCTCCAACTAAAACCCTCCCCTTTTTCTTCTTTAGAAGACTTACTTATTATGCATGTGTATGCATGCCTGCATGAGTTTATATGGACCTCATATGTGCAGTGTCCATGGAGGCCAGAGGGCCTAAGAATGATGCCCTTGGCACTGGAGTTACAGACATTTGGGACCCACCTGATATGGGTGCTGAGAACCAACTGGGTCCTCGGCCAAGAACAGTCAGTGCTCTTAACTGTAATGATCACTGAGTGATGGCCACTGTATGATGGTCACTGTGTGATGGCCACCGTGTGATGGTCACCGTGTGATGGTCACCATCTGATGGTCATGGTCTGATGGTCACTCTATGATGGTCACCGTGTGATGGTCACCGTGTGATGGTCACCATCTGATGGTCACGGTCTGATGGTCACTGTATGATGGTCACCGTGTGATGGTCACTGTGTGATGGTCACTGTATGATGGTCACTGTATGATTGTCACTGTGTGATGGCCACCGTGTGATGGCCAGTCACCATGTGATGATCACTGTCTGATGGCCACTGTGTGATGGTCACCATCTGATGGTCACGGTCTGATGGTCACTGTATGATGGTCACCGTGTGATGGTCACCGTGAGATGGCCACTGTGTGAGCCATAGGCTTAGCAGTTAAGACTGTTCTTGCAGAGGCCCCAGTTCTGGGCTCCACTGGTACCAGAGATACACGTTGTGCACATACATAGATGCAAGCATGACACCCCACATCCATAAGATAAAACGATACTAATAAAATTTTTAAAATTTCAAAGTAGCAAATCAGAGTGGAAAAAATAACTTCAACCACCATAAATCAAAGAATAAAAACACAGCAATTCCTTCCTGAACACTAGGAGAGTGAAGCAATCCTTGGACCATTTCTGTGAATAGTCTTGCCTCAGGGATTCAGACATGCTCTAAAAATCAAGTAATTCTTAGGAAGGCAGCTCCTCACAGAGGATCTGTAGACCTCAGAAATGATGGGATGGTCTGTTTCTGTCTCCTGATGCTTGAACAGGAACCCTAATTTATCAAATTACATTTCCCATTGTTCTTCATAGACATTAGAAAAGTTCACACCCTTTTATTTATCATGTGGATAGGACAGAGTTAAACCATACAGTTAATTCTATATGAAAGTAAACCGATGGAAGTTGAAGTGTTACAATGTAACATCTTGTTGCTGTCTTAGGTGTGTCTTAGCTGTTGGATGGGACAGAAGAATAAATGTGTATTTTGTAAGTGAAATGTAACAAATGAAAATGGTTCAAAAACCATTCCCTTGGGTTGACTTTCCTATCTCTTCCCTCCTCCTTCCCTCTCATTTTTAGTGTATTTTTTATTATTCTTAATTGTGTGTGTGTGTGTGTGTCCCTGCACGTAGGTATATGCATGTATGTGTGGGTGTCCACAGAAGCCAGAGGCATTGGACCCTCTAGAGCTGGAGATAGAGACAGTTGAGAGTCGCCTGGCTTAAGTGCTGAGAACTGAACTCAGGTCCTCTGAAAGAGCAGCCAGGGAGTGCTCTTAACTCTCTTCACCTCCGAGCCATCTCTCCAGCACCCTGCCTCTCATTTAAGAGGCGATTTGACAATGCTTTTGCTGCCTGGTATAAAACAAGTAACACACACAGGATTCTCTCTCTTATTTCTCCTTATTCTTTCCTCCCTTCATTTCTTTTGAAAGTGTGTGTGTGTGTGTGTGTGTGTGTGTGTGTGTGTGTGTGTGTGTCAAAATCTTCCCAGTGTTCCCGTTGAGAGGATGCGGCATCTAGGAAAGCTGTCAGGATCCCAGGGTTCCTGGGAGCCTGGAGATGTCTTCACAGGTCTTGAGTTCTAACAATGACTCACTCTTTCTCCTGCCTCCCCCACCTACAGCTCCTACTCAGCCCCTCCTCCCCAGCCTGAGGGGTTTCCCAGCCGGCTTGCAAAGACACAGGTCTTAGGGAAAGCCTGACTTTTACTTCCTTCCTTCCTCCAGGCCTGTCTTTAAAGCTTCCTAGAGCCCCTCCAATCAGGAAGAGGAAATGAAAGGCCACCCATAGGCATCTCTACAGACACAAAAATCCTCCTTATGGAGGGGCTTAAGAGACCGAAGTTTAAAGTACTGCTCCAAACTAAGTTTTAAATCTACCTGTGACATTTTATCGCCCTGCTTGCTATGCTAGGCGGTCCTGGATTTCCGAAGGCATTTAAAGGCTGTCCGGGCTCCTTATTCATTTGAAAGTTCACTATATTTCACAGTCTGAGCCTTGCATCCTGAGAGTGATTTGAGAGATGAATACCTGGGAAGTTTCAGCACTGAATTTGTCCTTTGGTATTACAGCTTTCGAGGCTGATGGCTTTGGGTTTAGCCTGTGAAACAGCTCTGGGTCTTATTATGAAGGCAAAGTTATGCGGTGGATCCCAAGAAGAGCTTGTCAGTTGACATATGATTTGCTGAAATGCAATCACCCAGACGTCAGGAGTGGATTGCTTTTTCTTCCCACTGGCACTTGGGAATTTGCTTTGACATTTCAAAAATCTGCATCAGCTGTGGGGTGAGGGGTAGGGTTATGAAACGTGCCAACACCTTCTCTCTGAAGTTGTGAGTGTGTTGGCAGCTCACTTTACGACTCGCACAATGTGTCCTGTTTGGCTTTGGATACAGGACACACCTCGTGATTTTCTGGAAGCCTCAACCCCGCTGGCAGGATGACCTGGTGAGCAGCAGCCCACTGTTTGGCCCTCAATCCACCCAGTAGCACACAGTGGAGATTTCCTTCACTCAAGGGGCTACCCTGTGTTTCCTGAACCCGCCACACACGCTCAGTTTCCCAGAAGCCTCTGCTATGTATGGCAAGACTCCCGCCTGTGTAGAACAAGGTGCACTGAGGTCCAAGCAGCTGCCTCCTCTCTGGGAAAGGTGATGGCCCCAAATGTTCAAGTTGTGGCTTGGAGCAAGAGGGCAAGGTTCCAAGCTGCTCTCCATGAGGTCTGCTGGGAGTCCCCATGCGCAGGAAGCTCAAGGTGGGGAGGGTGTGGGTTTTTGCCAAAGAAGCATTCATTTCCTGCATCTTCCTGGTGAGCCAAATTTTATTCCTGATGTCATGACGTTCCTGACTGGCAGTGGCTGGTTAGAGGCCCAGAGCTGGGGGACATCTGGCAATGCTTGTTAGAGATCAGAACATTCTGGGTGCCCTACAGCCTCCCAGGGATGAATGGCTTCCTTCAAAACTGTCTGGGTACCTAGGCAATAGGACAAACATACAGAAAACAAGGCCACCCCTCCCAACTGTCTGCCACTGCCCCACCTACCTTATGTGCCCTACAAATATTCCAGAGGGCACATGTCTCTAGAATACATACTTTATTGTCTTAGTCAGGGTTATTATTGCTGTGATGAAACACTTTGACCAAAGATACTTGAGGAGAAGAGGGTTTATTTGGCTTGCACTTCTACATCCCTGTTTACCATTGGAGGAGTTCAGGACAGGAACTCAAACAACACAGGATCCTGGAGACAGGAGCTGATGCAGAGGCCATGGAGGGTGCTGCTTACCGGCTTACTCATATGGCTTACTCAGCCTGCTTTCTTATAGAACCGAGGACCACCAGCTCAGGGATGGCACCACCCATAGTGGGTTGGGACCTCCTCATCAATCACTAATTGAAAAAAATGTCCCACAGGCTTGCCTACTGCCTGATCTTATTAGAGGCATTTATTTTTCCCAACTGAAGCTCGTTCCTCTCTGAAGAACTTGTGTCAAATTGACATAAAGCTAAGTAGTACATCCATGTAACTAAGCCTCCGTGGTCTGAAAGACCTTACCCAGTGCCCAGTTTGTAATAATTGCCCCGTGATTCTGTTTTTATTCATTCAGCATCCACCGAGTGCCTCTTGTGGGCCAAGTGTTGTTTCTGGGAGTTGCAATGGTGAGCAAGCATGGCCTCACCTTCACGGAGCTTACAGTTTAGTGAGCATGGCGGAAGTAATGAAGTTATATGTCAGGTCCCCAGGGGAGCCATGACATTTGGATATCACACATGGGTCAGTGAAGTGCACATGTATCCAGTCCTCCATCCTGCACACTTATTTGCCGAGCACTGGCCTGCTCACTTAGTAGGCAGGCATAGAAGAGACAACTATGATTCTTGAGATGCTCCCAGACAGGTGAGGCACGGAGAAGACAGGAAGCATGGACCCTAACAAATGAAATGATGATGAATGATACATGGCCAGGTTTCCAGAGCCACTAGCTTTGCTGAGACGTTATCTGGGAGATTAAAGATCACAAGGGCTTTTTCAGAAGGGAAAGATAATCTTTATGAGGACCGAGAGAAGATGCTTGAGTGCGATACGGAAGTATAGAAGCGTGGTGTCCGGAAGGACTGTGGAGAGTCTGATTGGCTAGCGCATTAGAAGTGGAAGGGAAGATATGCTAATGAGATGTCTCAACAGAATGTGCATGCTACAAAGCTTAAACAGCAGAAATCTATTTCCCTGGGTTCTGGTCCTGAGGTCAGGGTGCCAGTTTGGTCAGGTTCTGGTGAGGGCTCCCTTTCTGGCTCACAGATAGATAGTGACGGCTGTCAGCAACTCTTTGCTATGTCCTCAGACAACAGAGAGAGCATGAGCTGTGTGCCTCTTCCTGTTCTTAGATGGACCCTAATCCTAACATGGGGACCACATCCTCATGAGCTCATCTGACACCAATAGCCTCTCTACAGTTGGGGCAGGACATAGAAAAGCCCAGACCCAAGTGCTTAGCACACATTGTGGGATAATAAGGTAGGAGTAGAAATCTGGTAGTAGAGGATCATGGGAAGGAGATAGCTGTTAGTCTTCTTTTTCCTGAGTCTCACATTATAATCTGTGTTCAAGCAGACAGAGCCTCTTGGGCCATCAAGCCAAGTCCTCAAGGGACACCTTGTGGCAAGTACACAAAAACAAGGATAGAAGGATATCTTAATACGGCTGAGTGACACCAATTGCCATGACATAGTAAGCTCTCACACTGGGAAATGGGAAACGTACATGTCCGGGGGCCTGGGAACCCTGCATCACTGGTCTCCCCACACCAGTTTGGGGTTCTCATCTTCAGCAGAGGCACCTATGCCAAGTACCTCCTTTTCAGAGAAGCCCATAGCTTCAACTCCTATTGACAGTTTCACCTCAGGAGGGCGGGTGGGAGTCCTGAGCTCCTCTCTACTCTGGCATGTGGCTTTCTGGCTGGTGGCAACCAGACCTCCTTAGCCCCTAGCTGGGTTCTCTTGTCCACAAGCAGCCTGAATGAAGACACCTTGTCAACGACTTGCATGCTGGCGGGATGATGAACTAAGGACTTGCTACTTCCCTTAGAAAGCTGGGGCCCTAGAGGCGATGGCCAAACAGGGAAACATGGCAACACAGCGATTGGCATACAGTTTCTGACAGGAAGAGACAGAGGTCCCAGAGAACCCCTGTGCATCTGATTTTAAGTGCCCTAAAGTTGCCTTATGTGACTTGGGATCTCGTTTCTGAGCTCTGTCTTTCTTTCTTAGAACCACGGGCACAAAGAGGACATCCTTTGTGTGGCCCAGTGCCTACCTTTTCTTCTGGCCACCTCCATTTATGATGGAGAGATAATAGTTTGGAATGTCGTCTCGGGACACATGTACTGCAAGGTGAACCCTCCCAGTCCCACGAATGGCCAGGACCACAGAGAAGGTAGGGAAGGGGCAGGCACCATAGCCTGTATGCATAGACCACCCCATCAGCTTGAACTCAGCAAACTGAAGGAGTCTCCATGTGGGGGCCACTTCCTGCTCAGGAGGGATTGGCTTTGGGTTACGTTTCCCTCCCAAAGTTGGGAGAAAGCTTAAGAGTTCAAAGGTCCAGGCACTATCTCTGGATGCTTGTCCATCGAAGTCTATCTCATAGTCTCTTTGAGGTTTGGTTTATTTGTTCCCAACCTGAAGGATGCTCCCACTGAGCCTGCCAGCATTGCCCACCATGCTTTCTCCTCCTCCCCTTCTCTCTGTTATCGTCTACCTGACACATGCTTCTTCCACCTGGCTAAAAAGCCTGTTCCCCACGTCCAGCCCAGGCACCGTCCCCTCAACATTTCAGGCTTCCATACTGTCCTCATCCTTTGCCTCCTCTGGTGGCCCCTGACCCACAGATCTCCTACCGCAATCCGACCTTATTGCTTGAGTATTCAATTACAAAACTTCACCCCCATTCTCTGGATTTGTTTGCCTGGTGCCTTTCTTTTTTTGGTTTGGTTTGAGACAGGGTTTCTCTGTGTAGCCCTGACTGTCCTTGGGATTCACTCTGTAGACCAGACTGGCCTCAGACTCAGAGATCCACTTGCCTCTGCCTCCCAAGAGCTGGAACTAAACATGTGTGCCACCACCACCTGGCAAGCCTGGTTCCATTTCTTCAGGCTCCTCTCTGTCTGCTAACGATCATGGCTTCATTTTTTTCTGTAGTCATCAAAGCAATGATGAGGAACACCTGCCACGTGCCTGGTCCGGTGCTAAAAATTACAGTCCTCTCCTGAGTCCTGGCCTATTAATAATCATGCATGGTGAACAACGCACAAACTGGGTTGTCTACCAGTTTTACCAGGAAACAGGCTATAGCCGATAGCCAGATAGGTGGGGAGGGGCAGGAGGAAGCCTAACAGCCCAGGGGAACTCTTGTACCAGGAGCAGTTGTCTGCTGTGGAGCCACAGGGAGAGGAGATGCAGGAAGTTAGTTGTTTGGACATAGAATTATGAAGGGTTTTCATTTCCTGAGGTCCAACCCACAAATCCTTAGAGAACCAAGAGTGAATATTAGATCCCTGCTTTAAGCACCTGGTAACTTAGTAGCTATTGCAAAAGAGAAACCTTCCTTCCTTCCTTCCTTCCTTCCTTCCTTCCTTCAAAGGAAGGGAAGAAAGGAAGGAAGGAAGGAAAAGAAAGTCTCTGAGTCATTTGGTCAGAAAACACTTCTGAGCTGCTTGAAGAGGCAGAACACTCTGAGAAGTAAAGTCAGGGAGCTCCTGGTCAAAAGGCAGAGATAAGTTGTGGGTACACAGTAAGTTAAAAATAGCGGTCAAGTCATGTGGTTGGCTTGAGCGCCACCTAGAGAAGACGCTAAAGCCTCTGGCAACCTAGACAACAGGGAATTCTTACCTGCAGCCTCATCACCAAGTCAGCTCCTAGTCCCCATCTCTCCACTTATTTAAAAAGATTATTCTCAGCCAGGCAGTGGTGGTGCACACCTTTAATCCCAGCACTCAAGAGCAGAGGCAGGTGGATCTCTGTGATTTTGAGGCCAGAGCTCTTCTGAGCAAGTTCCAGAACAGTCGTGGCCCAAAAAACAAAAACTTGAGAACATCTAACCACTTAACCCATTTCTTTTGGAGTTTGTTGTTGTTGTTGCTGTTGTTTTGTTGTGGTTAATCATCTGGGAGGAAAGAGATGACATTCATTGCATTCCAGAAGTTTATTTTCTTTGCCATTAAACTGAAATTGAAGTTACTGGCCAAGGACGTGATGCTAACGTTTCAGGAAGCAATTCTGATGCAAAAGCCCTGTTCACTACTCCAAGTCACCATGAGACTGTAAACTGTAAGCAGTCGCTGTTTGAGAATCCCTTCTGTTACAGAAATACAAATTCAGCTATTGCCACAGCAACACTTCTGCAAGGCAAAGTTTTTACAGGCTCACACACACACACACATACTCACAAACACTCCCATTCACACATGCACACACCACACGTGCGTGAGCACACCACACACACTCTTGTTCACACACGTGCATGCACCGACACACACACTCTCACGTGCGCTCTCTCTCTCTCTCTCTCTCTCTCTCTCTC
>LOEQ01001239.1:65873-76496 GCA_001685075.1 Bramus lutescens
AAAAAACATGCTAAGCTCCTCCCTGCGACTGTCTGCCAACCAGCTGCTAATGGCACCTCTGAGCCCAGGTTTACTTGATTTAGTTAACGAAAGAAAATGAAGCACAGCTTTACGTTGTTAACAAATGCAGCATCTTTGCCTGGCTAAACAAATACTCCACAGCAACCGGGCCTGCCCAGTACATGCTCGGAACCCTTGGCTGGCTGGGCAGCCCGTCTTAGGTTCCTTCCTACTCAGGTTCCGTCACTTTCTGGAAGCTCTTTAGTGGGGCTGGCCTCATTGCAAACTTCCCTCCGGTAAGTCGGGGGACAACTGGCTAACTTCCTGGCTATGGGTTTTTTGTCGTTGTTGCTGCTGTTTGTTGTTCCCTGACACTAGCCTATTAAGTCGGGATTGTCGGCTGGGTTCTAATGCTTTGCTTTGATATCCTCCTGACATCTTTGCCTTCGATGTGTCTCAGTCGAAAGGGAAAGCCCAGGTGAGCAGCATCGTGGTGACGGCAGGAGACACCCTCACCTACCTGGCCGACCAGCAGGGCTTTGTGCATGTCTATGATATCCAGGAGTATGATATCCGGGGACCAGAGCTGCAGGCTCCCAAGAGTAGGCAGTGAATTTCTTTCATTTTTTTTTAAGATTTATTTGCTATGTATACAACATTCTGCCTCCATGTATGCCTGCTCGCTAGAAATGGGCACCAGATATCATTACAGATGGTTGTGAGCCACTATGTGGTTGCTGGGAGTTGAACTCAGGACCTGGAAGAGCAGCCAGTGCTCTTAACCACTGAGCCATCACTCCAGTCCAGCAGTGAATTTCTTCATGTTAAGCCTCAGATAAGATTGCTTTGGTTTTCATTTGGTGGTCTTGTGGGGAAATTAAGTTGTCCCCATGGGGGAGGGATTACTCTTAAAGCCCTTGGAAAGCAGACTCGCAGAGTTTCCTGAGAACATTTGATGCCAGCAAGGATGCAGGGAAGGGGGCATCAGATAGCATCGAACAAGGGGTGATTGCTAGATGGTGACTGAGGGGCGAGTTGACCACCTGCGTCTAGTGCTGCAAATGGCGCCTCTGCTTCTAGTGAAGGAAATGACAAACGTGCACAGAGATTTGCTTGCAAGATTGCACAACAACACATTACTTATCAGAGAGACAGAATGCTTACACGAGGACCATAGTTTCTATTTGCAACCCTTGCTTAAAAGCCAGGTGCACACACCCGCACATCCCCTCTCTTCTAAGAGGATGGTGGGCATAATGGCCCACCTGTCATCCCAGCACTCAGGAATCAGAGACCGAGGACCCCTGGGGCAATCCAGCTAGCTAGATCAGACTCATCAATGAACCCTGCCTCAGTTAAATGAAGAGCAATAGAGCAAGATACCCAACATCAGCCTGGGGTCTTCACATCTGTACACATGTGCACACACATATCTGTAACCACATTCTTGCAAACATGCAAGCACACCATGTACATACACACACGAAATAAAAATCACCAAGGAAAATCATGGTGTTCGTGTGTTATGCCGGTTATGAAAGTTTCATACACTTTTAGAGCTGGTGTGGGATGGGGGAGGCTTGCATATAGTAGGCGCTTGGTCTGCACTAACACAGAAAGATTACTAACAGCCCATCGGTGCCACTTCTTCTGGGCACACATCCGTGCTGGACTTCTTCCTGCAGGGTCCTACTCAGATGTCTTCTTTGTTTTCACTTAGCGGTGACATCCTGGAGGGCTCATGTCAGCATGGTGACGTGACCTTTGAAGAGCTCAGTAATCTCCAGAGGAAGGGAAATAGTTGTTTAAGTTTTGATCAAGGCGGTCCTCTCAAAATCCCCATGAGCTTTTCGAAGGAGGAAAACTGCATTTTCATTCTGCTCCCAATGAAGTGAGATAAATGTGGTCCACATGGAGCTGAAGGAAGAGGTTCAAAGTCATTGTTTTTCTTGTTCATGGGCGGTTCTCTCTGTACTGACCTGATAGTCTACTGCAAGTTTATGAGCTTAGTGGGTTTGGAGTCCGTGCTGAGTGAGAGAGAGGCCAAACTTGCTAGTCATTCTTTTTGACCATTTATTTGTTCTCCCGCCCACCTGATCACCTGCAAGGTGATTTCCCATATGGATCCCACTTGATGTCTTGGAAGTACACTGGGGATTTAGGAGGGCGTGTGGTGTGGGAGGAGGTGGGGGAAAGAATGGCATTTAAAAATTAATCTGGCGGGGCTGGAGAGATGGCTCAGTGGTTACTAGCACTGGTTGCTCTTTCAGAGGACCCGGGTTCAATTCCCAGCACCCACATGGCAGCTCACAACTGTCTGTAACTCCAGTTCCAGGAGATCCAACACCTTCACACAGACATACATGCAAACCAAACACTAACACACATGAGATAAAAATAATTATAAAAATGTAATCTGGCTTCTCTATTCTATTGGACCCTACATCCCTCGCTCTCTTGCAGAGCAGCCTTGACAACTCTCTTCTCCCCCTTTATCTTGCTAGTCTAGAGCTGATAGAGGAGGATATCATCTTACTGTCTTCCTCCCTTGACCGCACTGTGCGCCTCTGGAGCAAAGATGGTGCATACATAGGTAAGGTTCCGCCTCTGCTCGCTTGGAGCCAAAGGAGGCATTGCTCCACGGAGTCACAGATCTTCTGTTGAGGCTGCCATAAACAGAGTATCCTAGATTGGGCAGCTCATTATTTCTTCTCAGCTCTGGACTTTTGAACTCCAGGATGGTTGTCTCCACATGGACAGGTTCTGGTGAGGAATCTTGGGTATCAGAGCACTGGTCTCTTGATCCACACATGATGGGGGCAGCTCTCTATTGTCTCTTATAACAAGATGTAGTGGCATTTAACTTGTATTTTAATAAGTAAAACTTGACTGAGGATCAGAAAAGCAAAACAGCCACACTGGCCAGCCTTATAGAGCAGGCAGCAATAACACACACCTTTAATCCCAGTAGACACTAGCTTGCCTTAGAAACCAGATAGTAGTGGTGCACACCTTTAATCTCAACCCCAGAGAGGATTATAAAATGGGATGGAGGCAGCTCTCTGATACAGTCTCATTCTGAGATTCCTGGAGGCAGGATTGCCATTTTCAGACTGCAGTCGACGTAAGAACCAGGACTGGCTGCTTTGCTCTTTGGGTGGGTCTTCAGGTTGAACCCCAGTATGAGTCTCTGAGATTTTATTAATTGTGCTTCCACAAGAACACTAATATTATTAGGTCTTCTGACTTTATTTAAAGTTAATTACCTCACCAGGGTCCCTGTTTCCAAATGTAGTCACCTTGGGGGTGATGTGATTTGGTCTGTACCGTAACATTAGCTTCCTGTCTCCAAAATTAGAAAAATAAAAATCAAAGACCTTTGAACTCATTGAAATCAGTGGGCTGAAGGTCATCACTTTGGGAAGGAACTGTTTTTTTCCATAAGAATCATAGCTAGGCAGGGACATCAAGCTGTATGGTGGGCAAATGCCTGGCATATATTGACCATGGTACCAAGAATAGCCTAGTCCGCAGCTTACAGAGACTGTGGTCTGAGTACGGTGTCTCAACTGATTGAATTTATCTTTCAAGTTCTTAGTACATTAATGAGTAGACTGCACACCTACATGGCAGGATGCTTTCTAGGATGCTCTTTGGAGGGTTAGTTGTCCTATGTTTGTTTCCCATGAAACTGCCAGGGCATAGCTTAGCTGGACTGAGGCGGCCTTGCCAGTCTTGAGGCAGTCTACCCACATGAGCAGTAAGCTCTGCTCTGGTTAGGAGACAGGTTACCTACCCATTGTCATTTGCTTGGTATTTACTTTTATCTTTATTTCTCCAGGGACCTTTGGGCAGAGTCACTCCTGGGATGTTTTCACCCCTGCCTCCTGGAGTCACCCAAGAGTCCCCTTTGAGATTTTGACAGACCCTCAAAGCATGCCCACCCACTCAATACTGGAAGCAGATATTCCCGCTGGGTGCTCGGGAGGACTCCAGGAGCAGCACAGTGTGATGGAGGAGGTCCTGCTTGAGGTTAGGGCCTGAACCAGCCGCTTGTGTTCCCTTCGTGGGTTCTCGGCTGCTCAGTAGGGTGCACACATAAGCTAAGAGAACCCAAGCACAATCTGGTGAACCAAGGCAACAGGGGAAGGAGGGCGTGACCCCTCCATCCTGGGCCATGGCACTGATACGGACCAGGAGGACATGCTACCCTTCCATGGGATGAAGGAGAGGCTCTCCCAGCACTTTTCTCCTTTTGCCTGTAGAAAGGCAGCTGTCCCTGGCCTTGGAACATGGGAGACAGCAGCATGCTCAACCCTAGGGCCACATCTGAGAAGGGCAGACCCTGAACACACAGCCCATACTTTATGCTGAGGTGCGTTTAAAAGCAGGGGTGCCTAATAACTGAGAGGAAGTGCTGATCAGCATTATGTGAGTTACCAGCCTATGAGAGTTACCATCAGAGCAAGAGGGGCGGAGAGGGCCCTGGCTGATGCAGCCTTGATTTAGAGCACTCATGAAATACATGGCTTTCCAAAAAATGCTTGCCCTTTCAGAAACTGAAAAGAAGGTCATTTCATGAGCGATTGCTTGCCAGCTCTGTCACAGCTCAAAGCAGGACACCTGCTCTGCCGGTAGAATCATGGACTCGGTTTTTCCTCCGCAGCCTCACAGAACACAGATCCCCCAGTATAACCTGGCCACTGACTCCAGCTTAGAGGTCCAGAGGTGTTCAAAATAGAAACAAAGGATCCAGGCCAGCACAGCGGAACAGCCTCCACCTCACCTGGTCTGCTCCAATCGCCTTCTCAAGGCTATCCACACTGCGGCAGTCTGGGAAGACTTAGGATGCTGCTGGCATTGTTGGCTGATTTAGAAATAGTCATTTCAGCTGGTGTTCAATATGGAGAATGCTAATGTCTTCAATGCTGATAGGCCCGCAATTTAGAAAACAAAAGCTCAGAAGGCGGTGGGAAGAGAGAAAGGAGAAAAAGAAAAGAAAGAGAGAAAGAAAGAAAGACAGGCAGAAAAGAGACAAAGCCCCAGCCAGTTCTTGTGCTCAGAGGCAGACCTAGGGAGAAGTCACACTTCAGGTTCAAGGGCCGTGGTGGGGGATGGGCATGAGGGTGAGGCCCTGGAGGACAGGAGGGAAGAGGAGACAGAGAAGGCGAGGAGAGAGGGGGCAGCAGGAAGAGGGATGGAGGAGGAAGGAAGCAGAAGGATGCTCAGCGCTCAGTATGACAGAATAATCCGCAGTGTGCTTGCTCTCCAGGGCAAGCAAAGTCTTCCTGGGAGATCTTGATCTTGTCTAAGAAAATATCATTCCGATCAGTCGGACTGCAGCAGGTACTTGGAAAGCCAGTCAAAAGTTCCTATTAGTTACTTTTCCACTGCTGTGATAAAAACGCATGGCCAAGGCAACTTGCAGGAGGATTTTTTGGCTACTGGTTCCAGAGGGACAAGAGTTCATCATGCCAGGGAGACATGGCAGCCAATGATGTGACACTGGAGCAGAACTGAGTGCTCACATCCTAAACACTGCACCAAGAGTGAGCGGTGAAGCCGGGTGTGGTGGTGCATGCCTTTAATCGCAGCACTTGGGAGACAGAGGCAGGCAGATCTCTGTGTGTGCGAGGCCAGCCTGGTCTGGCCTACAAAAATAAATAGCATTGGAAATGGGGAAAGGCTCCCCAAGCCAAGAGAGTGCACTAGAAATGGTGCCAGTCTTTCAAACTCTCAGATGCCACCTCCAATGACCCACTTCCTTCAACAAGGGCCTGGCTCAAGCCTGCCAAACAGCACGCCAATGGTGAGCTGTCCTGGTTATCTTTAGGACAACTATAAAGTCGTCTGAAAGAAGTGACCCTCAATTGAAAAAAAAAGCTTCCATAATTGCAGCTATAGGCCATTTTCTCAGTTAGTGATTGATTGGGGGAGGGTCCAGCCCATTGTGGGTGGTGCCATCCCTGGGCTGGTGGTCCTGGGATCTGTAGGAAAACAGGCTGAGCAAGCCACGTAGAACAAGCCAGTGAGCAGCACCCCTCCATGACCTCTGCGTCAGCTCTTGCCTCCAGGTTCCTGCCCTGCTTGAGTTCCTATCCTGACTTCCTTTAATGATGAACAGCAATATGGAAGTGTGAGCCAAATAAACTCTTTCCTCCTCAACTGCTTTTTGGTCATAGTGTCTCATTGCAGCAATAGGAACTGTAACTAGGACAGGAACCAAGTATTCAAATGCCCAAAACTTATCATTCAAAACACCACAAAGTTACTTCTTAGATAAAAAGGACAGAAAACAAACCCCCGAACCCTTGCACAGTATATTTGGACCAGAAATCCAAAGGGTAAAGTTGCAGAGTAAGGGGTTTTATTGCTGTTCCTGAGAGAGGGATCCCCGAGTTCGAATCTCAAACTGATTCGTTAGTCATGTGATCTCCAGCAGTCCCTTCTACTGAGCTATAAAATGAAGGGTGGGTTTAGATGATCTAGAATTTTATTTCCAGCCTTAAAAATTGTGTGCTTGGGGGTTGGAGAGATGGCTCAGAGGTTAAGAGCATGGCTGCTCTTCCAGAGGTCCTAAGTTCAATTCCCAGCAACCACGGTGGCTCACAACCATCTGTACTGAGATCTGGTGCCCTCTTCTGGCCTGCAGCAGACATGCAGACAGAATACTGTATACATAATAAATAAATCTTCAGAAAAAATTGTGTGCTTTTCTAAATCTCTGTTAAAGAAAAACCAAATGTGTTCATTGAACTCTAAATGTGGGTAGTGCCTCTTCCAAGATGCCAGGAGATAGCAGACAAGCACAGTCAAAGTGAACTAGTTAGATGTTGAGAAGCGCTCACGGGAAAATGCGGCCTGCTAACTGGTGCCGGGATACGGCACTAAAGCTCCACTGGAAATTCTCTTGTCATTTGGACAGTTCAGCCAGCCTGAGTCTTGTTGTAACATAGGAAAGCCACATGCCCCACAGGTGGCTCTTAGTCCCAGTTACCGGAGAGCTCACAGTTCCTGCCCTCGTATCTCACATCCCTGTCTTCTTCCTCCAGACAGCAAAGACGCAGAACCTTCCCTCCCCAGAAGGTCCCACTGGTGAAGCAGAGGTGAAAGAAGATAAAAGCCGCTGGTCTGCATTTTGCCATGGCAGGTCAGTCTGGAAAATCAGGCAGGCCCAGGAAGCCACCCTGGGAAGAATACAGCTGCAGCTATTCCTGGCTGAGGCCTGCTAGCCTTCTCTGTTCCCTACTTGTGGTCCTTGTCCCTAAGCTCCCCCAGTCCGTGAGATCACTACCGAAGCGTATACCTATTGTATGTCTTATCAATGCGATTTAATGCCCCCATCCCTATTTTATGACTGCCACACATGGCCAAGGCCCACACATCTGTCCATCTTTGCCACCAGCTCTGTAGCTGGTGTTGCTGGCTTCAGCAGCACAAGAGGCATTGTAGCCTTCCCTCTCTCACACAGATGGCCTGTATGGTCCTTCTGGCTCCCCGAGGACATGGGGTGAAGAGGAAGGCCCCAGAGCTCTCAAAGTTGCAAATCCCAGGTCACCTCAAAGCCCTGCATGCACTCCAGGTCCCCATGTGCTGGACTATGGCAGGTTTGAGACAAGCAGAGTGAATGATGTTCCTCACCAGCTCCCCGAGATGTTCTTCTCGAGGTCCCAGGGAAACAGCCCCTTCAGTGTCCTCTCACTGTAGAATCTAGGTTTAGAGCCCGGGTGAGTGGTGGCCCTCTCCTCACCATGCGTGACAGTCGCCAAGAGTTCAAGTTCCTTCCCTATGAGGCATGTTTCCATTTCTAGTTTGCCAACAGTGAAGACAGCTACAGGGAACCCTTGCCTTCCACCTCTACAGCAAAAGTGCAAACAGAGGCATAAGAGTGGGGGTCCAGGGCACCCACTTTCCAGCTGGGTCATTCTTTATGGAATATTCTAGGAGTTTCTGCTTACATCTTCAGGCGCAGCCCTTAGTCACACGGCCACGGCTAGTCACAACAGAGGCCATGAATGACTAAGGAAGGCACGAAGGGTGAGAAGGGGTTTTTGGTAGACAACTAACAAGTTCTGTCCCCGATGCTAAAAATGTAAAAATGCTTTGGATGCTGTCAGAATTAAAGGGACTGTCACATGGAAGCTCCACCCACCATGCGTAGCATGCCAGAATATGTCTGGAAGCCACGAATCCAAAGTTTGACCAGATCAAATAGCTAGCCTGTGGGAAAACCACAAAGGCCTGGGCTGTAGTTAATGTGACTATAAGTCATTTCAACCTCCTGTTTATATACTTGGTGATCTCCCAAGAGAGTATGGGGCGTACCAAGACAGCGGACGTGATGGTGTGTTGGAGTTAGAGATTGGAAATGGGAGGTTCCTTCCCTGTCTGCTGACACCATGAGCATCTCCACCCTTGACTGATAGGGTTATCAGGGAGCCAGCAGCTGTAGGGCGATCTTTATACACATCTACGGGCCCTCTTTGCCTCCAGCTGCTTCTCTCCTCAGAGACATTGGTGTAGGGAGATGAGGTGGGCAAAGGTTCCCAATGTCATCAAGAGCAAGTGCAGCCAAAGGCCACAACGGTAGGTGTTATCTGACTCTTGGGTTCAAACAGTGGCAGCACAGAATGGCAAAACGAAGTTAGCTTTAAATTCGTTTCTCTGTGTTTGCTTATGGCAAGGATAACTGAACAGAATGTGAAGTGAGAGGAAGAGGAGAAGAAAAAAGGGGGCGCTAAGTTTGTTGGGTGGGTCCTACCCCATCGACACTGGTGGCTGTTGGGCACATTTAAAAATGTATGCCTTTTAAGGCAGGAAACTTCAGAAATGAAACACATTCTATCCAACTTTTACTTTAGCTTGCAATGTGAAGAATATATGTTGATTCGCCAGTCTTTGGATGCCCACTGCATCATGAATGAGTTTCGATTTCTGCTTTTACAAAAGTAAAGCTGGAACGTGGAGTTGTATGCAAAGCAAGGAGCTGCAGTGTCCTGCCCAATGTCTAGGATTTCCCGACTCTGACAGCTGTTTGTCCTCAATTCCGTCATCTGCCAGCTACTCATTTCAAAGCCCCTTTCGCAGCTTTCACAGAAACTTCTTTGCTTTTCCCGTTATTTTCCCATTAATACAATTTTCACTCTGTTCAGATACATTTATAATCATAACCAGGTGTCCAAGAGGCATAGGCAGGTTTAGAAACAGACACAGCTCACTCTGGGTAAGAAGCACATGGCTCTCCCCATTCAGGCAGAAGGCTACTGTTGCTGTCTAGCACACGGGAGCATTCACAGGGCTGGGAGTGTTGGAAGGGTGGGTCTTGATGAAGTTGCTCAGCCCACCACTTCCTTTGAGCAAGTATCTACTGTACTGATCCTCTACACAGCAGATTCACTGGAAGTCAAATCAAATTTTCCAAAGGTAGTTTGGCTATACACAGAAAGCCAGAGAGATCAGTTTCGGGGGTGGAGTGGGAGGACTTCATCTATAGCTCATAGGACGAGGTGCTCATCTCACGACTGACTTAATGAGGCCCACGTGTGGAGGATCGCCCACCCGAGGCCATCTCAGATGTTAAATTCAACAGGACTTGTAGATGGATTTTTCTTTGGATTGCCAGCTCTCAAAAAACAACACAGAGACTTATTATGAAAGCTTGGGTGATCACTTAGACTTGTTCTTAAATAGCTGTTTTAACTTAAATTAACCCATCTCTTTTAATATACCCTCTTTCACACGGCTCAGTTTTCTTTACTTTGTAATGCCCATGCTGTTTACATTCCTGGTGTCGCCTATCTGCCATGCTTCCTTTGAGTCTGGCTCTCAACTCCTGGCGTCTCCGCCCCTCTTACCAGCATTCTCGCTGCCCTGAAAATCCTGCCTAGCTATTGGCCACTTAGCTTTTTATCAAACCAATCACAGTGACACATCTTCACACAGTGCAAAGAAATATTCACATACAAGGACTTTGTTCCATCCTCATGATATCCCTGGAGAACACCCAATTGGTGATCTCCACAGAAAAGGAAACTGAGGCTTGGAGAAGCCATGCTTTTTAGCTAAAGTTAAGTCACTGGTAGCTGGCCAGGCACGGGTAGGACCTTGCTGCTCTTTAGCTCCCCTACAGCTCTCCTCTGAGACCAAGCCTTAAAAGGCAAGACAGAGACTGCACCTGCTCTAAACATGGGGATGCCTTGGGCAAGTGGTGAATGATTATAAATCAAGCATCCATCACCTACAGAACCCAGAGGTGGCACTCAGGCAACTTGCTGATACATCTGCTGCCTGGGGTCCCTCTGACCAATACAGGTGGCAGATCAAAGGCGCTGGTGGCTATTCTGTCCTCTTTAACCCTAACCACACCTGGGTTACCAGTGAGAGTTCTGCAGACTAAATTATGCTCCTGGTCTTGAGATGATAGGTCATTGTGGATATTTCTGGGGTCCTTAGGAAAAACGAAAAGAGATACATGGGAAAGAGGTGGAAGAGGAGAAAGGAGGTAGGGTGGAAGGCTGGAAGAGGCAGACAGGATACTCAGAGATTCTGCTGGAGCACGTTCTGCCCACACCTTGGTCTCATACTTCTGGTCTCCAGAGCAGTGAGAGAATAAATGTGTTCTAA
>LOEQ01001239.1:79916-100202 GCA_001685075.1 Bramus lutescens
TTTTTTTCTGGGCTTCCCGGTTGACACCAGGTGAAGAATTTTCCTCTGCCACTTGCTGATAATCATGATTCCCTGCCCTAGGGAGCCATGCCACCCCGAGCTCTAAGAACTCGACGTCGCAAAACCTTGAAGGACAACAGAACACCTAAAGAACACTCAAACCCACCCACGGTGGGATTTGACTAAAATATTTGAAACTGGCTTCAGACCAGAATCCACCATAGCTGTGAATTTTTAATATTGGCCAACACTTACAGGAACCTTCTGGGCTTAAAGTTGTAGAGAAACCCTGGGTGGGTAATCACTGGTCGACCCACCCATAGGTGGTCAGTCACCAGAGAACAAGGGGGGACAGTCATGGACGCCAGCAGGGTGGGGTTTCCAGCAGGTGCCATGTTTTAAGATGTACTTGTCCCCCAATACCATTCTGAGTCAGTGACAAAGTGAGCCGTTTAGAAATGACACCACAGGATGAACTTTATTCTAAAGCTCATGAGGTGGTCACAATGATCACAGGATCCATACATCTCCCGTGTCTGTCGCACCTCCACGGGACAGTGCACTGTGGTGATGGTTACAGCCTTGCTCTGCATGCTGCTACAGTGCGTTGCACTCGCTGAATGTGTAATAATGGAAGCAAAATCACTCTATGGGACAATTTTTGAAAGCCCTTACAAATCAGACTTAATCTCATTATAAACATCCACAGCCACACACATGCGGAAATGGAGAGAAAAATGCAAAAGAAAAACAAAACAACAACAACAAAAAAACCACCTTGGCGAGAAGTACTGCTCCGAGATTCCAATCATGGAGGGCTTGAACAAGCAGGCAGAGTCTGTCTCCTCAAAAGAAACTCAACTCCTCAGCGGTCCAAGCGGCAATACTGCACTGCACAGCGTTCAGTGTGGGTCACACTGCCACAGGACTATCACCAAGGTCATTCTCCCTTAGGGTCAAAGACTACAGACTCTTTCCTTTCCCCCATATAATACACAAAATTTCTAGACAGTCTTAAAAAAAGAAAGAAAATATAAATACTCAGTCCGTTGTACAGAGTCACATACCATGGCAAACATTTCATGACTTGGAGGGGAAGCTGGTGCAGAGCCTAGTCCAGGTCCATGTTGACAGAGCCCTTTTCATTAGGGTGGCATTCACCATTCTGATGCGGGGCTTCAGCACCAAAATTATCTTTGCCTTCTAAATCATCTTTCTTGTCAAGATTTGGGCCATTGGGAGTTCTCTCCAGTTTAGGTGATTCAATTTTTGGTTTGGGTTGAGTTACGACAGGCTCACAAACGCTGTTCAGTTCCTAAGAAGACAAAATTAGCCATTAGATTTTAGCTCCGATCCACCCAGTTCACTCAACTACTTCCTCACACTCCCGATTCACGATTTTCTTACCCAATTCTCCATTTGTCTCATCAAACCTGTACAAACCATAGTGACGAGCCTGATCAAAGTGACTGCCCCCCTAGGGTTTCTTGGGGACTTGCTAGGTGGCTATAAACACTACCTTATGGCTGCAACATAAAATGTAGGAATCATGAATTCCATAATACGGAAGGGACCCGAGGTTAAGTCACTTCAAGATGCGGTCTATAGCTCAGAACTACAAAGTGGCTGAAACGGCCTATTTTCCCCCAGACTTCCTCACGTTACCCAGACAAGCCCTTTGTTTTCTTCTCAGGACTCTAGCACAGTAAAAGGCACCCCTGGTCAAATGCCCAACCTGCTGCTCACCACAGCTGAGCATCCTGACCCACTTGGCCCCACTTTACTTTTCTCCCACAGGATTAATACTGACATCTGATGCATGTTGCTGGTCTCCCTTCCACGGGGGGCAGGACTGACTGCCCTCAATGGTGTCTATTTCCTCAAAAGAAGGACAAACAGCAGCTGCTGGGACATGTATGGGTTCAATGTACTGCATGCAGCCAACTAGGAAAAATGGACGTAATGGCAGTAATGCATTAGGGAAGCCAGTACGGGTCCAGATGAGGTCAAAGATTTATAGGGAAAAACGCCATGTGTCAAGCTGACCGAGTCCAGACGAAAGCTGATACTCACCTTGACTTTCGCTCTTATCTCCCGAGTGCACACAACAGGGTCCTGGTCAAGATTCCTTTTAGCCTGAGCATTCATGACATTATTCATCCACTCCATCACCTCATTAACAGACTTCTCAACCTTCTTCATTTCAGATTCATCAATGTGATTGTACTTCTCATCCTGGACAGAAAATACAGAGACACTAGAGAGTTCTGAACAGACACACATCTACTCTGACCCACTTTCCCTAAGTTCAAATCCACCTTGGTGTGAAACACCAACTCTCCTCACTCAACATTTATTAGGCTGGAGATCCTGAGGTCACGTGTTGGCTAAGTCCAGGTCACTCATCGGGTAACGGCAGCGCCTACCTTGCCTCTGAAGTCCGCTGCAATCTTGGCATAGTGCTGCAGCCGCTGCCCCAGCTCCTCCAATACTTTCGGCCGTTCCTCAGCTTCTTGAAACCGGACTTTAACAGGAGTACCCATTTTCTAAAGTGTAAGAGAGGGGTTAACAACTTCCAACCTCACACTTCAGTAACCGTCTACGGCTTAGAAAGCAAGCTGCACCTGTCAGGGCAAAGAGCTTACCATCAGCTCTTCCAACTTGTCAATATATGCTTGCTTGGCCTGGTCCTCTCCTTCCTCATACAGCCAGTCTTCTGTCTCCGTGAGAAGCCTCAGGAACTTTTCATGTTCCTTTATATGAAAGATAAAGGTTAGTGGCAGCCTTACCTCAGAGGTTTTTAACCCAAGTAGGCATCTTAAGCAATGACCCCAGCAGCTCACTCGAGAGGGACCAGACACAATGGGTTCCCCTCACATTTACAAGAGTCCTATGGTATCACGTGAGATACAGGCATTCGGGCGTCTATCTTACTATATGATTTTAACACCACTTCTACCTCACAATGCTGTACTCAAGAAACCCAGCTCCAGGTCATGCTTGGGTCATGGAAGAGCAATTATGTCTCTACTCTCCAAAGCAACTGTCTCAATGATGCCTGGCACAGATACACTGTAGGGCAGCTCAGGGGTCGAGGATTGTGGGGGGGCTACCCCAAGTGTAAACCATCTTTAAGAGTTGATCCCTACACCAGTCTGGCCAGTCTTTTCTCCAAGTTCCACCTGACACACAGTTGTGCTTCTGGATCTACCCAGAGCTTCAGTTAGACAAGGAAAGGGCGAAAGGGGGGGGGTGATGCTTAGTAACAGTGCTGAACATGCCTCACGAGGTGACAGCAACAGACGGCTGCCCAGGGAACACCATCATAGAGGCTAAGGGTTCCTATTCATCTTTCCAAGCCTCGATGTCATGTGTCTGTCAAGAGCAGATGTTTGCATGGTGAAGACTACTTGAGTGACAGGTGACACTCGTGGCAGCTGAACCCTGCTCAGTTCTGCTCTCAAACTCTTGTTTTCGGAACACTCAAGTGACCACAAGCACAGAGGGATTAAACATCCTGGGCCTACCTGGTAAGAGAGCCCTGAAGCGTACCTGCTCGCATAGGAATTTCTCGTATGGGCCACACAGCTTGTCCCTGAACTCGTACACACATTCCTCCACTGCGTTTTTAGCATCGTTTCTCTCCTTCTCCAGTTTGTCCTGCATTATCATCTTCCCCTGTCAGGAAACAGAAGTCAGCTGACTCCCAGCGACTCAAGCCACACCTCAACATGTTGGCACGACGACCACATAAAACCATTGCAATCTAATCTGCACCTCATGAAACATTTCTACAAAATGTCATGGTCCTTCAACTTAGAAACACACGTGGAGAAGTTGTTTTCTAATTTAATGTTAAGTTGCCCCGCTTTTCAATACACTCTTCAATTTACAAAAGGGTAATTTTTTTTATGATTTCTAAATGCAGTGATTCCCATCAGTTTCCTGACTTTGGGACTATGAAGGCATATCTGTGATGCACAGGTATTTTAAGAAGGTAATTCTATGGCCTGCTTCCTACAGTGTCTGTGCTCAGATTGTCCACGTTATGTCAAAGAACAGAGCTATTCTCAACCAAACACAACTCCTGAAGGAAGCACAGACCTGCAACGGCATCCAAACCCAACAACTCCCTATAGCTTCATTGGAAAGACCAGATCCCTTTGCCTCTCCTGCTCTCTGAACTCAGTTAAACTCCTCTCCTGGTGAGGACTAGTAACTCATCCCTTGCAGTATGCAGAAACAACCAAACAGAAATACCCAATAAAACGCTTACCTCTGTCTCAATGTACATGTTAAGAAGGTCTCTCCCTAGCTGCCAGACCAAGTTGGCTTCTACAGGCAGCTCAACATTTACCACTTTAATTTTAGGTTTTTTGGCTTCTGGAGGTTGATCAACTTTCTTTTCATTTGCCTTGAGGGTTAAGAAGAATAAAAATTCTTAATCCCTGGAAAACAAAAACTTACCACATTGACTGATGCTTCCATGTACAGATCTCTAATTCTCATGCTGGAACTGTTGAAGAGCATCTGCGCCCACTGCCCACCTCGAACTATGGCAGCAGCTACGTGCACCATCTTCCTGTATCACCCCACCTTCCTGCATCACCATTGCCTTCTCTATTCACACCAGTCTGTAAGTCTCCAAATTGACAACGACACTGTCACATACACTCAGAAAACCACTGGAGTTACTAGACTTCAGTCAGTGCTGAAACGACTATCTTACTCCCCTCCAGCCCAGCACAGTACCTCTCCCCATCAGAATTAGCACCCAGAGCGCCCCACAAGTTTGTGTATCATGTGCAGAGGTACTACCACCTCTCATTTGGAACTCTCAAGACAGCCAGGCACAGTGGTCATACCTGTCGCCTCAGCACTCCAGAGCCTGTTGTCCTTGAGGCCAGCTTGGGCCACATGCAGAGATGAAAGGGTTTTACAAACATAAAAACACTACAGAAAACTGGCTTTGGACTATGCAAGGTGTATAAAAAACAAGCACTTAACATCCTAACCTTAAGATATGTCACTGTGTGTATGTGACTACTAAAAGGAAAATTAACTCAAACATTACCAGCAAATATTTTGGAGAAAGGCTACCTAGTCACAGTGTATTTACTCTAGATTATGCACATGATAGGAATACAATTCTAGAGGTGGCCTTCAATTTTCCAAACACTGTCCACTCCCTGTCTTCAGATTCTTACCATGCTTTCTGCCCCAAATGACACACTGCTGAGGAGACCACAGTTACAGGGTAGACTTAAGTTAGGTGTGCAGAACAACCTACCAGGGCCGTCTAGGCTAACATGTCAAGATGGGACTACCAATCCACTGCATCACTGTCCTGGGCACCTGAGCTACAAGCCTTAGGGTTTGCTCGATGGCTGCACTACGAGCACAAAGCACACACACGTTCCCTAGAGACCACACCTCGGCTAAGTGTCGTGGACCATGCAGTCGGCCTGCAGTGCCACTGCATCACGCCCTGAACCCCAACAGAGAAAAAACAACCCACTGCTTATCGCTGGCAAGACATAGGAGTGCAACTGATATTCCACGATCAAATTCAGCTGTAGTCTACGGCAGTTAACAGAAACAAAAGGAGAACAAAATTCAACCAACCCCTGGCCAAACCAACACAACCACAAAGTGGCATTCCAACCCAGACGAGAAATCCTCCAAGACAGGTTCATGGGCTGAGAGCAAACCCAATATAATTTTCTAGAAAGGTATTGAGACTATCTGCAGAAGTCTGTTGACATGTAACTCTAAATCAAAGGGGAAGATATTGAAACGTGAGGACCCATTTTCTAAATAAATGTTACTACCTCAATTCTTTTCTAGTAAGGGGGAAAAAAAACGAAAGCAGCTTTCAAAACCCAGTCAGGACCCAGAGTTAATGCTAAGGGTTGTAGGATTAATCAGGACAGAGGCAAATGAAAACCTGGCCGAGAATCTCCTGTGGCCTCCAGCAGCCCTTCCCTTCTGTAACTTGCCTGAGTGGGGGAAGGTATCCTCAGAAGGCGAGAGGAAACCAGACTGCAATGGACAGTTAATCACTTACAGGAAGCCTGCAGAGATGTGAACACCAAAGCAGTTTGCACTGGAAACAATGAGGGCTTCTCACAACCAACAGGACCACTACTTTGAAAGGTCTGATTACAAGGTGCCATTTTCCAAGGGACACATTAGTTTTATTTAGCTTCCAATACTGGAAGCAAGGTAAAGGAACAATCACTTGGAAATATAGCCGGCTATTAGCAGACTATCAAATTAACTCAAAATTGATAGTAAGTTGAAAGGAGAAAAAGCTGACCCATGAATTAGCTAATTAATCAATCAACTCTTTAGTAACTCTTGCAGTGCTGGGATGCATCTTTCTATTTTTCTGGCATCAGCAGGTACTTCTGCATTTAGCAGACTTTTGCTTTAGGCTCATCTGGGAGTGGAATTATCAGAGGCTTTGAGATCTAAAGGAAAACATTGGTTCCCAGCGTTAAGTCCGAGTACTCCTTCTTGCAGCTCTTTAGCCAAGCAATGTGTAGAAAATGAGAACAGAGAACAAACCCTACAGCCCACAGTCGCCTGGATTCCTCTCGAAACCCCAGGTCTACACCGTTAACCATCACATGCTGCAACATTGTCTAATGGAAGGAACTGTAAGAGTCACTCACTTTGTCAGCATCTGGGATTTTGTTTTCTTCTGAGGTAAGTTCAGGTGAAGGGGGAGACTGTGAGGTTTGCTGAGCATCAGTTTGTACCTGGGGCTGTGTTCCAGCTTCACTGTTGTCTTGCTGGCTATTTTTCTGAAATGAAAGCCCAGGCACAAAGGATGTAGAAAGCAGGTGTACTGTATGAATTGAAAGTTACAGGGCACCAAAGACAGTACTCTCAATTTCTGAAATCTTAAGTAGGTGGGCAGAAAAGGTACTAGTTAAAAATAAAACAAGTTCGTGAAACATTTCAAACCTGTAAGAAATTTTATGAATGACAGTGTTATAACCAGTTACATAATCCATAGGAACTCTGACTGATGGTGACAATCCAGAGTCCCCTGAAGAGCCTTTCTCCTAACCCTGTACAGATCTGACTCTTGTCAGCACAGGAAATGGGCCAGCTACGAGCCCAGGCTCTTTCCAAAACCAAGTGTCTGAACTTGAGCAGCAGCGGCAGCATGTACCTCGATGGCATCACTCAAGAGTTACAGAAAGGACAACTATGGCTTATCCCAGGGCTTATCACCCCATGCTTCATGACTCAGCTATCTTACCTCAAGGGATCTCAGAACAAAGAATAACTAGTACACGCCAACTAGCAACCCTGCCTAAAACTATGGCTTCAAGACAAAAGGGGAAGGAAATTACCCCTGAAGCTCTTTGGTAGCCCCCAGTTCCCGGCAAGTTTGTGCTGCTATGACCTCTCCCCACGGCTAGAGAACCAAGGCTGAACTACTCTATTCCCTGCCCAACCCTCTCAGGTCTTCCACATTTTCCACCTACAGCTTCTAGAACTTAAGGCAAGCACTGAGGTAAGGCATTACTCACATCCAAGGCACTATGACCCCGAGAGGATGAAGCACTAGCCACTCACTCTGTGACAGTGTCCAGATGAGAACAAGCTAAGATTCCTGTGATTCTAATGGTCCTTCAGTGTTTGAGACCAGTGGATACCAAAGTCTTACATCAACATTGCATTGTCTGCCTGCCTCTTCTTGTAAGCCACTTCTGCTTGCTCCCAGAAATCAACTGCAAGTCTAAGCTAAGCAGTGACAATGCCACCATTATCCGTGACATTGTTCTTCTTGACTCCCCCAACCCACAAAGTCATGCTAATAAAAATGGGGCCTGGAATACCAAGACCAATTTTGCCATACAATGAAAATGAAACAAAACCATTTTCCATTTCAATTTTTATAGTTGTTTTTAGCCAGTCAACATCTGCTTTAACATATCAAGAAAAGAAAAAGCAGCTTGTCTTAGTTATAGACCAGTTTCTTCAAGAGGTCATGCACTTCAGTCACAATGTATCATGTTCTAATATCCTGCCATTAACTGGCAGGACCGATTATCATTACACAACTTCTGATCAATGCTATGTTATTAAAACATATTTAACCTTTCCCCCCTCCTATAGCTCAGAATGAAGTCAATTTTACTTCTGAACTGACAGTCACTCCAACCACTTACATCCACATCTGAGCTTTCTGCTGGTTTCTGGTTTGGACATTCCATGTCTGCCTCAACAGAAGACCCGTCGTCCTCCTCAGTTGGGACCTTTTCCACCATGGATGCCGTGGAGATGGTGAAGATGCCATGTGTGTTCACACGCACTTTGACTTTCACTTTAGACTTTTCTCCATCTTTTTGTGCAGAAACATTCTGAACAACAAAACGGCCTAGAGCAAAAAGAAACTGCCAGTTTAGAGATGAACTTTTATATCTACAAAGACAGCCAAGAAAACACGAGGTTAAGAAATCAAGCCGAAACTGTTTGTTTCTCCATCCCCAACCAACTTCAAGTCCCTTATGCAGGCTCTTCGGAGTCTATTACAACTTATGGCATTAAACCTTTGGAAGGAAGCACATTCTTGTGGTTAATAACTACTGGGCAGACACCAGGGGCAGGAACTCCTGCAAAACAGTCTTTTACCTCCTCCTCATCCCCAGGTGGATGAGCACATACCAGACACAAGAATCTGTGAGCAAATCTAAGACGGGACCAAGCACATGCTAAATTTTTAGTCTTTTAGGAAATACTAATCTTCTGATGGAATAATCAAAATTATTTAAGTCATGTTTTACATAGGGGACATGAACAGCAGCACACATCAAAGCCTGCATTGCTAGGGTAGTCTTACAGCCTTGCAGAGTAACACAGAGAATGTCGTCTGAATGCTGCTGTGAACTGGTCTAGAGCAGCGTTCTCAACCTGTAGACTGCTACTCCCTCTGGGGTNACAGCCTTGCAGAGTAACACAGAGAATGTCGTCTGAATGCTGCTGTGAACTGGTCTAGAGCAGCGTTCTCAACCTGTAGACTGCTACTCCCTCTGGGGTAGAACAACCCTTTCATCGGGGTGGCCTAAAAATATTGGGAAACACAGATATTTACATTACAGTTAACAACAATAGTAAAATTACAGATATGAAGTAACAACAAAAATTATTTTATGGCTGGGGTCACCACAATGTCAGAAACTGTATTAAAGGGTCAGGGAGTTAGGAAAGATGAGGATCACTGCTCTGAAGAGCCACTTTTAATGAGCACTTACTGCAGAGTCAAGTGTCAACAGTTATTCCCCACTAAATCACGAGCCTCTCGAGGGCTGCTATGTGGCTCAGCAGCTCAGGGCTTGCTGTGCAAGCGTGGTGACCCAAGTTCAAACCTAGATCCACAGTACAAGAAGAAAACCAACTCCCAAAATTCCCATGACCTCCATTCGTGCACTCTCACACAAATAATAGTTTAAAAATGTGTACTTTTCTGGGCATGATGGCACATGCCTTTAGTACCAGCACTCAGGAATACATAGTAAGCACCAGGATAGCCAGGACTACAGAGACAGACCTGGTCTCCACAAGTAAGTGTTTGAATCAGTTATATTCAAGAGGCACATGGAAGGCAATGTTAAAACCTAGGAGCTGCCTGCACAGCAAATACAGCTAGATTTAACTTCTAGGCCAGTCGAGCATGGCGGCTGGCACACAAACCACTAAGTCGGGAAGTAACTGCCAAATGGTCCTTTACAGAAACCCTTCTGGGCATGCCACTCATGAGTACAGAATGTGAAACTGCGCCTGATGGACAGCTCGTCCGTCATCAGTGAGCAGAACACCGACACTTATGCATCAGCTCATCTCTGGGAAGGGGACAGATGTGCAGAGTCCAACCCTGACAACTTCAGCCCGCAATCACCAGCTTCTCCAGCTGCTCTCCTGCCACACTGTGAACAGGTGACAGGCCACAACACCTTAGTCTGCAGAAGAAAACACAGCTGGCCAGACTCAAGTCCACCAAATGCTTTCTCTTAGAGGGCTGGCAATATCAGCAGCTTTTCCAATACAAAAACCACAAAGTTAGTAACACTAAAATAGAAGCAGAGGGACAATGGCAAGCCTCCCAGTGGAAATTCAGAGAGGGTGAAGTACACAAGAAGACCTGGCAAGTGTCGCCCTGCTGTGGGTTCTGAAGTAACACCTCGCCAACAACACTTAATCCTGCAGGGAGGTCAGTGAGTGGCCAGTATCCTGCAAATACAGACTCTATTGCAACAAGGCAGCTAGGCCAGCAAGTCCAGGTCAAAGCATCCAGTGAAAGAAAGACTCCTCAGGACTCTTCTACAGAAGTAGTTCCAGCGTAGAAGCAGTTTCTACACTAACGACGAGCCGCAACTCTAAGTCCCAGGGCTGGTGCACACATGACTTGGTTACCTATTTTGGCTTCTGGATAGGGAACTCCTTGAGGGTCCGAATAGAATGCTTCCAGCTCGAAAGGTCCCCTTCTCAAGAAGGTGAGGACTTTGGAGAAAGGAGCAGCATGGTTGCGACTGAACACCTCATGAACACTAGGAGGAAGGTAGCAAAGACATCCACAGGTCAGATTTGACAATCTTAGTAATTCTGCCTGTCGTTCACAATAACCAAATGCAATGGCGGATAGGTTTGGCCCCCGAAAATTCCCTAGTCATTCAACTCTTATTTGAAGACAGCATTGGAAAGCTTTCTGTGGATACGTACCCTTCAGTCTCTTCTGAGTCGTGGTTCCAGACCAGAGAAATTGGAAAAGGAACGGCATCTGTGACGGAGAACTCTCGAACTTTAAATGCAGGAGAGAGAATCGCACACTTGAAAAGACAAGGTATTTAAAGGTTAGAAATAGCAGCACAGTATTTCCATACACCTTTCACTATGACAATTCTACTGGGATGGGCAGATCTAAACTGCTTGCAGCATGTGTCACCTTAAGAATAATGTGTCATCCTAGCCCTATGCTAATCACTAGCCACAAAGACAAATCATGAATCTTGGGGCCAGTAATCCTTAATTCCAAGTTTCACAGACTGAAAACACAGGTTTTCCCAGAAATGCCTTGCTGGTGGCATTTTCAATTACAAGCTGATTCTCTCTGAGATGTGGACACCCACAAGAAGTTCTGCTTTATTGCTTTCACATGTCAAAACACCAAAAGGGGTGAAACTCAAAATGTGCACATATTACATTATCATTTGTAAAGTCAAAACTGGGACAGAACAGCCTGTCTACACAGGACACACAAAACTAAACAAATGAAGAAAGCACACAGACCCACAAAGGAGAATATCTCATCAGTAGTCTCCCTCAAAGCAGAGGCCAGAAATGAGCTCCTTTTCAGGAGCTCGGAATTCCCACCATCCAGGGAAGCAGAGATAAGGAGCACAGTCCTCCCTGCAAAGGGCTACTATGGAGTAAATGACCCATGGCAAGGGGTAGCTCGGGCAACAGGGGCCACACACTCTACATGTACCTATAGACANCTCCTTTTCAGGAGCTCGGAATTCCCACCATCCAGGGAAGCAGAGATAAGGAGCACAGTCCTCCCTGCAAAGGGCTACTATGGAGTAAATGACCCATGGCAAGGGGTAGCTCGGGCAACAGGGGCCACACACTCTACATGTACCTATAGACACGTGACAATGTTGTAAGGAAGCCCACTATCCTGTACAATTAACCAACCTTAATAAACCCCAAAGCCAGCCTAGGCCATGACAAGACAATGGGCACGGCTGCCCACTCTCTTCTGTGTCATACAAGGCGAGTTCTCTAGAGACCTTTGTTCACAGACTCTCCTTTACATGTGAACAACTGTCAGACATCCTCTGTTCACTACCAACATCTACATTTGGTGCTTCTGTGTCACCAGCGTAACCCTTCAGCTTCATGTGGGGGTGGAAAAAGAACTATTTTCTAGAACCATCTGGTAACTAATACTCCAAACCCCTACACACGTTCTTCCTCAAATCAATCATCACAGCTGATTAATAGTCTAATCCCGCCTGTGCCTCAAGTCAGGTGTTGCCGGCATCACACACTGACGGAGCATTCGTCAGCTGCTTTCCGCCATCTCCCAACCAGGCCCATTTCTAGTCATCGAACACCAGCTGGGGCCTGGTGGTGGTGGTGGCGGAGGTGGCGCACACCTTTAATCCCAGCACTAGGGAGGCAGAAGGAGGAGGATCTCTGTGAGTTTGAGGCCAGCCTGGTCTACAAGAGCTAGTTCCAGGTCAGGCTCTAAAGCCACAGAGAAACCTTGTCTCAAAAAACAGAACCAAACCAAAAAACCAACCTAACAAACCAAAAGAAAAACAAAAAACAACAAACAAAAAAGAACAGCAGCTGGGCCCTNGTCTACAAGAGCTAGTTCCAGGTCAGGCTCTAAAGCCACAGAGAAACCCTGTCTCAAAAAACAGAACCAAACCAAAAAACCAACCTAACAAATAAACCAAAAGAAAAACAAAAAACAACAAACAAAAAAGAACAGCAGCTGGGCCCTCCCCTCTCTCACCTCCACAGCAGTACCCAGTCTGCTAGGCTTACTGGGTCACCTAAGGAACTGCCTCTGGAAGGGAAGCAGGCCCAGGGCTCCAGTGTGTGACCCCAGGAGGAAGCCCAGCAGAACCTCACCTGCAGGGCACACCCTCTAGCCACGGCTTCGTCCGCATTGAGTGTGGTGCTGACATCTTTTCCAAAGAATTTGGCAATTCTTTCTTTCACGGCTGGAATTCTTGTGGCACCTCCAACAATCTCAATGGCACTCACATCTTCGGCCTTGAGGTGCGTTTGTTCCATCAGTGAATGAAGGGGGACCTCTATTTTTTGCAGGAGTTCTGCGCACAGTTCCTCAAACTGGGACCTTACGAAATGAAAGAAGCCAGCGGCAACCATTAGTATGAGTTTTTACCAAGCCAACTCATTCAGCCTTTTCCTCAGCACCCTAAATCCCACACGGGCCATGTTATTGACTTTATATAAAATGTATATATTGCATGTATACACATCACAGCATAAAAGAGGATGGGGAGAAAAATCTGTGGATAATATGCAAAGAAACTAATCACATAGAGGAAAGGTACTTCTAAATAAAAGCCCTCACAGGCTGATGAGATGACTCAGCAGGCAAAGGCATTTGCTGTCAAGCCTGACAACCTGGGTGGAGAAAACTGACTCCTGAGAGTTGTTCTATGAGTCCCACATGTGCACCATGGCAGGAACACACGTGCACACATGCACACTTACAAAAAGCATCCTTCACAGCCGTATCCCTAAATTCTAAGTTATATACAATGGTGTTTACAGTCAATAGCCATATCATGAAACATGCGTCAAGACAGGGTAACAAAGACTTCTGGGCTAAACTTCCACTTTTCACCCACTTCATATGTACAACCCCAGCCACAAGCACCTGTTCATCTTCCCAGAGACGTCTTTGTCATTCATGAAGCANTAAAAGCCCTCACAGGCTGATGAGATGACTCAGCAGGCAAAGGCATTTGCTGTCAAGCCTGACAACCTGGGTGGAGAAAACTGACTCCTGAGAGTTGTTCTATGAGTCCCACATGTGCACCATGGCAGGAACACACGTGCACACATGCACACTTACAAAAAGCATCCTTCACAGCCGTATCCCTAAATTCTAAGTTATATACAATGGTGTTTACAGTCAATAGCCATATCATGAAACATGCGTCAAGACAGGGTAACAAAGACTTCTGGGCTAAACTTCCACTTTTCACCCACTTCATATGTACAACCCCAGCCACAAGCACCTGTTCATCTTCCCAGAGACGTCTTTGTCATTCATGAAGCATTCAATGTTCAGTGGCAAGTCTGTGCTGTTGGAGCTCATGAGCTTTTTCAATTTCTCACACTCCTGATGCAGACGAAGGAGGGCTCGGATTTTGGATTTCGCATCTAACTTGTACTTGGTTTTAAACTCAGCACAAAAATACTCCACCAGCTTCTCATCAAAGTTCTTTCCTCCTAAGAAGGGGTCAAACGCTGTGCCCAGAACCTAAGATTGTTTAAAAAAAAAAAAACAAGAGAAAGAATCAGGTTACTTTCAATCACACTTCAATTAGACTCTTAGTCCTACTCAAACAAAAGGCTAACAGGCTCAGAGCTACATAAATCCAGGTCAGGAGGCACACAACTGAAGGAGCGCCAGTCTCTCCAAGTCTCTTATGGTATTGCCTACTCTCACCATCTGCGCTGAAGAGAACCGTAACATTTTTCTTAAACACAAAAGACCACCACCAAACCCCTCCAGAGTTTGCCAAGAGGGAGCTCCATCTTCAACAAGCACCTTCACGGCTCACAAATTATTATCCAGCATAGGAGTTTCAACTTTACCTTAAGTTTCCCTTTGTTGAAGGCGCAGGCAGACACCTGGAAAGAGGAGTGCCCCATGTCCACAAACACCACTACCCGAGGCTTCTCATCCGCGCCTGGCAGGTCCTGCTTATAAATGCCGTAATTCAAAGCAACTACAAGGGAAACAAGAAGGCACATCACCAGCTGCCCAGGCCATTTTCTCAGGAAGACCCCCTCCACGTTATAAAGAACCAGTTGCTCCTTTCTTCCTGTCGGCCAATGCCCCACCACTCTTCAACGTTAGATATGATAAAGCAAAAGTCACAAACAGTATCAGACTATATACATACACTACCAAGCCTGCTAGGAGACTGGTTATCCAAACTTAGTTTTCCTTAACCGAGAAAGTGCTCAGTCAACACAGATGCAGATCTAAATCACAACATCCTTTAAAAGGCACCGGTAAAGAACACACCACTAGGGGCTGTCTCCTACCAGCTGTCATGTCATTCATGAGCCGTAAGCAGTTCAAGCCCACGATCTGCGCAGCATCCAGGACAGACCTCCTCTCAGCGTCTGTGAAGAAGGAAGGGACCTGCAAAAAAGAGGGGCAACTCTAGACACAGGACCTCGAACTGCTTCGCAAGCCATCCCAATAAAGTCACAGTGGGTGGCCTGGCCAGTACCCCAAAACACAAACATAAATCTAGACTTTTGTTTCTAGTGATATCCTTGGTTTTCAGAGTTGCCTTAAAAGACAAATAAACAAATAAAACAGTAATTCCCAAAGCATTGGTTTTCAGCCAAAGGAAGGAATCTTTCACTGTGAGAAGCTCTTCAGAACATCAACCCCTGGTATTACAGCAGCCAACTGCCCTGGAGAGAACCCAGATGCAAATGCAACTAGTTAACCTGTATTTTCAGAAAGCTCCACAGAAGACCCCAAGACCCCACTATAGTCAAGAACTCTTGCGGCTTCTAGCTAAAATTATCACTCAAGCTTACTTTGAAATGCTCCTGAACACTCAGCTAAGAATACCTTGTAAGGAAAGAGCATGCATATATGCAATACTGCAGCAAAGAAAGGCAAGCTGCAAGCAAACACACTGCCTGGATGGGTTCTACTTACTGAAATGACACAATCCGTTACTGGCTTCTTAAGGTTGTTTTCTGCAGTTTCCTTTAACTTAGTCAGCAACATGGCTGTTATCTGCTCCACGCTAAAGAGATGCTCTTCATCCATGTACATGACCTATGACACAGTGGGACATGCTGACATACTCCAACACTTCACTCTCCACATAATTTGAGTTTATTGGTTTGGGAAGAAAAAAGGAACTAAAAAAGAAAGGGAGGTAAAGAAGGAAGAACTTTTCCCTAGAGAGGAAAAAGAGGGAAAAGCTAGGGCTGAGTCATCAGTGTGGGCTGGCCACAGACAGCAGCTCTTAGTCAGCTCTCTGGTTGGCACTCCACTGCTCTCACAGGCTCCAAAGGGCTCTCTGACCATGTCTGAGCCATCAACATTACTTGAATTTCTTAAAGAAAAAAAAAAAAAGCAAAACACTAGAAAGTTAGAAGGAACACCAAATAACCTATGTAAGTATGTATTATCGGCTAAGTAATTCTCAAAAGACAGCTTCTATTAACTATACTTGAAAAGGAGCCATATGAGGGAAAGACCCCACTGTGTTCAGTCAACTTGGGTTAAAATGTTAAGCTGAGCATTCCCCTCTAAAGACGCTTTCATCAGAGCGCAGTAGATCAGTTGCATTACCTTGATTCCAACGCCACCATTCTTCATAGAGACCAAGTCATAGCTCAGGCTTGCCTTTTCCTTCTGAATGAAGGGGTCACTGAACGCTCTGCCGTGAAACCTCTTAAAGCTAGACACTGTATTGTTTGCATGAGTGATTTGCTGCAAAAGAAAGGGAAGACTTAGACTTCTAACTTCACAACCTACCAGTGCCTACAGCAGCTTCATACGCACTTCTGCCTAGAAACTGGCCTATGCCAGAGGTGGATGAGGTGACGGTCATCTCAAAAGTGTCTAAATGACTATGGGGGGGATGATGACACAGATCTTATCGCCAAATCCACACCCATCTCACACTGCTGGACATGCGTGTTAAAAACAGGGTACTTCGGTAACCTGTTCCCTGGGATGTGGTCTTGCTCTCAGGTACACATGCTAAGAAGGGGCAGGAAATTCAGGAAAACACGTCACTCAAAGGTAGGCTCCTCACTAACAATGAAGTCACTTAAACTCAGAAGCACCAAGGGGCTACTATTTTTTCACAGCTGGGAGTGCCCGAGGCTCAGCACCAGTGGGTGTGCTCATCCAGTAAGCTTGTAAACCAGACAGAGACAAACACACACAAATATGAAACACTNGCAATGAAGTTACCCTAATTAAGGCTGCCAATAAAAACCTAAGAACAGAAACAAGAGAGAAGGAACAAGGGTGGGGATGATGAAGCAATCACCCAAAGGTTCCAAACGAACACCTGAGACCCATATCTTAAAGAGCTACCACTTTCATCTTTAGTGTGCACGTATGAGTGTCTGCATGTATGTGCGGCACATGTGTGCCTGGTTCCCATGGAGGTCAGAGAGGATGTAAGAAGTAGAGTTACAGGCAGCCATGAGCCACCAAGAGGGCACTGGGTGCCAAACATGTAAGAGCAACAAGTGCTCTGACTGACTGAGCCATTTCTCCAGCCGAGTTACGGCTTTAAAACCGAAACTGTATTAAACATCGGTGCATCATTCTGGGGTGCCGCTGGGATTTCCCTTTAAGCCAAATGGGCATTCTCTTCAGGAACATACCTGATTTTTGGCTGCGACTCCGATTGTTCTGTTTTTCGGTCCAAATGATATGACTGACCTAGAACAGAACACAAACGTTCCACGTTTGTCCAAAAGCACACAAAAACCATTTCTAAACTGACAGGAGGGAACTCCAACAGAAACGAAGCCCAGTTTTGCAGCTTCCAACTTTCCCCATACTCCAAACTGAGTCTGGGAATATTAATAATTGAAAGCCACAGGTCTGACAACTGTTAGCCTTGCTCACCCCAATGAAGAAGTCTGCTAGTCTACTGATGGCTCAGGCAGGCATTCTTGCTCAATACCTCGAGTGCTAAGACAGTGTCACCAGGTCACAAAGAACATGGAACAACACTAATTCTGCAAGCTCTCAATTTAGAGTACTATTAAACTTGGCATTATGCACAACCAACAAAAAGTAGAGCCTAACTACTGAACCTCTGTCATCAGCTTCATACAACCCTAAATGTCACTGTCACTTTTTGTCCTGATCTACCACCTGCTTTAGAATTTAAAAGGTTTTATGTAACTCTAAGAGGTCTATGGCATTGCCTGTAGAGTTTAGAGCATACAGATGAGGCTCCCCTAAGAAGGTCAAGCAAGAAAAAGCTACATGCAAAGGTACTGCAGTGTGAAGTACAAACGCAGAGAGAAAGGAGTGTGACCAGTCAGTCCCTTAAGCCTGCTCTGACAAGATGAGGAGCGACCTGCAGGGAGANGGAACATACCTGATTTTTGGCTGCGACTCCGATTGTTCTGTTTTTCGGTCCAAATGATATGACTGACCTAGAACAGAACACAAACGTTCCACGTTTGTCCAAAAGCACACAAAAACCATTTCTAAACTGACAGGAGGGAACTCCAACAGAAACGAAGCCCAGTTTTGCAGCTTCCAACTTTCCCCATACTCCAAACTGAGTCTGGGAATATTAATAATTGAAAGCCACAGGTCTGACAACTGTTAGCCTTGCTCACCCCAATGAAGAAGTCTGCTAGTCTACTGATGGCTCAGGCAGGCATTCTTGCTCAATACCTCGAGTGCTAAGACAGTGTCACCAGGTCACAAAGAACATGGAACAACACTAATTCTGCAAGCTCTCAATTTAGAGTACTATTAAACTTGGCATTATGCACAACCAACAAAAAGTAGAGCCTAACTACTGAACCTCTGTCATCAGCTTCATACAACCCTAAATGTCACTGTCACTTTTTGTCCTGATCTACCACCTGCTTTAGAATTTAAAAGGTTTTATGTAACTCTAAGAGGTCTATGGCATTGCCTGTAGAGTTTAGAGCATACAGATGAGGCTCCCCTAAGAAGGTCAAGCAAGAAAAAGCTACATGCAAAGGTACTGCAGTGTGAAGTACAAACGCAGAGAGAAAGGAGTGTGACCAGTCAGTCCCTTAAGCCTGCTCTGACAAGATGAGGAGCGACCTGCAGGGAGACAGACAGCTTTCCTCTCAGCGATGGAAAGGGAAAGCGTAGTAACAGAACGGGGACAAGATGGAGAGGGCTTGTGAGGAGGCGGCAGTGATTAAGGTTTTGGATTAGAAGAGTAACCCATTGTGCATTACTAATCCAAACCCAATCTAGTTTTGGTTCAGTTCCGCGCACCTACGTGGGTAAAAGAGATGAATAAAATGGGACGGTGCTGAGGACTGTGAAGTTTGCCAGAACAGAAACAGCCTGGACCTAGGGTCTAAGCAGGTACACCAAATGTCACCCTAAAAGCCAGGGACCCTCCAGCAATGGCTGGGTCTTTTAAGGTACAGTCTACAAATACTGGGACTCTGAGCTCAGAGAGACTAGACATTCGATCTTCTCATTTTCCAAGTCAACTAACCAACTGTATCAGTAGCCAATCTAACTGTTAACCCTGTAGCTTAACAGGAATATAATAAATACATCAGTCGAAAATGCTGGTCAACACTGACTCGAGCATCTTCCCTGCTTTCCTCTGAGACGCTTTTTTAAAAAAAAATCCAGAGCCTGTAGAAGCACAGAAGCACTCACAGGAGAGAGGCACGACGAAAGACTGGCATCTTTCCTCCTAACCGCCAAAGAACAGACGACCATGGCTTTGTAAANAACTGTTAACCCTGTAGCTTAACAGGAATATAATAAATACATCAGTCGAAAATGCTGGTCAACACTGACTCGAGCATCTTCCCTGCTTTCCTCTGAGACGCTTTTTTAAAAAAAAATCCAGAGCCTGTAGAAGCACAGAAGCACTCACAGGAGAGAGGCACGACGAAAGACTGGCATCTTTCCTCCTAACCGCCAAAGAACAGACGACCATGGCTTTGTAAAGAGGTAGACAGAGGATCACACTGCATTGCTCAGAGAGTGAGTTACCAGCAAGGCTTATTTCCTATTCACGCTCATAAACGTTCCTCTGCACATAAATCATCTAAGGTCAGCATGATTCTACCTCCAGGTTTTAATAATTTTGGACTCTGCACTTGAAAAAAAAGACCTACAATAATTGCCTATAAAAGCAAATAGCTGGTGTCATTGACTGCACACGCAGGTCTATTTGCCTACATAACCTTCAGAAACTAACCCCCTCAAAAAGTTGCTTTTTACCAGGATTCCGTTTGCCCACCCACAGTACTGCAGAAGACAAAAATCCATCTTTCCCACCGAGGTTTTTGCACAGCAACGTGCTAGCAACAACAATGTGAAATTTGTACTGCTTATTCTAAACCGTGCCAAAAATAAACAAACATTCGGTCTGGAAACTCAAGAACGGCTTTCACGATAAGCTTTAAAAAGGACTCTTCCAAAAAACGATTCAGGGCACTAGGGCAATATTAGCAAATCGAGAGTCGATGAAAACAGAGGCGGTGGATTCCTCTATCATAGTGTTTTTCTGTGGTCGCTAACAACAGTACACCCGCTCCCTAGGCAAGCAGTAGCGCGCAGGCTCTGGAACCTTCTAGGTCATTTGGAGATTCACCATGCGGAAGAAAAGGCTCGGCAGCTCAGGCTCCGCGGAGATTCCTGCCGAGGTGGGAACCGGTGCCAGATTGGAAGAAGCTGGGTGGGGAGCCAGGGGGGCGACCCGGGAAAAGCCAAGCCAGGCCAGGTGGTCGCCGGGTGTCACGGTTCTC
>LOEQ01001239.1:126165-137705 GCA_001685075.1 Bramus lutescens
GAATCTCTCTCCCCTCAGTGCCTGTAATGTCTCATCATTCTTTCCTGCTGGTCTGGATGCTCCCTGCATGTGATGACCTCTGTTCTGATGCCATGCTCTCCTTGGAACTGTTCTGCTAGGTCTGGAGGTTTCTTTCTCCTGTAACCACCCAGGGCTGCTCAAGTCAGCTGGAGTCCTAGTCCTGCTCTGTTGACAGCCATCTGTGTGTTTACCAGGTAGATAGTTCACAAACAAGGTGGTATTCTATCTTCTTAAGTGTTTTTGGATTCCTGAAGGCTACATTTCCAATCTTGTTTTATTCCCCAAGATTTATTTAGCGTGGTATCTTTTTAGAGAGATGATAGTTTTCAATTATACTCTTAGGGCTTTTCTCTTGATTAGTTTACGTTGGTTTTGGTGCCAGGGATGCTATCCAGGGCCTTACCCACAATCACCAGGCAAGTGCTTGCCCACTGAACCACAACCACAGTCCCTGCATGTTAAGTGTAGCCCAAAAGCCTGCGTGTGAAAGGTTTGACTCCCAGCATGCAGAGCCACTGGAAGGCGGTCGAGTCTTTAAGAGGTAGAAGGAAGTGAGGTCTCTGGTGGCATGCTCCTGAAGGAAGTTGTAAGACCCAACCCAGTCTGTCAGTCCATCTGTCTGTCTATCTTTCTGGTAACTTCATATTCTTTCCATGTGAAATGGGGTACAGGGAGTTATGGACTGGAGCCTCAGAAAACTGTGAGCCCAATGAGCTTTCATCTTTGCAGTTGATTGCCTCGGGGATCTCATGAGAGCAAAGGAACACTGACTAACGCTGCTTGGCAGGGAGAGAAGACATGGGCGATTGGCAGTGTCATGTTTACTAGCAGCAGGCTCCCTCATGCGACTCTGGGCTATGGGCAGTGCCTTCTCATTCTTTAAGACAACGGAGTCTGAAGTGACTATGGCGTTCTGACTGGTAGCTTTTGATTGTCGAGGCTTGGCTCTTCAGGATCCTCTTTCCATGCCTCAGTGATGGCAAAAGACGCAGCTGACATGGACGTCAGCCTGGTCCCTAACAATAGGTGATGGTTGGCTAGAAGGTCACCATGGCAGCCGACTTAGCATGACCAAGACAAGTTCTGTTATGTGGGATTGTTATCTCGGTATAACTTTGCCCATTTAATGGATTGCTGTTATCTTAACTCTGTAGTGACTGGGACTTTAGCTGAGTGGCTGTGAGCCAAAGTAAGCTTGTGGGAAGCACGTCCCTCAAACACAATAGATTTGAAGCTGAGTGTGGTGTAGCCCAGTTCCATGAGGGAGAGAAAGGACTTGGAGTGGATCCAGATCCACTTCATCAATTTCTAAACTAAGCCTCCTGAATTGGCCTTCCCCAAATAAAGAGAGTTTTCACCTCAAAACCCTCTTTATATTCTGAAAAAAAAAATGAGGATCCTAAAGGGAGTTTGCTTAAGTGTTCTGTTTCTGGGAATATTTACTGTTAGAGGCAAAACTCAGAAATTTAAATATGTTCATCAAATCACCCAAAGTTAAATGAACAAATGCATCATATAAGTACATTTTATTTTTATGAAAAATATTCTTTCAAGAGGCAAAGTTAGTGAGATAGTGTAGCGTGAATCCTAATTGGTCTTAAGAATAAGAACCCGGAGTCAGATATTAGGGGTAAAAGTTGAAAGATTTCATAGTAGCCAGCTACTAGAGTTCTTAGCTCTACAAAATCCTCAGACCAAAAAAGGGCCAAACTCCTGTCTCCTCCTACCTTATATTCCCCTCTCTGCTCAGTATATCATTTCCTGTTTCCTCTTCCCTAGTGCTGGGATTAAAGGCAAGTACTTCCCAAGTGCTGGGATCAAAGGTGTGTGCCACCACTGCCTGGCCTCTGGTTATGTCCATTATGGTATGGCTAGCTCTACTGTCTGATCTTCAGGCAAGCTTTATTTGTTAGAGTACAAACAAGATATCACCACAAGAAAGTCCATTGATTTACAGTTTGTAACTCTCTTCAGCCTCTGATTTACTAGACATTCTCAAACTGGCCTCTTCCTTTCACCTGCTGTGCTATATTATTTTAGATGAAGTAAACGAAGAAAAGTCCTGCTTCATGCAGACATGCAGTTAAGAGAAGTTGAACGTTTCATCAGTCTTTTCTATGGTGATGAGTATCCTTTGATTTGACATCCAAACTTGAGACAATTGAAAATTTCATGTTTATTACAATGTACAGTATGAAACTGTTATTATTTTTTGTTGTTTATCTCACAGTCCAGTTATTTCTCTTATAACTGAATGTAAATCTTACCTGTGTGTGCCTTTATAGGTCATTTGGATATTAGCATCTCAACAAATGTTGTGAGAAATTTCCCCTGAGATAAAACTTTCCATTTTAGAGGGAATCTCGTAAAGTCTAGGAAGCAAACAACTTAAAGGTTTTAGGAAGTTTCTGAAACTGACCAGATTCACAGGGTTCCTCCACAAGTCCATATAAGCAGTAAGTACTGCTGCAGAGAAACTCTTAGACCAGCCGAGAGCCCAGAAAATCCTTAGACAAGCCAGACTGCCTAGAGCAGTGGTTCTCAACCTATAGGTCACAATCCCTCTGGAGGTTGAATGACCCTTTCACAGGGGTCTCCTAAGACCATAGAAAGCACAGATATTAGGGGGCTGGAGAGATGGCTCAGAGGTTCAGAGTACTGGCTATTTTTTCAGAGGACCTGGGTTCAGTTCCAAGCATCCATATGGCAGTGCAACAATTATCTTTAACTCCAGTTCCAGGGGATCTGACACCCTCATACAAACATACATGAAAGCAAAACACCAATGCACATAAAATAAGAATAAACAAATCATTAAAAATGTTTTTAAAAAAGAAAACATATTTATGATTCATAACAGTAGCAAAATTACAGTTATGAAGTAGCAACAAAAATAATTTAATTAGTTGGGGTCACCTCAACATGAGGAACTGTATGAAGGGGTTACAGCATTAGGAAGGATGACAATTACTGGCCTAGAGGCTCAGATCAGAAGAATTAACGGAAAGGGACAGAGACCAGTCAAGCAGCCTGCAAGAGCCTCAGGCCACCTGAGCCATCAGAAAGAGATGTCCCCACCCAAGGAGCTGCCTGCAGGCTGGGCAGTGCACTCCAGGTTTCCTGTTGTTATCTATCTTTGGCTGGGCTTTGGTGATACAGCTGTCTTGAATTGTTTCTGTTCCTATAAGGAACACCTCACCTGTATCCTGTAAGTAACCCCAATAAAACTCATTGGTTCACCAAGCTGGGCTTTGGTGGTATCGGTACTTTGGTCTGCCATGAGTTTTCTGTATGGGGTGAGTAGCTGTGTGTTTACACCTCCCTAGGAGCAGAGTCACACAGCTCTGAAGCACTGTGATTGTTCAGATGGTGATGCTTTTCATAGTGTGATATGAAGAGTTCAGTTGGTTTGTATTTTTGACTCGGCCACTGGTCCCATTACAAGGTCTTTAAGGATTGGGAAGGAGTTGCATTCTCAGCAGTAGATACACAAGTTTCTCAGAACTCTAATTTTGCACCAAGATTGTTGCACCGGCAACAACTTTTCCCAACAGTTTTCCTTGCAACGACAGGCTCACTTTATTGGTTGAGCATGTAACTGTTTGGCTAGGCCCAAAGCCCAGACAACTTCTGGTTTTGGCCTTTCTCTCAGTCATACCCAACTTTCCCAGAAATAAGCAGCTAGTTGAGCTTGTGATTCAAGGAGGCTTGCAAGTGTTTCTTCAAGGGACCTCATGTTATCTGTGACATGCGAGGACTTTCATGTTTACCTCTCAACTTGTGGCACAAACTACAAGGGAAAAAAATGTGTATTCATGGGTGTAATTTAATAAACCAGGTGGTTTCCACTGCAAATCAAGGGCTTTCCTCAGCCCTTTCCTGGTCCAGCCTGGTGTCACTCTGGCCAAAATGCTTTCATTTATGGTTGCTTCTGTGCCATTACTGGGGAAGTCTGCATAGAACAAGCTAACATTTTTTGCATTGATATAAAAAAATTAGTTTGCACTTTGCAAACCCAGATACTCTGAAGTGATCCCAGGAATCCCCTTAGGAAATTACTCAACCATCCCAGGTTTGTTTCTGTTGTTGTGATAAAAACACCCTGACAAAAAGCAGCTTAGGAAGAAAGAGTGTATTTGGCTTACAGCTCCAGGTTATGGTCCACCATTGTGGGGAGGTCAAGCAGGAGCTTGAAGCAACTCATCATATTACAACCACAGTCAAAAGAAGAGAGAACGTACGCATGCATACTAGCGTTTAAGCCCCTTCCTGTTCTTACACAGTCCATGACCCACACTCCCGGGATGGTGCTGCCCACAGTGAACTGGGTCCCCACCTCGATTAATATAATCAAGGCAGTCACTTGCCATTGGTTGTTTGTACTCTCTACTCTTGGCGGTCTGCCACCCAGCTCCCAAATAATTACATGGAGTCTTATTCTTAGTTATGATTGCCCAGCCTTAGTTTGACTTGTTTCTAGCAAGTTTTTCTTAACTTAAATTATTTCATCTACCTTTTGTCTCTGTGCTTTTACCTTTCTCTATTTCTGCATATCTTTATTTCTTTCTAACTCTGTTGCTGGCTGTGTAGCTGGGTGGCTAGCCCCTGATGTCCACCTCTCCTTCTCCTTTTCTTGCTCCTTCATCCCCACTCCCAGATTTTTCCTATTTATTCTCTCTGCCCGACAGCCCCGCCTAGCCTTTCTCCTGCCTTGCTTTTGGCTATTCAGCTCTTCATTAGACCATCAGATGTTTTAGACAGGCAAAGCAACACAGCTTCACAGAGCTAAACAAATGTAATAAAAAACCCCCGCAGTATTGCATCATTAAACACATGTTCCATGACATAAACAAATGTAAAACATTTAAAATAATATTTCACAACAGCCACCCGCAGGCTTGTCCACAGGCCAGCCTGACCTGGACACTTCCTCACTGATACTCTTTTCCCTGGTGAGTCTAGATTGCTTTAACAATGAAAACCAACCACCACACTACCCACCTTAGACAACATGACAATAGTAATAAAACTGTTTGGAGAATTGAATGGCAGCTTAATAAAAGAACACATAACACACTTAGGTTGCTGCCTGGCATAGAGAAGCTCCCAGAGCATCACCACACACCAACTGATGCTGGAAGGCATCCTGTTCATGTGCTGGTGTTGATTGTAACCTTTCATTTTTCCCCATAACTCATCCTTCTGGCAGATACTCACTTTAATTAATTGCTCTGTCGATCCCCTTCTGTGCACTTTCTTAGTGCCAGCCAGTATCCACTCACAAGTACAATTGGTCTGACCTCTGTCACACTGTCGGTGACATCTTCCTTCCATTTCACAGTTGCCATCACAGCTTCCATTTCACAGTTGCCATCACAGGTAGCTCTGGTTTCTGTTGTTAGACCCTCTTGAGATTCATTTACTAATCTAGAGAGTGGGCATCTGTCTGAGGTAGAAGGACTGAAAGTTCCCAGCAGGCCTGGGACTCGTACACAGTAAGACCCCATCTCAAAGGAAAACTCGAAAAAAAAATCTTTTTATGTCTTTGGGATTGGGATTTTCATTGGAGGGGGTAAAGGTTAAATGAAATAATATACTTGAAAGCAACTTCTAGAATGATTACCTGTGGCATATATTTCTCATATGTATCAGGCTTTTTTCTCTTCGGGCTCTGTCTTGTCCCCCATAACATCACCACTGAATTGATTTTCTCATGCATTGTTCATTCACATGGGCACCATCTGTGACTTCATCACCTCATGAAATATTTAGTCATTGCTTCTCTGAGAGAGGTTGCGCTTAGGACACAAGATAGGCATCAAGAGCTATGGACCCACGGTGGAAGCTGTGTTCTTGTTGGCAGCCAATATAGCTTCTCTGACAGCCTCAGTGCCCTTCCATGAAGGTCAGCCTCCTTGGCAAGGCAGCCAGGATGTGGCCCTAGTCAGCTTCCCTTTGATTTTCATTATGAGATCACTCAACTCCTGTCTCTGGATGGTTCCAGTGTCCAGCATACAGGCCAATACCTGCTTGTCCCCTCTGTTTGGAATGCCTTTCTTTATCTGCCACAGCTTGCTTGTAACTGCGCCATCCATGAAAGCCCTTCCCTTGACCCTTGCTCCATGACTTCCCTTCTCTCTTGCCCTTCCATCTCATTCTGTTTCCAGGATTCTCAAAAGATGTGCGCTCAAACATGAGCTCATGGTCACTCTGTGTGTCTTGGTCCTCCTGATGGGATATGATACACCAGGACAGAACTTCCCCCTCCCATTGTCAAGCCATAGGAGAGTCTGGAACATGTAGTTCTTCCATGAGTGTTTGTCTCTGGATGAGTGGAAATATTTCCCACTAATTTTGTGTGATATTTGTACACTGTGTGTGATGCATTGAATGTCCAATTGGTAGGCAGGAACTATAGGTGGGACTTCCAGGAAGAGAGGAAGAAGAAAGGTAGAGCTGCCAGTCAGACATGGAGGAGAGAAAGGAGGTGTGAAATAGGAGAGAGGTAATGAGCCCTGTGGCATAATGTAGATTACTATAAATGGGTTAATTTAAGTTATAAGATCTAGTTGAACAAGCCTAAGCTAAAGGCCAAACTTTCATAATTACTAAAGTCTCTGTGTTATTATTTGCAGGCTGGCGGTCCAGAGAAAAAAGTACTACTACATTTGGCACTCTATGTGGGGCATGTAAATCGACACACGACCCGAGAAAACCTTCTGGCAACCATGGTTTCTTGGGTAGGCTCAGCATACAGAGGTGTGGCTCTTTTAACTCTTGAATAGAGTTTATGAGAAGTAGGCATTGTGCTTCTAGGTGGTGGGAGACTAGGTAGAAATGCCTACTATGGTGTGAACCCTAAAACTTCCCAGAGTTGGGGTAGATAGACAAGCTACAGGCCAGGGTTACAAGCATGATTCTCTACTCTCACTGACCTGAAGTGGGTGGAGTCAGACATCAGGCCATGTGCTAGTGAGGAGGGATAATTAAGAAATACAGATTAGTAGTTAGTCATCTATAGCTATCAAACTTGTGGTCATATTAGGTATGTTTTCAAGGTTAAGCAGATGTCTTTTAGACATATAGGTAGTCTTAAAACACTTCAGAAACCTGCAGAATATGGCATTTAAGATGTTTTAATATCATAAGACTTTTTGCAACAGTGAGACACATCTGCACCTGGAAGCACCCATATACTTTAAAAAGGGCATTGAAAAACCTACATATGGAGTTTGTTTTCATTGTGGCCAAGTTAGCCACTGGGCAAGAAATTGCCTGTGCCTTGACAGTTAACAGTATGTTGTACAAACAGGACAGAAAAGAAGGTGACTGCCAAACTTTGCCAAGATAAGGTCAGATAGTCCTTAAAAATTCCTGCTTCACAGAAAAAGTTTGTCAGATATTCTAGGCCTGTAGGCTGAAGATAGATGCCCCAACAATGCAGAAGACCTTGGGTGACTGTCCAGGCAGATAGCTGTTTCTGTCATTTCTGTCAGTTTTGGAAATTTCTTGCTTTGCACGTTTTGTTTACTGAGACAATATTATATCCTTGTTGGGTCTTTGATGGAGTTGAAGACTAGACAGTTATAGTTCCAGATTTCCTTGTTACCAAATTTAGAAAAGAAACTCACAAAAGAAGTGTAAAGTTTATAAGGTTGAGAGACATAAAAGCTTAAGTTGTTTATTTAAGAAAATGTTTTAAGGTCTAAAAATATATTTTTAGGATGCTAATACAAGTTATGTTAAAAAATAGTTTAGGTATTAGTTTAGGTATAAAACTTTAGAATCCTCAAGATAGGATAGATAATAAGGTAACTTCTCCAAATTTGTCAAAATACAAATGAACTAGACACTGTGAATGTAATTCTTACTTGATAATTGTTCTTATTTGTATATAGTGTTGCTGTGTTAGAGTTAAAACTTTTTTTTTAGTTGAAAGGGGAAAACTGTGTATTTTTGTACGTATTTGTACACTGCGTGAAGATGCATTGTTGTGATGGGTGTAATAAAAAGCTGAAAGCCAAAGCTAGGCAGGAGGGATGGGCGGGACTTCTGGGCAGAGAGAGAGAGAGAGAGAGAACTCTGGGAAGGAGAAAGGCGGAGTCACCAGCCAGACATGAAGAGGAAACAGGAGGAGCAGGATGGAGGAGTGATAATGAGCCCCATGGCAGAATGTCAATTAGCATAAATGGGCCAGTTTAAGTTATAAGAGCTCATTGAGACAAGTCTAAGCTAAAGGCCAAACTTTCATAATTATCAGTGTCTCCATATCATTATCTGAGGGCTGGCAGTCCCGATGGAAAGTACTGCACTCGTCAGTGGTTAAGGTATTACATTATGGGTCTGATTCATTGATGGGAAGTCCTAAAGAACTACTTCTTGCCTTTCCAGTCTTCCGTCAGATTCCAGGCCTGATTTTAGTTTGGGAAATAATCCCCCATAACTCAGAAAGCCACTTCCTGGTCTGGGAAAAGAATGGACCTCCTGGAATGTGCCAGTTATTAATTTCAGGCCTGAAACTAGGCCTGGAGGGAACAGCAAGAATCTGAACCTGTCCAGTGGCCTTCGCCAAACAGGAATGGGAGGCCCGAGGGCCCATCAGATTCATGGGAGAGAGAGAGGTGGCTCTGGAGGGAGCCCAGTCAGAAGTCTTTCCCCTGGTCCATCATATGGCTTTTGATTGATCTGCCACATGCATGCCGTACCTCTGCCTAGGACCAAATCCCCCATTCTCTCAGCTCAGAGACGTGCTATTTCTCCTTTAAGAAGTTACACACAAAAGTCACTTCTGTTTTTATGATCAGTGCCAAAGGGCTTGATAGATGTCATCTACTCCTCTGTTGTTCCAGCATGTTCCTGCCATCTGCCTGAGCTGCAGCATCTCCTGCGTGGCAGGTTACAGACATTCTGTCTCCCTAACTGGACCAGGGAGTGCTTGGGCTCAGTGCCAAGTACATGTCTCAGGGTCTAGCAAAGGCCCATCAGCCAATAGCACACTGTCATTTGAACGAAGAGTATTGCCTTAGGAGCCTGGCATTGCTCTGAGATCAACCATCCAGAGAGAAGTTGGTAATTCACAGTTTAATTAAACTTTGGTTACCAATGACTTTATGGATATGTATTTTGCATTAAATCACTTCAATTTTAATTATTTTACAAACCATAGTTCTTTTCCAATCATGTGTCTGTAGGGTCCTTGAGAAGAGATGGCCTGTGCTAGCTTGTGTTTCTCACCCTGTCCTCCAACAAGGACAGCCGGACAATCCCAGAAGCCAGCGTGGAGGTGACAGCAGAAGGAGGTGAGAGAATCCCAAGCCAACAGAGCTACGGCCTGCTCGTCTCCAGGTCACTATATTGGAGTTCAGGAGATTTATTTTTTTTTCCCGTGGAGAACTGTCCCCTCACAGTGGCTGTTACCAGCAAGCCTCATCATGTGTCTGTTTACTACCACTGTGAGCAGGTTTCCTCTGAGAGTCTTTCTACTAGTGATCAAGAGACAACTTCCAGGGAGTCTATTTATCACATGACCAGAGTCCCTGAAAGGTAATCCTTTTTCAAACGTGAGTTATGGAGCTGTGCAATGAGCCATTTATCATTGTCCTCTGTGAGGAGGCAGAAGATAGACAAGTTCATTTCTTAAAGGATGTTTAAGAAATGTTCTCTTGTTCTCATGGCCCAATTCCCCACACTTGTCCTGGAATACAATGATGTTGTATCACGATTAGGTTTTTAAATTAAAATTCTGCATTTTCTTGATTTTAGTTATATGTACCTGTGTGAGTCTGTTTGTAGGCACGTGTGTAGGAGTGTGCTGGTGGAGCCAGAGGTATCAGATCATCCCGGAGTTTGACTTACAGGCAGTTAGGAGCCAACAGATGTGGGTGTTGGAAACAGAACTCAGGTACTCTGTCTGGGAGGGTAGTATATGCTCTTATACATTGGGCCATGTTGTGGGATATTTGTTGATGGTGTGGAGATATATGGCTGTGATTGGCATCGTAAAAGCTGAACAAGGTAGAAAGAGATTAGGTGGAAATACTGGGGGGAGAGAGGACTCTGGGAAGAAGGGTGGAGTGGCTAACTAGATGGAGAAGAAACAGGAGGTGCAAGATGAAAGAAAGGCACGTGACAGAATAGAGATTACTATAAATGGGCTAATTTAAGTTATAAGAGCTAGCTGAGACAAACCTAAGCTAAAGGCCAAGCTTTCATAATTAACAAGAAGTCTCCATGTTGCTGGCGGTGCGAGAGGAAGTTCATCCACAGAGCAATCTCTCCAGCCTCTCAGGTTAAATTTCGATGGCAACTCTGTTCCACTAAGCTCTCAAAGTTGTCTGCCACCAAAGCAGTCTTCGGTTGAGTTACTCAGCTGCTAGACTCTTCCCTCAATTTGCATCTTCTTTATATCGTGTGGTGTCTAACATAGGGATGGAATATTTTCTGGGGAGAAAGCTAGACAACTTTGGAAATGGGAAACAACTAGGAGTTTTAGAACTTTACAGGAAGGGTCAAGGAGTCAAAACAACTCAGTAAAGAATTTAGAAAAGAAAAAGTCCACTGCTGGTCTTCATTAAATGTAAGCTTTCAGTCAAGAGATTGGCATTAGGCACCAAGAGCTGAGTTGCAGACACTTCGAAACTAAAAAATGTGTTGTCAAAGTCCTTATGAGGAGGCATCCTCCGAGACTCTTTCTACCTGTGATTGGACGAGAATGTCCACTGAGCCCATTTGTCCTATGACCAGACTCTGAAAGGCCACCCTGCCTGCCTCCAGACCTGTACGGTCTAAACTCAAGCCGGGGAGGCACGTCCTTAGACACCCAAGAAGTTTCTGGGAAGGGTTTGCCAATTCTTCTCTTGTAATCTTTTCCCTCTTCAGTCCAGTACAATGTAATTGGCTAAGCCTGTAAGGCAGCAACTCTTTCTACATGGGAAGGAGACTCTTCATGGTTCTGTGCTAGAAGGAACTCTGTTTAGTGAGCCTTTCCCATATGGCTACACTCCTGCATTTTTAATTGATTTATTTTCACCAGGTATTCTGAATCAAAGTGAACCCCCCCTTCCATCATGGTGAACACTCAAAATTACATTTATAAAAAAATTAGCTTTATATCAACATCTATTAAGAGCAAAACTCTGGGCTAAAGCTATTGATCAAATTTCACTTAAAAGGAGGATGTTAAGTAAATTAGTTGAGCTAATTAAAAACACCTTCATCAAAGTTGAACATCGGTGCCAACAGTATTAAGAGTTGAATTATCGATTTTGCTTTTTATGAAAAACAGAATATAGTCCATTAACAGGGAGGACAAACGATCCTTCCTCCTTCACTTTGGGCACAGTAAGGGGAGTGAGAGATCTGTTGCTGGTGATGGGGAAGGAAGTATGGGGGTGGGAAGTGTATGAAGGCAGAAAGGAGGTCCTGAGGTCAGAAGCCCAGAGGAGGGCGCGGTCCAGCTGGGCAGCAAGCAGGACCACCTACAACCACAAGCTGCTGCGAGCGCACACTGGGGCGCTCCC
>LOEQ01001239.1:140698-170291 GCA_001685075.1 Bramus lutescens
ACCTAAGGGCTGGCCTATCAAAGGGGCCAAGGCAGTTTCTTTATTAACCAATGAAAGTAACACATAGACAGATGACCCACCTACATCAGTGTGGCTTTTAGTGGCTTTGAACGTTCATTATTTTATATAGGACTCGAGGCGCGGATTTGGTAGACCCCTGGAAATTTTGCTGTCTCCTACAGTTTGAACATACTGACTCCATCATAGAAGAGATGACTGTCTACCTTGTAGCCGCTGGCTCGTCTTTCTCTAGCTAGACTTATTTGTATTACATGGAATTTAAAAGGATGGTGTGGGGGGGTGGCGGCGGCGATGATGTTGCTATGAGATATTTCTCAGTGGCTTTTGTAAATGGGGTGATCAAGGAGATATCTGTGAGGATTATGGGGACATTCACTTAAAGTGGCTGATGAAGGCAGGGTATAGCGCTTTGGGGCTTGTTTTACTGTACTTCCCATTGACTTTGAGTGGACCTGATGGCTCGAGCTTGCGAGGTCACGTTGTGGCCTTGAGATTACCTTGAAAATGGGAGGCAGGTAGAGGGAAGGAAGCAGCCTGGATACCAGATGGATGCAGAGTGCTACGCTGGCCCTGTCTGTCACCTACTTGCAGCCTTGTATCGCAGGAGATTATATACAGCCAAGCCCACTCTTAATTGATACCTCTGCGGAGAAGGCGATCTGAACCAATGGTGAAATAATAGCTATTAGCGTTTTTCTTTCACATCCCTGTCTGTTCTCTGAGTGAGCCAAGATTCTATTTCTTAGCACCTGCCAAATTGGAATGATTTTTTTTCCTTCTGAGCCAAGTCTTGCTCAGATTCTTCTCATTATGGTGAGTCAGAAATTTTAAGACAGAGTCAACCTAACTCTGAGTTGTTTTCTGTGTGAGTTTCTTTTTTTTTTTTTTGATTTTGCAAATTCCCCTGTCGTTTCTTAAAGCTGTGTGTAGATATTGATGACAGTGGTTTTAATTCTCCAGATAGATTTGTTGTCATTTGGGACCCACCCCTAGCAAGTTGGCATAATCTACTTGGTCATTAACTTGACCCTGTAGCTCAGTCAAACCCTATAACCATGACATCAAAGTTTTTCCCAACGAAACCACATTCACTGGAGGAATACATTTGAATTGCTAGATAGAGTTGATTTCAAAATCATTTAAAAAATCATTAGACTGAAAGACTATTTGGATTCATTATTCAAAGGTAAATTTTGAGGACCTACTGTGTGTTGGGTACTGAGCTGTCCAGGATCAAGACAGCTAGCTCCACCCTTGTGGAGGGAAAGCAACATTCAGTAATTGAACCAGAACCCAGCTGCATCCTGCTAAGTTCCAGACACTTTGAGAAGGTGTCACAGAGAGGTCCTTGCTTCTTTCTGCTCAGGTACAGCAGTTTGCAACAGGGTAACACTTGTTAAGGAAGCCACTAGGTCACCCATGTAGCATTGATAGCCGGGAATGTTCTGAAGTTGTGGTTCTCAACCTTTCTAACGCTGCGACCTTTTAATACAGTTCCTCATGTGTGGTGACCCTTCCCCCCACACCATAAAGTTATTTTAGTTGCTACTTCATAGCTTTAATTAGCTACTGTTACGAATTGTAATGTAAATATCTGTGTGTTCTGATGGTCTTAGGTGATGCCTGTGAAGGGGTCTTTCGATGCCACCCACGGGCTGAGAACTGCTTTTATGAAGCATCCTACAAGGCATAGGACCGCTCTGCTGCTATCAGACAGTTTAGTTATCGGGCTCCAAATGTCAGTAGTGTTGAGCTTTGAGAAACTGGTAGATCCATGAAAGCTTCCTGGAGGAAGTGGTGGCTGCTGTAAGCTCAACCCTGAAGGGGAAAGAGAAACCAGACAACTGGGAGGGAGAAGCAAGCCAGTGGGAGGAAAGTCGGGGAGGAGGATTCAAGTAGAGAAATAGCAGCCTGGAGAGTTAAGAAAAGAGGGGGGAAGATGTTGGGGCCAGGTGAGGTGGGCCCTGCATATAAAGTCGCATACTCGTGAGTGGCCTTGTTGAAGGGCTGTCGTGCATGATGCTCGGTCTGGCTGTTCTGTGAGACAGGTATTCGAAGGGTCCATGTAGACCTGGAGAATGGTAAGCAGAGAGCGGCATAATGGCACATGGGTATGAAGACGCCATAATGAGACACATTGCTTCATACGGTAATTTTAAAAACTCTTTTAAAACAATGAGAGAAGCTCAGACTCCATGATTGATTGGGACAGTGGGCTGAGAGTGGAGGGGGGTAAGAACGAATCATTGTTTCATCTTTTTGTTTTATTTTTTTCACCTGGAGATCAGACTCCAGGGTCTTCACACTGGAGAGATGGCTCAGGGTTTAAGAGCACTTGTTGCTCTTCCAGAGGACCAGAGTGTGGTTCCCAGCATCCACGTCAGCCAGCTCACTACCATCTGTAACTCCAGCCTCCCCACCTCCAATCTTAAAAACAAAACAGGGTCTTTGTGCACAGTAGGTATGCGCTCTATCACTGAGCTACACCCATGCTCTGAAATAAATACTGCTCTCTGTAAGAAATGGGCCAGAGGCTAGTGTCTGGGTTCTGATGTGCGTGTTTAGAAGAGGGTCAGAATTAAAATTTTTTTTATTATGGTTAAGTATGTATAATAGAAAATCCATTAAGTATATATATATAGTATATATATATATAGTATATATACATATACCTATTGAGGTATATAGGTCTGTGGGGTTATGTAGTGTGACTTTTAATTTTCAGGGGGCTGGGAGGTAAGGGTGATGAGTTCTGGACATGGTGAGTTTAGGGTGCATGTAAATTGTTCAGATTTTGGATCAGATGAACGGTTAGAAATCTGGGTCAGAGGAGGGCATGGTGGTGCACACCTTTAATCCCAGCACTCTGGTGGCAGAGGCAGGCGGTCTCTGTGAGTTCTAGGATAGCCAGGGCTGTTACACAGAGAAACCATGTCTACAAACAAACAAACAAACAATAAACACAAATGTAAATTAAAAGATAATTTGGGTCAGGAGCTCACCAACTTGAGGAACTTGAGGGGCTGTTTTTATAGGGGGCATTCTGAGCAGTTTGTGCACATATATATTTTTTAAGGAAGAAAAGCTTTGGCAAAATAATTCTTTTGTTCTTTGCTTCAACTGTATGCATACTAGAGGCGTTTCGACTTTTGGGAAGATGGCCGTCTTTGTAAATATGAAACTGGGTTTAGGCAAAAGAGTAGAAGTCTCATTAGAGAGGATTTGCATATATCAGATATGACAGCACGGGTTTCTCCGAGGGGTGTGGCTTATCTGCACTTCTAATAGAATCCGCTGGCAAAGGGAAAAGGTGATCTATTGCCGTTTGCATTATTGCTTGCTGTGAGAAGCTCAAGGCTTCTCATACTTCATGTCGAATTTATCTTCTGCAGATCCTTGAGGGTGGTTATACACGAGTTTGTGTATTGTTTATGAAATGAATGAAGGGAAGGGTTCGAAAAGGACAAGGTCTTTATGGAAATAGCTCCACGTAGCTCGCTAGCTCCCTTGAGTTCTTGGGTAGCTGTCTGTCCCGATGTGTGTCAGGCTTTAGTGTACGTGATAGTCATATCAACGTTCCTAAACGCCTACATCTGTTCAAATGGGGATTCCAGGTAACTTAGTCTGTAGGATAATGCAGTGTACATGAAGCTGGGGTAAAGACAGCTCTCGAAGCTGAACGATGGTGGCGGGTGGTGGGTGTGGCAGGAGTGCGCGCAGGTGCATAGGGAAGGGGCGGGCACACAGGGTTGCCTGTTACGTCACAACCCAGATCCAGTACCTGGAGGCCTGGGCTGCTCCCAAGTGAGGAGTACTGACCCCTTCTTCAGTGAGTGCCTCCTGACTGACCATCTCTCACTAGGCCTCTCCAGTCTTCAGTGCTCAAGTATAAGCAGCAGTACACTGTTGTAGGAGGGAGGCTGCTTGTTCATCCTGGCCTTCCGGCTAGCTTAGCCCCGAAATAACCACACAGAAATTGTATTAATTAAAGCACTGCTTGGCCCATTTGCTTTAGCCTCTTATTGGCTAACTCTCACATCTTGATTTAACCCATTCCTATTAATTTGTATATCACCACGTGGCAGTGGCTCACTGGGAGAGATTCTAACTGGCGTCCGTCTCAGGTGGAAGATCCATGGCTTCTCTAACTCTGCCCTTCTTCCTCCCAGCATTTAGTTCTGTTTTCTCCGCCTAACTAAATTCTGCCCTATCAACTAGGCCAAGGCAATTTCTTAATTCATTAACCAATGAAAGCAACACACAAACAGAAGGAACTCCTACACCGGTACACGCTAGTAGTTTTATGTCTACCAGACACAAGCCAAGTCATTTGTGAGGAGGGAGCCTCAGTTAAGAAAAGGCCCCCAGCAGATGGGTTTATGAGCAAGCCTGTGGGGCATTTTCTTGATTGGCAATGGATGTGGGAGGGTCCAGGTGACTGTGGGTGGTGCCACCCTGGGTGACGCCGAGCAAGCCATAAGGAACAAGCCAGTAAGCAGTGTTCCTCCATGGCCTCTGCATCAGCTCCTGTTCCTATGGTCCTGGTTGATGGACTATAAGCTGAAATAAACCCTTTCCTTCCCAAGTTGCTTTTGGTCATGGGTGTTTTATCAGAGCAGTAGAAACCTAACGGGCAGCAACTAAACTTCCAATGTAGTAGCTTTGGAGGCCAACCTTCTCCAAACCTCCCTTCCAGGAAGCTGATTTTTTTTGAGCTTTATTTCAAATGAGGCTTGCAGATGTGTATTTTTAACAAGGGGCCCAGGTTATCTGTGTGCACAACCAGGCGTGGGAATGCCGTGGATCAGTCCTTTTCTACACTATGAATATGTATTACTCTCCTTGGTTAATAAAAAGCTACCAGGCCGGTAGCCAGACAGGAAGTTAGTTGGGAAAGCCAAACTGAGAATGATGGGAAGGAGGGCAGAGTCAGAAGAGGCACCACCCAGCCACCCAGGGATACATAGATTAATAGAAATGGGTTAATTTAAGTGTAAGTGATAGCCTGAGCTATCGGCCAAGCATTTATAATTCATATAAGCCTCTGTGTGGTAATTTGGGAAGCAGCTGCTGGGTATTTGGGAATGGGTGGTCGGAGGAAGTGTCCATTTACATAGGAGCCCTTCCTGGTCCACCTAGGCTCAGGTACCAACTGTGACCATTACTGGGTGACTTTCATGAACATCTGTGAAATGTAGAGATGTCTTGGAACTAATTGTCCTGCCTTGAAGATGAGCTGGGTAATTTTAGCAGAACAGAGCCCCAGCTCGTATCAGTCAAGGGGGTTTCTCTACTTAGGTAAGAAGTAGAAACCCCAGAACTCAGACCAAGAAGTCTTTCGTTGGTTCCAGAACAATGTCCTAGTTGGCTTCCTATTGTCATGATAAGCACCATGACCAAAACCAACTTGGGGAGGAGAGGGTTTAGCTCACAGGTTATTGTCCATTATGGAGTCGGGGCAGGAACTCAAGGCAGGAAGTGAAGCAAAAGCCATGAAGGATGCTGCTTACAGACTTGCTCTCCATGGCTTGCTCAGCCTGCTTTCTTATACAGCCCAGGACCACCTGCCTGGCGTGGCACCACCCACAGTGAGCTGGGCCCTCCTACATCAGTCATTCATCAAGAAAACGCCCCATAAGCTGATTGGATGGAGGCATTTTCTCATTTTAGGTTCCTTCTTCCCAGATGACTCCAGCTTGGGTCAAGCAGACAGAAATCTAACGTATATAATTTGGCAGATTTTCATGTCCTTCTGAAGGGACTGCCATGATTTTAAAAAAGAACTAGAGCCGTGAGTTGTTCTAGCAAAGCCTTGTAGAGCAGACACAAGGAAGTCTCTAGGCTTAGACTCTCTCAGATTGTATGCAGCATGGATGGGGACTTTCCATCTGCATTTTCTTGTGAGGGATAAGCTGCCCATCAGTTAATTGCCCATTGTGTTTTTCTAGAGTAAGCCTGGCAGTTATCATTCAACAATATGATTGCTATTTAAAGGCGTTTTACGAAGAGCTAATTTCCTTGTGTTTGGATATTTGCTTTGTGTTCCACTGCAGTGTGTTTTGGAGAGGGCTGTGTGAGCAGGGATTTTTTTTGGATTCTGTTTCAGACCATGGAACATCCTTGTAAAGATAGGTTTTGAATCTCAAACCGTTGGGGTGAAATTTTTGCTTTTTTCCCCCATCTTGACTGACTTCTTTAATCAAGATGTAAATCAGAGAAGCGAATTCTCTTGCTTTGTAAATGTATGCGGTTATTCCCATTTCTGTCCCATGTGTTGTTCTTGTAAATGTAATTATCTTCCAGCTCACAGGGTCTCTGGGCCAGGCTGTCTTTCAGCCTTGTCTCATGCTACTTTTTATAGTCACACAATGCTGGGGCCTCAGGTCTGCTCTACCACAGCTCCTCTCTCTTGTCAATTTGAAGGACATGGATCCTTTAAAGAATGCTGTAAAAATTTCTCTTAAAGGGTACTAGAGAGGTGGCTCCATGGTTAAGAGTACTTACTGCTCTTGCAGAGGACCTGAGTTCAAGTCCCAGCATCCATGTCCAGAGGCCCACAATTGCCTGTAACATCAACTCAAGGGATTCTGATGCCCTCTTTGGGTCTCCTTGGGCACTACGTGTGCATGTGTGCATGCGTGTGTTTTGTGTGTGTGTGTGTGTGTGTGTGTGTGTTCGTTCCAGGGGTTGCCTGGAAGGGACTAGAGTCTTGACCACATGTCCACTACTGAGTGGGCAGGCTTGTGGCTTCAGTCTCCTTGCACTATGGAGACCCTAGCAGTGCTGGTCTCTCTGACTTCACACTGTGTACTGTTCCATGCAGAGGAAGCTGCTTGCGGAGTCATGTGCTTAATTTGTTCAGTGGCCAGGAGCGGGCTTCCCTCATATCTGCTCACCCCATGGCCTATTCTTCCTGCCAAGTCCCGAAGGTGGAGTCACGTGCTCTGTTCTTCTGCACGGCCTTTTGACTTGTCCCTCCCAACTGTAGCCACTTGCATATCTGCCTCTAAGGTATCTTTGACAAATGTCTTCTGTCTCCCCAGCCTGATAGCCTAAGGTGCTGGCTTGCAGTTCCTCCATCTTGTGCCAGTAGCTTCCCAGCTGGCACGTGTGTGCCCGTTTTTATTCCCTGAAGTCTTTCCATTCACTGTCTTGAGAAGTCTATCTAGAAAACACAGCTCCATATTGCATTTCCTTCCTCAAGACGATTTCATGCCCAAGGGGGGGAACTAGGTTCTTAAGGCACCCTTTCATTAATTCACATACCCCATAACTCCTGCCCTCCAGGTGCTCCCCCATCAGACTTCACTCTCCCCAGCCATTAACCCATAGGTGTCCCTACTCCATCAACTCTACCCCCTCAGGTATGCCCACCCCAGCCATCCTCCCAGGTGTCTCTGCCTTGGCCACACCCTTAAGCCAACGCCTAGTCACCCCCTCAGGTGTTTCCACCTCAATCAATCACACCCCAAGTTCCTCACCCAGTCAGTTCCCCGCATAGGTGATTCCTCCGCAGTCACCAGGTATCCCCAACATAGGTACTTCCCCTACTAGTCACCCCCCTCACAAGTTTGTTTCAGCTACTGTCGCCCCTTCCCCTTGGTGTTCTAACCCTCTCATTCCCTCCCTCAGTGCCCCTGCCCAGCCTCTCTCTCCTACACTTTCTGTCATCCCTTGGGTGTCCAAGCGCTAGGCGTCTGGGCCTGTACAGTGCAGTGTGTGTGTGTGAAGTCTGTTTCTAGGCCTCCGTGGTATCTTACCACGTGCCCTCTGGGCGTGGAATCAAGTGGTGCAGAGGGCCACCTCCAAGCTTCAGGACTCTTGACAGACTGGCTCCTCTGGGGGGCAGGGCCTTCATCTTTAGCATAACCTGGCACAGACAGAGACTTCTTCTCATCTGTTGAACAAAGGAAAGTTTGAGCAAGTAAGGCTGAGGAAGATGGTTGCTGACACCTGCACACGCTCCAGGGCCTTTGCGGAAGACGACCTCCTCTGTCCCTCAAGAGCTGGTTCTGTGTTGGCCCCTGTGTTAGGCCCTTCACCCTGTGGGTTGGCAGTGCCGGCTAGAGCTGCTTCCCAATGTGTCAGCGACTGGGGTTGACGCATCTGTCCAGGGAGGGTAAGGAAGAGGAGGGCTCTGTGCCTACGGCCTTTCCCTGGGCCGAGTCTGCTGGACTCGGGATTGCATTTGCTTCTCTGCCTTCAGCTGGAGTGGGTTACCCTCAAAGCTTTCATTAGAAATGAGCAAACCGCAAACGGGCCTTGAGCTGTGGTCCTGCGGTGGAAGGCTCCCTCCCTCCTGGGACCTGCAAGGAAATTCAGAAAGCTCAGGGGAAGGAAGGGTCAGAGCTGCCCCTAGAGGCCAGAGCTGCCTGCGGAAAGGAAATGTTTGGTAAGTAGGGTCACAGGGAAGAAAGAAAGAAAGCCCCAAGGCATTTTCTCCTACAGGGCCCTAGAAAAACGAACAACCCAGGTGATTTTCTGCCTCCCTCCTGGCTTCTGGGCAAGACTTGCAACCACCTGACAGATAGGTGGAAAGTCTGCGTTGTCTTGATTAGCGACATAACTTGCACTGTTGCAGGATGTTTGGGTTTGTGTTGTTTTGGAGACTGTGTCTCTGTAGCCCAAGCTAACCTTGAACTCATGACCTTCCTGCCTCCAGCTCCCAAGTGCTGTGATTAAGGGTGTGCACCACCACATTTAGCTTCCCCAAGTTTTTCCTCTGTGTCAAGCTGGTCCCTAATGGCTTCATTGTGTTCTCCTCAGCACCTCTTGAGGTGGGAAACTGAATGCAGAGCATGTTACTGTTTCTGTGGTTTTCAGTTTTGTTTGGTTTCTCTGATGGATGTTTTTGGAAGACTTGGGAATTAGGAGGCATGAACGTGTTTCCTGCACGGAGGCAGTGTCCTCCATCCACTCCCAGGAACCAGGCCAGCCAGGTAGTGCATACTACACACACTGCAGTTAACTACTTCGGGAGCATTGGGGCTTCATCTAGCCCGTAAAACTGCATCCCAGGCTACTTGTAAGATCTCGATTTATCTTTCCTCTATAGGTGTGCTCACACATTCGTTGGCTTGAATTATTTAACGTTATCGTGGAAAAGGCCTGATTTCTATCGCCTGCCCTGATTTGCACTTTAAATTTAGTTCCCTGTCTCAGTTCACCAGAACTCGTGTTGAAAATAGAAGAGAGAAAATGACTCTTAAACAGCAGTTTGGCACGTAAAAGCGTGATTTACCTTGGAGTACTTCTCCAACTCCACGTTAAGGCGCTAACGCCACATTTTCAGAAATGCTTTCCCCTGCCAAACCTAGGAATCAGCATGAAAGGAAACAGTGGCCAGTGAGCCCCAGGCGGCCATTCCTGGTGCCCCTTTGGCTGGCAGGGTATGTGTTAGAGAGGGTTCCTCATCTCCTTCTCCCTCTCAGTCCTTCACACCTCTGAGATCACCAGACCTTAATATTAAATCAGAATCAAGTCAACCGTGAACATTAGAAATACAGGACACCTCATGTTAGACCCGAAGCCCGGATGGCAACTTGAGGGACTCCATGTCAATACGGCACACTCTACATGCAGTGTGCAGGGCCCATCATTTTCCACTGTGAATTATTCAGCCTCTGTTTCTATTTGTGTTTCTATATTCTGCTTGCTCCTCTGATTAGCATACCCCAAATTTGCAGTGCGTCAAAATGTTGAAATTAAAAATTAAAAGAAGGAAAAACGAAAGCAAACATTGACCTGTCTCCTCTCACTTGTGAAAAGGAAGTGCTGGGTTCTATTAATATCGAGATCTAATTTAAGACAAAAAGTAGTTTAAGATTTTTATACTTAAGCTATTGGGAAATTATCTTTGCTTTGGTAATACAAAGTTAGTGTTTGTTAGAACTGCTGAAATAAATGGACAGATTTTTAAGCCTTATTTACTCTGTTTTCTTACTCTTTTAACCCATTTATACCCCTCTTTCATCCTCTTTTCCCAAGATTCCTGGGTTTTGTTGGGAAGAATTCTGCAAATGACTCATCATTCTATGCTTTGATTTATTATGTGCCTATGAAATACATTTGGTGCCTGCACGATTTTGTTTGTTCGGTTTAGGTGATAGAAGAGAATCAGGATGAGGGAGAGATGGAGAGCGACGGACATACTCATGGTGCCGCTTTAAATATTATGTCATCTTTGCTGTGGAAAAAAGATTTTAATTTCACAGTACAGTGATGGAGACGATGACAGGGTTTTTATTTTTAAAGGATTTTAAAAAAATGTCTAGATCTGTGTATTTTGGGATAGAGATAGACATGAACATGCCTTGTCTGCATGAAGGCCTGGCCTCTCCATCTCAGCAGGCAGCATCTGTGGGGCTCGCATGACTTATTGGCGGTGTGTTCCTTAGTGTGTAGATCTCCTTTACATGGTGACACTTTTAAAAGGAGAGGCTCCACCTTGGTGCCTCCTAGAGCCAGTGCAGAAAGGGACCGTCCCTCAGTCTGCTCCCCTTCTCAGCTGGCACAACCCCACGAGTCATAGCCCTTTCGGCTTTGCAGGCAAGTCAGATGAACGAAAGTTCCGGATGTTAGATGGTGCCACTGGGCCTTTTAAACGAGAAAGGTACTTTCTTTAATAACGGAGGACATGATAACCAAGAGACCTTTGATGATCTAGGTTTGAAATAAGAACTGACTAGAAGGGAGTTGTTTTTTTTTTTCCTTCCAGTGCTGGGGATCAGCCGAGTTCTGCATGTTAGGCAAATATTCTACGATTGAGCTCTAGCCTCGGCAAGATGGATATTTGAATGGAAAAGCACACTGGCAATGCTCCTGGGATGTGAGGCCCGTACTGCTCACCATGCAGCTGAAAGCCCAGGAGACAGACATTCATGGGTGGAAACAGGCTCATTCAAAACCCATCCTAAAGAAGACAGAGGCAACTCTCAGCCTCAGACGTCCATCTCTAGGTGTTTAAGGGGGCAGAGAGCTTTTATGAGATCAAGACGGGGAGTTATGAACAGATAGTGGGCAAGAGAGCTTGTGTGCTGGCTAGTGTCTTGTGTCTTTTCTCTTCTTTGGGAGGGGTAAGCTCACCATGTTCTCCGTTTTGATCAGTCAGAGTTTGAGGGATGACTTTTCTTCCTTCTACAAAAGGACTAAGGAGAGGGAAGGTAAAAGAAGAAGAAGAGCACTGGGTTACTTTTTAATTTTTAAAGATTATTTTGTTTTATGTGTATGAGTGTTTGCCTTCATGTATGTATGTATGTATGTGCTCCATTTGTGTGCAGTACCTGCAGAGGCCAGAAGAGGGCAATGGATCACCCTGGAATTGGAGTTACAGATGATTGTGAGCTGCCAAGTGGGTGCTGGGAACTCAACCTGGGTCCTCTGCAAGAGCAGCCAATGCTATTAACTGCTGAGCTACCTCTCCACCTCTCCCATACTATCTGTCCGTCCGTCCGTCCATCTGTCCGTCCGTCCGTCCGTCCGTCCATCCATCCATCCATCTATCCATCCAGGATCTCCCTATGTAGCCCTGGCTGGCCTAGAACTCTATATAGATCATATTGACCTCAGTCTTGCCAAGATCCACCCTACTCTGCCCCCTGAATCCTGAGGTCAAAGGTGTATGGCATCATACCCCAGCAAAGGACAATTTTAAATAAACTGCTATAGCTTGACCACAGTTTTTCTAATCTGTAAGTTCTCAACATGTTTATTTTCCAGAATCCTGTGCTGCCAACTGATGTTAACATGTCACCATGATGTTTGTTTCTTCCCTATTTTAGGTTAAACCCATAACTTTGTAGATGCAAAGTACATCCTCTCCCACTGTGCTGTAATCCCAACATCTATACTTACTTAGTAATTCTGGTTTTGGTATCTCCTTGAGGGTTTAATTAATTAATTAAACTATTTAATTTTTCTTCTAATTATGTGTATATGTTTGTGTCTGTGTGTGGGTTTGTGCCAGTGGGGGCCAGAAGAGGGCATCAGATCCCTTGAAGCTGAGTAACAGGTGGTTGTGAGCCCTCTGACATGGGTGCTGGGAACTGTGTCCTTTTTAGGAACAGTAAATGCTCTTAACTGGTGAGTTAAGACAGTCTCCTCCCCGGCTGTTTCTAATGTGAGAGTCTCTTAGGAGCAAATGAAGTAAGACAAACCTAAAATATTAAGTACCCAGAAACAGGACTGAAATGACATTTGGGTTAAATCTCTGCTTTATTGATTTGAGCTTTGATGTGTGTGTGTGCGCACATGCACGCATGCATGTGTGAAGCATAGAAACATAGATCATATCATGGTGAAAATAGTTGGGCATGGGCAATAGGCTCTCTTCTGCTGGATTAGCTAGGTGTTGATGGTAAGGTAAGCCTTTTAGTGAGGGGACCCCATGGCCAACAGTAAAGACACACCTCAGGGTGCTATTTGTGTCTTAGTTAGCCATTAAAATTATATTCTTGTGTGTGAAGCTTGTAATAAGAGTCTATTAGTAATGGTCCCCAAATATGTATTTCCAGTTGGTGCCGAGTTCTCTAATGAATGGTCGGGCCGAGTGGGGAGGACCGAGGCGGGTGTACCATCTAGGCAGTCACGGGACCTTGTACACTGTTTGCTCTTATCTAAATTCTGCACACTGAGGTTCCTTTGGCTCGTGCTTCGGTTTCAACCCTGCCTTTTGAAATGTCATTCTGGAAGTGGAAACGATTAAACCGTGTTAGTCACTTACTTTTTAGTGTGACCATGTTGTAGATGATTTCCTGTGAGCAAATGTTAATGGGTGATGTGAGGCAGTGGGTGTCTGGGGATTGAGTGGGGGAGGGGACGGATTAGACGGNGGGGTGGGGTGAGGATGTAGTTGGAGGGGGAGACCCCAGTGGTTGGGTTGTCTCCTGCTTGTCAGTGGCATTCTCCAAAGACCTTCCCATGATGCTTCTTGAACTTCATTATTGTCTTGGTGTCCTAGAACACTCTATGCCATGTGCCTGCCCTGGTACAGTGCCCACTTCCTCTGGGAATGCTGCCTGGAGGACCCAAATCCCCACCCTGCAATGCTCTCCTTTAACTCTTTCGGAGAAACTCATTATGCAGTTAGTGCTTGTTTTGTCCCTTGCCCTTCCTGACACGTTGTCTTTAGCATTTTGCTTCATATTTTCAGTGCTGTCTTGCATTGTTGTTATTATTTTTAATGCTCAGCCTCAGTGTGCCTCTAAGGAGATCTTTGCCTATTTATGACTTGAACTGAAAGGTTCCGTCATTCTGAATGGAGGATGATTTTTCATTCCTTCAGTCTCCCACCCTAGAATTTCAGTAGGATCCGCATCTTCTCCCACTGGCTTGTCAACAGCAGCATCTGCAATTCTAACCCTGAAGCCCCGAACAACAAACGCACCCTAAAGATAGTTCTGTTGCTTTGGCAGGGAAGATGGAGGTAGGAATTCGTACTACCAACCCCTGCATTCTCAGGAATTTTCCTATGTTAAGAAGGTATCTAAATCAAGAGTTTAAGGAAGTATTTTCTACATTTTTTTGGTTGTTTGCAATGATTTTAATTGCTCGGTTTCTTCTTTTTTCTGCTTGGTAACCCGATCTCATTGACTTTATAGAGATAGTAATTTCAGGTCTAAGATAGAGAAAACCCGGAATCCTTGTTTGTAGCGATACGGCTGTTTAAAAATGAGCAAATGTGTCTTGTTAGAATATTCCTCCCCCCCATTTTCAGCAGAATTATTAAATGCGCGAATGAACCCAGATTGCTAATCTTAATGGAACCATGTTTCTCTTTTTCCTCCTAGCTTTTGCTGTGGTGTCTGAGGAGATAAAAGAAAAGGCCACGCCTTCCCAGGTACAGTCTGACCACTCTCCTGATATTCTTTTAGATTTAATGAGAAGTGTAAAGATTTTATCCTTAACAGTTAACTTTTTTTTTTGCTCTTGTATGGCGTAAGCTATTGTTCAATATCTGTTTCTGTATGTATATGCTTGTGTGTGGGTACTTGTGTAAGTGTTGTGAGTGTGGAGGCAGAGGTGAGCTTTGTATGTTGTTCCTCAGGCTCAGCCTGTGTGTGTGTGTGTTTGGGTATATTCCCCATGTATGCATGCCGAGGCCAGCAGAGGACGTCAGGCGTCCTGCTCCGTCACCCCCCCCCCACCTTATTCCTTGGAGACAGGGTCTCTCTCTGAACCTGGAGCCAGGTGGGCAGCCAGCAAGCCCCAGCCATCCGTCTGGTTTCTGCCCCTTGGCAGCTCTAAGGTTGCAGGCGTACATCCCCACACCTGGGTTTGTAGATAGCTTCTGGAGATTTGAACTCAGGTCCTCACGCTTGGGTGACTAGTGCTTTACCAACAGAGCCATCTCTCTGGCTATCAATATGGATTTCGATGCCCTAACAACCTGTGAATAAATTTGATTGTTTTTGTTGTGTGGGGGCACATGTGTGTTGTATGCATGCTCACATGTATGTGTGTACATGTGCGCGTGTTCCTCCATCACTCTCCACCGTATGTACTGAGGCAGGGTCTCTCACTGGTCCCCAGGCTCACCTTTTCAGCTAGTCTGGGGATGGTTTATCTTTTGCACCCCCAGCTTTTGTGGTCTCTGGCGACCTGTGCTCTCTCTGTGAGCACCATGCTTGTGCTTTGCCCACTGAGTCATGTCCTCAGCCCAGATTGTTTTGAAAACTATGATTTAATAGTTCCAACCATTTTAGGAAAAAGGATTTTTGTTACAGAGATAGATCTCTGAGAAGCCCTACCTGGGTAGCTTTGTTTTGCCCCAGTCTCAGGGTATCCTCCCCTTGGGTTCGTCTTCCAGTCTGTGAAAGGATTCTTGGGGAGAGTGTAAAACCTGATCACTGTTGCCTTGAAGATGGAGCCGTGTGGGGGTGCATCCTGAGGACTAGAAGAAGGGTTCCACAGGCCACCAAGCTGCTGGGTTCCTTGGACACTCAGAACCTGAAGCCAGGCCTGGGGGCTGGGCACAGTGGGTCGTACTTTTCCAAAATCTCTGAGCCTCCATTTTTGATCACTGATGATGTTGGAGAATTTCAAATATNTCTCCACTTGAACTTTGCCTGGTCTTAATTTAACAAGTGAGCAAGAAACAGTATTTAAAAACCGCGACTCATTTTGTCATGGTAATTAAGGCTCCATTGAGCCAACATTTTACTCCACAACTGGTGTAAAGTCTTTTGTATAGAATATTTCTTTGATCAACAGAGCATTATCTAACTGTGCCCTGGGATCCCTCCAAAGGGGAAATGATGCTAATCATTTCTTAGCATGTTAGGACTCTTTAGGCCTAATACAAGCATTTGAACACATTTTATTTAATTTGATCTTCTCAGTGGCGCTGGTATTGCTAAGCAAAAAAAAAAATAGATATTCCCAGTTAAACAGAGGAAATTTAGCCTGAAAGCAATTATATGATTTTACCAAGGACATGGCATTATTAGAAGTTCAAGTTAAATGTTCTAAATTCTATATTTTCAGCCTGTACTCCATTTTAATTATAATGTGTGTGTTGGACAGGATTGAGGCTTGCTCCTAAAGAATTTAATGTGCTACACAAGAGTTATTAGCAGAGAATTAAAATTTTGTTTAAGGAATTTAGAAATTATGCATACTTAAAAACGTTGAGATGATTTTTAAATTTTATTTTTATGTGTACGAATGTTTTGCCTATATGCATGTATTTTCACCACATGCGTGCAGGTGCCTGTAGAGGCCAGAAGAGGGTGTCCCATACCCTGGTACTGGAGTTGCAGACGATTGGGAGCTGCTGGGAACTAAAGTCTGGTCCTCTGCAAGGGCAGCCACTGCTCTTCACTGCTGAGCCTCTCCTATGTGAAAAATTTGCAAACTAAGCATTACAAATTTGAATTGTCACTGTTCAAACCTCTGTGGCATAAGACAATGAAGCCCAGGTAGAAAGGCTGACTTGGTCTTGTCGGCAAGTCTGAGTTGGGATAGATGCGCTAATAACAGATCTCTTTCTTGTCTGGCACTCGGTGTGCAACCTTCACAGCAAGCATGTTTTTGATTAATAATGATAGTGGCAGAAACCTGTAGCATCAGAGATCATAAAACAGGCCCTGCGCCTTCCTCCTTAGAAATGCGGAAGACAGGGTTTTAAGTGTTCGGTCAGTTCCTTCATTTAGCCCAATTTTCTTTCTCAAAGGGGAAATTACTCAGGACTATTTTGGTTCCTTGGGTATTTTATTTTTACAGTTTACCAATTGGGTTGTTTGAGAAAGCTAATCATTTCCTTAGCTTTGTGTCAGCCAGTCTGAGCTACAGGGCTTGATACCAAATAAGAAGAGCCACGATCCGGGTTGGTCTTTTTTGATGTCGCGAAGATGCGTGGTTGCAAGTCCAGCAGGTGTCCAGGGCTGTTAAGTTGATGCTGACTGGAGCCCCTGGGCCTGGCTGGTTTTCATCTTTCCCTTTGTGGGAGGTGACTCCAGTTATGCATAAATGTGTGTTGTACTGATTGTTTTTCTAAAGACCTTCAGGCTGGTGCTGCACGGAAGGAGGGACTAAGAAGACCCAGACCTTCATCCTGGTTTTGTGGTCAAGGATTATTGAACCCTGGGAAGTTCCTTTTTGTGTCCTGAGAGGAATGGTTGTCTTGTTTGGAAGAGGGGAGCATTGGCTGTAATCATCTCTCATGTTCCTTCATCTAAATGTTCTGTTTTCCCACGAACCACACAGCCGCTGCTTCTGTGGCTTAATGAGAAGGAGCAGGTACCTCAGGTACGTAAGGCAGGCGACAGGGAGCAGTCCTTGTGGGACCCACTGGTGGCCTTGTGCCCGGCACAGCTGCGCTGTGGGAGGGTCCCCTGATCAGGTGCAGCCTCTTAGTGTCTGCGTAGGCCAGCTTGGCGTGCTAACCCAGCTTGAAAGAACATCTTCAGAGAAGGAGTTGAACTTTCCAGTCTTAGAGGTTTCTTCCAAAGTTAATTGTTTCACCAGGATTTAGTGGTCATTTGTCCTGAGGTCCTACAGAGCAGCATCCAGGGGTGGCATAGTCTCTACTCAAGCGGCCTTCCTGCTCTCGGGGCAAGAACAGTTTCATAAGATGCAACCTGTCAAGTCACATCCCTGCCTTCAGCTCTGTCGCTGCCTCGTCTCATGGACCCTTTGGCATCCTTTGAGGATCTTCCTCTTTGTGGCTTTGTCTTAGCTTTGTTGGTAAAGGCTCACAACCGTGTTTATTATTTCAGCCTGTAGGAAAATCGAAGGATATTGGTGGTGGCTAATTGCTGTAATTATAGTGTAGAGCTGCCAAAAAGGAAAAACGAGCACTTAGGAAGAAAACATCCTCATCTGAAGGGAAGGCATTGGAGGTGGCAGGTTGAGCTGTTGACACAGTGAGTTGTCAGAGAAGCCGTGAGTCTCCAGTGAGTTACCCAGGTTCGGAATCAAGTTGTCTCTGTGCCTATGGATCTGTGCGGTGGGGCTCACCAGCCCTGAGGCACCCTTTCATGCCCAAGAGTTCTAGTGACTGCGTGTTACTGTAACAAAATGCCCGAGACTGGGTGCTTTATAAATAGCTGGCATTTATTTCCTATAGTTCTAGAGGCTGGGAGTCCAAGGTATAGGAGTGGAGGCCTTTTGTGCGGGGTCACTCTGGAGCAGAAAGCAGAAGGGCATGGCGGATGTGCCAGACAGAAAGAGAGGGCTGGACTTGAATGTATAATAGATCCATGCTTGGTAGTGAAATCACTGCTCCAATAGCACAGTGCATCCGTTACCTCGTGAAGGTTGCACTTCAGCAATGTAGAGTTGGGGATGATATTTCTTCCCTTCCTTTTCTTTTCCTTCCCTTCCCTTCCCTTCCCTTCCCTTCCCCTCCCNCTCCTCCTCCCTCTCCTCTCCTTTCCTCCCTACCCCCTTTCTTTCCTTCTTTCATGCATGTGTATGAATGTTGTCTGTATGTATGTGTGGTGTGTGTTTGCAGTGCCCATGACGTCCAGAAAAGGACATCAAGTCCCTTGAAACTGGACTGAACAGATGGTTGTGAGCTGCCATGTGGGTACTGGGAACTGAACCTGGGTCCTCTGCAAGAACAGCAAACACTCTTAATAATTGAATCATCTCTCTAGACTCTGGGATGGCCTTTTCTTTTCTTTCTTTTCTTTTTCCCCTCCCTGAGACAGGGTTTCTCTGTATAGCCCGAGCTGTCCTGGGACTCACTCCATAGACCAGGCTATCTTTGAATTCAGAGATCTGTCTGCCTCTGCCTCCCTAGTGCTGGGACTAAAGTTTGTGTGCCACCACACCTGGCTTGGGATGTCATTTTCAACACGTTTTGAGAGACACTTTCAAGCTGTAGCAGTTGCCATCTGTCCTCCAAGGCTCTTTGGGGACCTTAGGGGTGCTTCTCAGACAAGAAAGACCATGTTAATGGTCTTTTAAAGATGACTATTTTTATTCAGTGTGCATTGGTATTTTGCCTGGAAATATGTCTGTGTGAGCTGGCATTACAGACAGCTGTGAGCTGCCATGTGGGTGCTGGGAATTGAACCTGGATCTTCTGGAAGAAGAGCCAGTGTGCCTAACCACTGAGCCATCTCTCCAGCTCCATGTATTAACATTCTTTATGACATTGTGTCTTATATACTTCTCTATGTGATGACAAAACACCATGATCAAGGCAGCTTATGAAGGAAAGCATTTTATTTGGGGCTCACGGTTCCAGAGTCCGTGACCATCATGGTGGCGAGCATAGCAGCAGTCAGGCTAGGGTGGTGGTGGAGTAGCTACAAGCTCACATCTGGTCCACAAGCACGAGTCAGAGAGACATAGGAAGGATTTTTGAAACCTGCAAGGCCATCCACAGTGACACACCTCTTCCAACAAGGCCACCTCTCGTGATCTTCCCAGCAATTCCACCAACTGGGGGCCAAGCTTTCAAGTATGTGAGCCTGTGGCGACCATTCTCATTCCAACCTCCATACATGATGTCTGAGCTCCACAGGTAAAGATGATAGCTGGGGGACTGGAGAGATGGCTCAGGGGCTGAGAGCACTGGCTGCTCTTGCAGAGAATCTGGCTTTGATTCTCTGCACTTGCATGGTAGCTCACAAACATTTGTAATTCAATTCTAGGGAATCTCATGCTGTTTGCTGGGCCCAATGGGTACTGCACACACACGGTGCACATTCCTACATGCAAGCACTCAAACACATAAAATAAAGCAATCAAAGGCACAACCTTGTTGCAGAACTTCTAGAGCAATGCAGGCACTCATGGTTCCTGCTTTGCCCCCTTTCGACCTAGCCTCCTTACTTTAGGGAAGCATTTAGCTCCATCCTCAAGACCTGTCACCACATGCTAATCCACATTATTCATCTTTATTCACTGTGTTGCTAGTTCAGTTGAATGATGGAATTCATCTTTGCCTCTTTCATTTTAAACACAGGATTTGGAGCAGAGTAGTCTGTCAAGGAAGCATGACATAGGTAAGTGATGAACTTTTTGTTCTTTTTACATATGTGTGGTATGGCGAGTGTGCATATGTATATTTGCATGTGTATGGGTGCACATGTGTATGCACATGTATGTGTGTGTGCATGTGATGGAAGCCATCTTGTATCTTTCTCATTTGCTCACCTTTTTATGTACTAGAACAGGGTCTCTCCCTGAACTGGTAGCTCCACCAATTTGATAAGCCTAGTTGGCTACCTTGCCCCAGGCTTTTCTGTCTCTGCCTAATGAGTCTCATTTTTAAGTGGGTTCTGGGGATCCAGACTCAAGCCCTGTACTTGCTCAGCCCACCCTTAATCCTCTGAATGATCTCTAAGAAAAAATTTTTTTATTAGCCAGAGGCCATGCTTTATTAGCTCCTGAGCTCTAGTTCTCCTTCTCCTGTACAGGTTTTGGTTCCATGTCGTCATCCAGTCCGTCCAGCAGCAACAAGACCCACTTTGCCCCCAACAGGGGTATCTCTTTGGATAGTGGAGGGTTTGCCGATGTGCTGGCGGTTCCCACCTCTGAGGGCTGTGCCGCAGGATTCATGGCCACATCCTGTACTTGTGGCCAGAAGTTCCTCTTGGCCTTGTACTTGTGGTAGGCACAGCCAGCCTTTAAGATAGGTTTGTCAGTTGTGCCGCCAACAACAGCTCTGTTGACATGACCTCAGACCCTGAAGGCAGCTTCACGTGGGTCTTCTTAGTCTCTGGGCTGTGGGAGATTACTGTGGCGTAGTTCCTGGAGGCTCGTGCCAACTTGCCCCTGTCCCAGGTTTGTCCCTCAGACAGCACACAATAGCTACTCTCAGGCATGGTGCCCATAGGCAGACATTGCTGCAGTACACAAAATGTCCAGTAGGGATTCCCTCTGCAGCCATGCACATCTCAATCCACTTCTTAGATCGGTAGGGATCATGAAAGACCGCTTTCATGAGGGGAGCCCTGCAACAACCAGGGTCACGAATGATATCCTGTACAGTGCCCTTAATGTTGCCGAGCCTCCCAGCGAAGTCCACACGCAGGCGCATGGTGCCCTTATGGTGTTTCATGTGTGTGTGTAACACAGAACCAGTGTCTCTCTGTCCTGGGATTACATGGCCCCCAGTGGTGAGTCTGCCAGCAAGCACAGCTGAAAAGAGGGATTTAAAAAAAAAAAAAGATATGGGCTCACTGTGTAGTTCTGGCTGTCCCTGAACTCACAAAGATCCATTTGTTTCTGCTTCCTGAGTGCTGGGATTGAAAGTGTGCGTCACTATCCCTCTCCCCAGCAAGGAAGGTTTAAAGCCTGTATTTATGAGAATTTGTTGGAAATTAGAGTCTAGCGAAGCAGACTTGCCCTTTCTGATGATACTTACAAGGTATATGTTGTTGTTTGTGACTAGCCTAAAGCTTGTCATCGTGGAGACCTTGGGAGGCCACTTTTCAGAGTGGCATATGACTTCTGATACGAGTGAAGTCCTTCCTGTCCGTCCATTTATTGCTCATTCCTGGAGGAGGAACCCTGTCGACTGTTGTGAACCTTGAGCATGTTCACTGACGGCTTTGCAAAGCGTAGTGAGTTTAGAAAATAGCAGCCACAGTGTACAGGAAAGAGGGGATTCACCCCTCACAGCTCTGTCCCCCAGGCAGCAGGGTCAGGTGGCTGGGTGGCATGCCAGAGAAGGCTTTGGAGATTGGCTTTGGGCTCTGGCCTCAGCTGGAGTGTGACTCCGTCAGAGGGCACACTGTGGTCATATGTAGAAAACTTTTATTTCAGATGTAAAGAACAGCAGGCTTATAAACCTGTGCACTCTTTGCTGCCGAAAACTCGATTAATCTGGATCTTCTCTGGAGTGGGTTGGGACCAAGGAGCATGTCAGTAATCTGCCATTCAGTATCCTCCCTTCAATCTTACCACCCAGACCCAGGGAACTCTACCAAACGGATCCTGTCCCCAGGACAGTTCCTATAGTCCCCTCTGTGGAAAGGCCATGATGCCTCCGGTTTTATTTGACTCCTGGTATCATTTCTACTTTGAAGGCAGTTAGTTCATAGTCCAAGCATCTTAGCCTGTGTATATCCCTCATGATCTGCCTTGGCTGAGCCCAACCACCCTCTGATTTCATCACCTGGGTGTCATATGTCTTTTTACAGAATGCTTCCATGGGGAAGCTACAGAGATAGGGTTGGCTGTGGGCTGTGGGGTAACCCCACTTCTTCCTTGGCTACTGTCCTCCCAGAGAAATCCAGCAGATCCTCTGTGACCTGCCCCACTGCCTGCCTTGTTCCCACATCACCCCATGATCGCCTCTGACTCTCTATCCAGTTCGGTGTTCCCAGGTCCTGGCACTGGACTGGGCTCTGATACGTCCACACTGCCTCTGAGCAGGTTACTGGCGATGACTGCAGATGGAATGTGTAGCCTACATGATTGTAGTCCATAGAAAAGGAAGGGCCAGTATGATCTCAGCTATGTGAAGAAGCAAGGGGCGAACATGACTAACATGATGAAGATGCCTGAGAGGGGAAGAGCTTACTTTTGATTTTCTCCAATAGTCTCTTCCGTGAATTGAGGATCTGTTGTCTTAGTGGGAAGATTAATGGGAGCTTTGCTGCACCGGCAGAGGCAGCAGGTCTTGCTTGCTATGGTGAGCACAGGATTAGCCTTTTGACAGGTGGATTTCTGCAATAAAGAGTTCATTAGGAAATAATCTGGATTTAGGAGATGCTATAAAGGTTAATGCAAAGAACGCCTGTGTATCCACAGCTTAGGTTAAGAAGTAAAACATTACTGAGAGAGTCCATATCACGAGTTATGTTTATTGCTCATGGAAGCTTTGACACTTTTAAGTGACATATGCATAGTGTGTTGGGGGACTAGCCTTGACAGAATTATCACTTGCCAGGGTAGGGGCATGGGGATCAGAAAAATCAGTAAAGAATATGAAAATGCGAGTAAAAATAATAAGACAGAAAACATAGGATAGTATCGGGAGGGTGTTCCAGTGAATACCGAAGTTAATTTTCCATACACTTTTATACCCTAATACAAAATGGGGAAGAAGGCAACAAAATACTTCTTTAACGTGATACAAAGGACAACTTGAACAGTTAATTACTTCAACACTTTGAGACATCAAGTCATTAGCATTCTGTTGTTTAGGCAGTGAAGCCACACTAGACCAAGTATCCTGAAGGCAGCCACTCCCCAGGTTAAACCTCCTGTTACAAAAGAAGGAGCAGAAGTAGGCTTGCATATCCTGACCATCTGTCAGGGTGGAGTGGATCTACCTGTGTGTGCCATATTAATGTCAGAAGAACCAAGTAACCACATCCTGGGTCAGGATGTGTAGCCCTGGTTGTTGTCAACAATTTTGAACAACCCCAAACTCTCTGACCTTCAGACAAGGTGGACACAGGCTCACAGTTTTGGGCCTCCACAATACTGGGTAGTTTTTTATTGTAAACTTTGCACAAACTAGAGATACTCAGAGAGAATAAGCTTCAGTTGAAGAATTACCTTCGTCAGTTTGGCTCATGGGCACGTCTGCGGGGCTTTTTCTTGACTCCTAACTGATGGAGGAATGCCTTGCCCACTGTGGGCAGTGCCATGCTTAGGCAGGTGGACCTAGACTGTATAGGAAACCAGCTTGAGCAAGCCAGGGAGAGCAAGCCACTAAGCGGCATCCCTCTATGGTCTCTCCATCAGTTCCTGCCTCAGGCTCCTGCCTTGAGTTCCTGCCTTGGCTTCCCTGGATGCTGCTCTGTAACCTGTCAACCAAATCAACCCTTTTCTCTGTAGGTTGTCTTTAGTTGTGGTGTCTATCACAGCAATGGAGTAAATCAGAGCAGTGTTATCTACTCGATGGATATTTCTGCTATGTTTTGTAAATTACTGATTTATACAGTTTTTCCCTTCTCTTTTTTATCTTGTCAGTATTATAGCATTCTACCTATGAGATTTATCTACAGTTTCTTGATTTATACATGTTGTCTTAGCTACTGTTTTAATTAATTAGTAGTAGTTCATTAGACCATGCTAATCAATTTTTATTGCTGTATAGTATTCTGATTTATTTATATTGCTGGTGGATAGTTAGGTTGCTTCCATTTTTTTTCTTTCCACACGCTTTCTTAGGGGTGACAAAAAGGGTGGGATTCTGGGTCACTAAGAAAAATACATCTTTGCAGGGCGGTGATGGCACACTCCTTTAATCCCAGGCAGAGGCAGGCGGAGCTCTGTGAGTTTAAGGTCAGCCTGGTCTACAAGAGCTAGTTCCAGTACAGGTACCAGAGGTACAGAGAAACTTTGTCTTGAAAAAGAAAAAACAAAAACAAAAAAGGAGAAGAATAAGAAGAATACATCTTCAATTTAGTTAAAATTTGAAAGCATATCAGTCCCCTAAGCTTATTTATTCCATTCCCTATTTTAGTATTTTGAAATTATTTATTTTATGTTAATGAATGTTTTGCCTGCCTGTATATTTGTGTGCCATGTGTGTTCTGGGGCCAAATCCCTCACAACTAGAGTTACAGATATTTTTGAGCTTCTATGTGGGTGCTGAGAACTGAACCCTAGCTGTGCAAGAGTAATAGGTGCTCTTAACCACTGAGCCATCTCTAGCCTCTATTTTGTGTTTAACAAAAGCCATCTTTACAACTTGGCTTTGCTATGTTGGTTTATATCAGTGGTTCTCAACCTGTGGGACGACCCTTTCGCAGGGATTTCATAGCAGATACCCTTCATATTAGATAATTACATTGCAATTCATAATAGCAGCAAAATTACAATTATGAAGTAGCAAAGAGGTAATTTTATGGTTGGGACTCACCACAGCATGGACTAAAGGTTCACAGCATCAGGAAGGTCAAGAAGCACTGGTTTATATCAATGCTTCAGGGGGAGCCGCTCACAGGTAGTGTTTGCCTGAGATGAAAGACTCCCCTTTAAACCTTACCCCTGTACTCAGTGTATGGAGCCAGGAAGCCAGCTTAAAATAGAGTATATCCATGGGCTGTTCCCATTCATACTGATCAGGAAATGAGGTTGGCCATATTCAATAAGTTGCCCAGAATTTCCTTTTAAAATTTTTATTGAGTTTTATTTAGCCAAAGAGCATTTCTGGTTATTTTTAGGACCTAGATGGCTCACTGTGGAACTATCAGTTGTGTGACTATTTAGACAAATAAATAAATGAATGGAACTCCAGAACCAAATGGAACAATAAAACATAATAGAATACAATTAAAGTCCAATTAGCATCCTTGAGCTGAAATGTCGAAGATGGAGGCCTCTGGTGGGAGGAAGGTTCTCATATCGATTTGCCATAAACCAGGCTGAAGGCCACAAGTGACATCTTGCCGTACCCTGGCACTGTTGTCTTGGCTCTGTTTTTTCATTGTACGTTCAGAATCCGAGGCGGTCTCATGTGCCTCCATGACACGTGACCTGAGCAGCCCCATTGATTTTGGGGGTTTTCCCCTGAGATAGTAGGAGGCTTGCTCCCTTCTCACTGTTATAAAGGCTGAGCGTACTGAGGCAAGACCTGACTCCAGTGTGCCGTGCGTGCTCCATGCTCAGTGTGCTGTGTTCTGTGTGCTGTGCTCTCCTGTGCGGTGCTTGCCACCAGCCCGTTTCTATGGGATGGTCATGGCTGGTTTCCTGGAGATAGCACCTAATCTTGGCTAAGTGCCTTGCAGAAGAGGGTAGGGATTATTGACTTGCTTATTTGAAAACCCTTGTGACCTGAGGTGGGTGGGGGGGTGGATGTAGACCGCCACTTTTCAATATAACAGTAACAGGTCGCCTGGAACATTCTTACATATTGCATATTAGTTTGCCAAGGTTTAAATATGACGTGTTCTCTCAAAAACTGTAAATTGAAGGCTTGGTCACCAGCCCACAGCACCACCTGGACCTGGTGACGCCTTGAAGAGGGGAGAAGCTAGGTGACTGGGGCAATGTCCTTGAAGGGGACATCGGGATCCTGGCTTCTTCCTGGCTTTCTCTGTTTCCTGGGCTTCAGTGAGGTAAATAGGCCCAGTGTTTATTGCTCTTGTGCCCCTGTGACCATAGTCCCTGGCAGAAATAGCTTATAGGAGGGAAGGTTTATCTGGGCTCCCGATTTCAGAGCATTTCAGTCAGGTGGGAAAGTCCATAGTGCTGGGACTATGCAGGTCACAGCCAATCTGGAAGCAGAGTGTGAGCCAGGAACCAGGGATGGGGCTAACTGTCAAAGGCTCTCCCTGGTTACCCTACTTCTGCAGGAGGCTCCACATTGTCATAAAGGTTCCATAGCCTCTACAGTAGCAGTGGCAGGTGGGCCCAAGCTTTCAGAATGAGCCTGTGAGGGACATTCCAAATTTGAATCCCAACGGGCACACCCCACATTCCTTTCCACAACACACCATACTGCAGTCTCAAAATCAACAAGGCCAAGTAAGCATGTGTGGGGACCATCAAAACTTGAGCCAAAGGAAACTTCTGCATTCTATAAATTTGTCTGTGTCTGTCTTTCGTCATATAACAAAATAGTTTATCTCAGAATTTTGGAGGCTAAAATTTGCAGTGAAGCTGTCTGCATGGTTGGCTCCCGAGGGCTGTGGACAAAGATCTTCTCCAGGTCCTTTCTTGGCTTATAGATAACCATGCCTATGTTTTCACATCATCTTTCCCCTATGGTGTGAGTGTCCCTTTCCCCTGCTCTGTAAGGACAGTAATCATACTGGGTGAGGAGCCTCAGTTTGGCCTGATGACTCTTGAACACCCAACGCCAAACGGGATTGTCTTGTGAAGTCTAGAACTCAGCATGTGCCTTTTGGAAGGGACACAGTTCATGCCATAGCACAGTGTAGGGTTATGTTGGGACCATTGGAAGGTCCCTGGGTGGTGTGGCATGTTTGTTTTGCAGATCCAGAGTTGTTATCTGTTCCCTAAGGCTCCATCTAGTGCAGTGAGCTTGTTTGTTTGGCACTTCTAAGAAGGAAGTTTCAGATGTTGCTTTAAAAGTAGAGATTTTGGTTCTAGAGTTATATAAATGAAAGATTTCCAGGACTGGGGAAATGACTCACTGGCTGCCCTTGCAGAAAACCTGGGTTCAGTTCCCAGCACCACGGGCAGCTCACAGCTGCTGTAACTCCAGTTTCAGGGCACCTGATGCCACCTTCTGGCCTCTATGGGCACTGCATGCATGTGGTGCATATACACACATGCAGGCAAAACACCTCTTCACGTAAAAAATTAAAAAGTGTAGAATTTTCCCATCAGAGTTGATTGCTTGTATGCTTGCTTTAAAACTGCACTCTTAACACTTACATTCAAGTTCATTTTAATCAAGGTTGAAAAAAATAACTTGAGAAATTTTTGTTTGTTTGTTTTAGACTTAAAAGAAATTGTGTTTGTCATCCAGAGTCAAAGTAATTCTTTTCATGCCAAGAGAGCAGAAGAGCTGAAAAGGAGCATCTTAAAGCAGGCTGCAAATCTGACACAGGTATGCAGAGAAGTTCCGGGGTATGTAGGGGTCATTATGTATGCATTGAGATAGTTAGGTTTTCCTGAATCTGTAGAAAATCAATTTTATTTAGATGAGAACAACTCTTTGGACTCATTGTACTAATTTTTGTTGAATATTGCTAAAAATATTCTCTCATTGTATGTATATATTTAATTACAAAAGTTATGTAATTCTATAGGACTACCATGGCTTTGTCATGGAAGAAATAGAAATAATTAACATGCACACTTTTTGGCAATAAGTTCTAAGGAAATTTTCATGTTGAAATAACATTTTCATTAATCTTCCTGTAGCGCTCCCTCTATGAGTCTCTTCCTCTGTGGTTTTTTTAATTGGATGCTATTAATTGAAACTTTGATCTGATTTATAGTGTAATATCCCAGGATTATGGAGAGAAAAATATATACATGCACCTACATTTTAATGACATTTAAAAGAAGTGTGAACCGATTCTCAGGTTCTTCTGAATAATGTAGGTGTTTTGAACAAGCTCTACCTTCTTGTAGGTCATTTCCTTTGTTTGGTGAAGACACAGTTCAAGTGGGTATCTGAAGCCACAGACAGACCCAGATTCTATTTTCCATGTTTTGCAAACACACACACACACACACACACACACACACACACACACACACACCCCTTTATTTCCTAAGGTAAAATTAATTTATAAACTAAGCACAATAAGAGATTAGCAGTATCTAAAAGCAGGTAGTTAGAACAGTATGTTGTAATGGAGTTGTCAGCCCATTGCCGATGATGCTTTGGACGGGGCGGGCACTTGAATTAGCTCTGTATCACGTGATTGATTGTCACCAGTGGGTGAGCATAAACTGTGAGGATGTGCTGGACGTCTGATGGGTGTCTGGCAGGGTATTGAGACAGTACAATATTTTACTGTATGTATCGGAATATCACACAGTTTTAAGGCTGACAGTTATGTATGGTATTTTTCATGTGTTTTCAACCATAGTTGGCCTTGGGGAGCTGAGACTGAAGATAAGGAAGTCTGCTGTCCTGTCCCTGGACACTTTCTTCTTTCTCTCTCTCTTCTCTTCTTTCCCTTGTCCCTTTCCCACTTCCTTCTCTTCCTCTCCTTCTTCCTCCCCTTCTTCCTCTATTTCCCACCTCATCCACTTCTTCTCCTGTCTCCATTTCCCTCTCTTCCTTCTTTTCTTCCTCCTCCTATCTTTTCTCCTTCTTCTTGCTTTGAGTCAGGGTCTCACTATGTAGCCATGGCTGACTTGGAACTTGTTATGTAGATCAGGCTGGTCTTGAACTCACAGAAAAATTCATGCCTCTGCCTCCCAACTGTTGGCAGGTATCAACATGTCTGGCAGACATTTTCTTCTTTAAGAAGCCCAGAAACACATGCATGCACACATGCATGCAGGCACGCATGTACACACCCCTCCAAGTCCCCTGTCTGCATCGTTGCCTTGGCCCTCAAGACTGCCTGTCTGTGCTCTCTCTTGTTTCTTATCTTGGTCCGCTCCACTCTGCTCCACTAGAGGAGCTGCTGAGATGCAGTGTAGGGTACCACAGGGAGAAGGGGACACTAGTGGCCTGAATAATGACTCTTGGGTTCAGGCAACCATGGCCTGAATGAGCTCCCCCAGTGAGGCCTTGTGTTGACTTCAGACACATCGAGACTGGATCACTTACTCTCGTGGGAACCACAGGTACACTTTACCTTCCCCGTCATAGAAGCAGTTTCATGTGTTTATGTGATCATTCTTGTTAATCATGTGGCTGTCAATCATTAGGCTGTGCCAGCCAAGCCTAGGTGATTGACTTCACTCTGTATTTTCTCTTCTGTACGTTCACCCCACCCTTTTGTTCTTTCTCTTCTTGTCCTGACGTGTGTGCATGTACGTGGGTGCATGTGTGTATGTGCACACATGTGCATCTGGCAGTCTCCTTGGCACTTTGTAGCAGGGCAGTGCTCCTCAGACTGGGCTCATAGTGGTAACGAGATCTCTGGGTATTTGTTGATGGGAAGCAATAGAAATTTTAAAATGTTCCTCCTTTATACCATATATGTATGTATGCATGTATGTATGTATGTGTGTGTATATATATTATATATATATACACACACATATATGGAAAGTGCTGTTTGTGAGTGGCTGTGCCTGTTTCCTTTGGAGCCTTGGTTACTGGATACTTAACACTGATTCTAGGCTCTGGGAGAGGGTGGCTTGAGGCTCCCACCAAAGCGAGACCCAGTAGTTGTGATTAGGAATGGAGAATGTGTGCCCCTTTGTGTCTCCAGTAGTTTCGTTTGTTTCTGGGAGTTGAGCATTAGCTTCCTGCACACGGGACACATACCTGCTCTACTGCTGAGATTCACTCCTAGAAGCTTCACTCTGAAGAGAGGGAATGGATCCAGCAGAACAGTGGTGACCTTCAATAGATCCTGTGTGTGTCTGAGTGAGTGTGTATGTGTATATGTGTGTATATATGTTTGTGTGTATATGTGTATGTATATATAGGTGTGTGTATATATGTATGTATATATATATAGGTGTGGGTATATATGTTTGTGTGTATATGTTTGTGTGATGTATGAGGGTCATCTGTCTATGTGTTGCTTTCATTGGTTAATAAAGAAAC
>LOEQ01001239.1:170632-195958 GCA_001685075.1 Bramus lutescens
CCTTTGGAAGAGCAGGCAATGCTCTTAACCTCTGAGCCATCACTCCAGCCCCCTTGGTGCAATTCTTAAGCAAGCCTCCCTCCCACCCTGCTTTCTTCCCTCCTTCCCTCCCTCCCAATCTCCCTTCCTCCCTCCTTCTCTCCCTTCTTTCCTTACTTTCTTTTTTGAGACAGGATTGCTCACTGGCCTGGAACTTATCTGTTAGGCCCAAGAAGGCTAAACTAATTGCCTTAGCCTCAGAATCCCCTCATTCCTAGCCTTCTTCCTGGCCTTGGGGTTTTAGATGCATTCTGCCATACATGCCCAGCTTTTATTTGGGTGCTATGGACCCGAAGTCAGGTCCTCCTGCTTGAATAACAAGCATTTTAAAACAATTCCAGCTCCAGGGGGATCTGATGCCATCTTCTGGCCCCAGAGGGTAACTGCACTAGCGTGCACATAATCCACATATGTGCACACATTGGTGGTATGGTGGTCCATTGATTACAAGCAGGTGCCACCATGCCTGGATTCTCTGTACCACCCTGACCCACAGCTGTAAGTCACTCCTTGCTGGCCCCACGTCTGTATCATGTACAAACCCATTGTGTTCTTTCCAGTGTGTGCTATTGCTTGTTACCTATTTATCTTTCTCTTCCACAGACTTTGAAAGCAGAGAACAGGTTGAATCCCGTTAACTTTTGGTTACTTAGAACCAAGCAGTGTTTGTGTGGGTTACTCTGACTTCCCCAGATTCATTCTCTTCTCTGAGTTGTGTTCTTTTCTGTTGTAATAGATGGTGTTTCTTTTCTTTTCAAAGCAATTGTAAAAGGATTCATTGATTTTATTTTATGTGTATGAGTATTTAGTCTACATGTCTCCCTATGCACCAGTTATGCACAATGATGAGGCCAGAAGAGGATGTCAGGTCCCTGGAAACTGGAGTTACAGATGGTTGTGAGCCCCCATTTGGGTGCTGGGAACCGAACCCTGGTCTTCTGCAAGAGCAACCAATGTACTTAATGGCCTAGCCATCTCTCCAGCCCACAAATGAATGTCTCAAGGGCACAGTTCAGTATATTTCTGTTGGCAGTACATCTCCAGAGACCCTTTATTCCATAAAACCAATACTGTGAACTCTAAACATCTCCCTGTTCCCCCTTTGCTGTAGCCCCCAGTAACTAATTTTCAGTCTCTGAATATGAATGCTATGGCTGTCCTAGAAAGGGTCAGGAGAATCTTGGAGGAATAGTCCTTTAGGAGGACAGGCTTGTTTTACTTACTTGTGTTTTTAAGGCTTCTTTGTTCAAAAAGAATGGCTGGGAGCTGGAGAGATGGTTCAATGGTTAGAGCACTGACTGCTCTTCCAGAGGACCTGGGTCTAGTTCCCTACCCACATGGAGGCTCACAACCACCCGAAACTCTGTTCCCAGAAGGTTCCGACACCTACTTCTGACCTCTCTGGACACTACGTGTACGTGATTCATAGATATGCAGGCAGGAAAACCACACATATACATTTGAACAAATGAAAAAATAGCTGTCAGTGTTTGTTGAGGCTAGTGACTTCAGTCCAGTGTGATGGAGATTTTCATCTGTAGATGCTTTGTTCCTGCTGCCTGACTGGCATCCCGCCAAGGCCTCTTCATGGTACCTCTTGTCCTGGTGTCTCTCTGTCCTGTGTTCAGATACCAGAGTAAGGCAGGACTCACCTCTACTTTTCTTGTGTATATCCCCCCACCCCACCCACACCTACTGACATGCCAAGTACAGTATTAGAGACTGTGTTCCCATTGATGTGTTGTCTCAGCTTTTAAATCTTGGAAGCAGACCCATTTGTTTGAGGCGTTTGGCTCCTTTAGCTCTTTGCTTCTCTTTAGTTTTAAAATTTCTATTTAATTTTTGTTGTCTTTTCATTTACATCCTCAGTGAGTTAGGACACTGCTTGCCACTAGGTGGCGATATTGGTTTTACAGTTAAAGAGGTGTAGTTAAGTAATGCCCATTAAGTACCCCTCCCCCCCAGCGTTTAATTTCTGTGGTAGTAAAATAGAATCTAAAGTGATAAAGAGACCCCCTCCTAATTATAAGATCAATTGTTACTGTTACCCTGACATTACATCCCCGGGTAATGTATAGAGGACAGATTTGTAGTGCTCAGATTCAATTTGCCAGAGAGCACTGGAGTGTGCTATATGTGCCTTAGGCAGACTCAAATGCGGATTAACAAGGCTTTTGTTAGTCAAAAGAGTGCAGAATTTGCAGCTATGCTTAGTTCTGGATCCTTTTCTCTTTATGTAGCTTTTTATCTCTCATATGGGATTAAAACTTTGGTTTAATTACACGAATGGCACTTCGGAGATTTTAAAATAGTTGACAGCTAGTGCCGGATCTGTAGACAGCTCTCGAGCCGGGGACGGTGATGAGATACTTAGCTTTGGGACTCTATGAGCACTTGAGAAAGGTCATTTTCTGAGAATTAATTGTCGCGCTGTACCAACCAAGCAAGGAAACCACGCCCTCCAAAGCAGGAATGCTCCCTAGTCGCAATCAAACTGGAAAGGGTTTCAAGGAATTGACATACTTTTGGGAAAGCATTGACAGCTCAGCCTGCCTCAGAGCTGTGATGGGAAGCGGGACGTGCAAGGGCCGCAGATAAGGGGGCCATGACGACCACAGTGTGTGCGGGACAGTGATGGATGCTGTGATGGACGGGTTGTGGGCACTCTCCCAGGACCTGAGCATGAAGCCTTTAGCTTACAATAACCATTCTCTCAGAATGCCTTCTGAGATCATTCCTGAAAGTCGTCCCGGGAGGGGCAATCAGCGGTTACTTTTTTATCACTTGAATATTTATCTGATAGCTCGAAATACCTGTGCCTCCCACGGCAGCAGATTCCAAGAGCTGCTGTTTATTTATTCATCACTCCTGTCAGGTGGCAGGCACCCTGCTCTGAAACCTGCCAAAAAATCAAGGCGCAGAAATGGAATCAGCTCTGTGATTACGACTCTTCGCTCCGCTGCTTTCTTTGCGTAGGCGGGGCCGTTACCTGGGCCAGCTTTGCCTCAAGGTGCTGAAACGTGGTCTTATTAAAACCACAGACATTTCTCGTTATTACAGCGTGACTAAGAACTAGGCGCCCGCACTAACTCTGTGAAATTTAGTAGTGTGCTCCTACTGGTTGCTGGAGTGACGAGACTATTTTCCTCGTGTTCTAGAATATTCCCGCTTGAAGCATGGCACACAGTTTATAGTCGCTTTGACATTTCTAGTATTTTGTTTTGTTTTGTTTGAGACAAGGTTTCTCTGTGGAGCCCTGGCTGTCCTGAAACTTACTTTGTACAGGAGACTGGCCTTGAACTCACAGAGATCCACCTGCCTCTGCCTCTGCCTCCTGAGTGCTGGGGTTAAAGGCGTGGGCCACCACCGTACAGCTGAAGTTTCTAACTTTTAGCATCTTTTTTGTTTTTTTTTTTTGATTTTTGGTCTCATCAATGAATTAACAGGTTTTGCCCACTGCTGACTGCCGCTGTAGGTTGCTCTGGTGTGGAGGAGTCTTATAAAAGGGGCATTCTAATTTTTGACTTACTTTTAAGGCAGGTGGTAACTTTCCTACTGTGCATGATGTCATTAGGTAGAGATTGGGCATACAGAGCACACATGCTACTCTACCTGTGTAGCGGGCATCTGTGGCTTCATTAGGCCTGCTTGTCTATATGGAAAGGAGATGTTAGCCCACCCATGGGCTTGGGGAAACTGTGATGCCATGCAACACCGTTTAAGAAACAGGGCCCAGTGTAGAGAGTGAGTTGGTTTGTACCAGTTTTGCATTTGAGGTTGGAGCCGATGGAGGGGCGAGAGTTCTGTGAAATTAGGTGGCAGACAGGGAAAATCAGCCGAAGGATGTGGATTTAGATCACAGATCTGGGAGGTAACCACGTGGACTTGCAGAAAGCTATACTCTGGGCTGCCTCACGGGTTCTGGCATTTGTACAGTCATCCACGGGATGGAGCAGGCATGCGCTGGGGGCAAATTCGGTTCCTTTCAGGTTAGAATGGAGGGAGGAGAATGCTGGGGCAGTGGGGACCATGGCTGATGAAGTCCCCAACCATGAGGGAGACAGATGCAGGTTCCGAAGGAATGCCATTTCCCCTACAGATTTCTCTTCTCTTTTTTTTCTTTCCCTGCTCTACAGCCGGAGAAGGGATGTGAAATGGTAAGATTGTCTCTCTCAAGAGGCATGCAGGCGAAGAGCTAAGTGAGGAAGGGCCCTGGGGAAGCACTTATATGGTGCCTTCCCAGTAAATCAGGACCGGAGATGACTTCTGTTTAAATACACGTTAGGTCCGCAGCATCTAGTGCCAATTATGATTTGGATTTTGGTTCTTTACCCCAGCACAATTCCTTCTCAAAGGAATTGCTTGTGCGAGGCTCCTTTTCTTGTTTGCTACAGCTATGTTGGGACACAGAAAAGGACTGTCACCTGAGTCCCCCCTTTTTGTTAACCTTCCAGAATGTGACATCTAGTTACCAAATGTAGCTGCCTGAGATGATGGGGATTGAAGGGTTTGTTTCACTGTAAGAGCAAAGGAAAGGAGTTGTGAAGCTTTACTGACATCATGTGTCGTCCAGGCGTCCTGGAAGGCGCTGTGACGACAATGTCCAAGAATGTCCGTTACGTGTAATGTAATGAAAAGGTCACTGTAGGTGGGGGTCAAAGGAAGTGAGTGACTGTAAGAGGACTGGGTAGGTGGGCGGTGGGGGAGCAGAGACGAAGCCTAGAATGATGCCACAGGCTAAAGAACGGGTCGACAAAGTAGACTTTCCTTTCTCCAGGCAATCTACCAGTAGAGAAAACACACTGCAAGCAAGAGATGCTTGATTTGGGTCCAGGTAGATCATTCTGCTTTGGGCCACAGTGGGTCTGTGCCAGCTCTGTTAGAGCCCTCTCCCCTGCTCCATTCCTACCCATATAGCTTCTAATTTCACTGCCTTTACTGTGGGGGAGACTCTAAGCCTTATTTAAAACCTGGCAGAACCTCAGCCTTGCCAATAAATTATTCCTTTTGCCTGTTCACGGAAAGTTGTGGAAATTGCCATTTTCTGGAGCCGTGTTATTCAGGCTGTGGCTCATTAGATTAAAACAACCCCATCTCCATAAAACAAGCTGGGTGAGCTGGCAGAGTCTGGCTCGAAGAGCCTGGAGAAGGATGGCCTCACACTTTGTAATTTTAGAACTTCATTTTATTGGCAGGGAGACAGTGTGAGGTACTTCATTAGAAGGTACTGAGCATCAACAGTGCGATTTTATTGCCATAGTGTTTTTTCTTTTCTTTTCCTCTTTAGATACAGTCTTTTCTGTGTAGTCCTGGCTGGTGTGGAACTTAACTCTGTAGACCAGGCTGACTTTGAACTCAGAGATCCACTTACCCTTGCCTCTTGGTGCTGGGATTAAAGGTTTGTGTCACCATGCCTGGTTTGGCACAGCTTTCTCATGCTATCTATCACTATACTTTGCTTTTGAGAGGGGTGCTTCATTACTCAGGACCCTTTCTTTTGGGTCAAGATTGATGGGTGTTAATTTGTCATATAAGGTCTTTTTTATTATACTGGAGACTTATTACACTGCTGTTGAATAAGAAATTATCCATCCTTTCATTTGCTGGATATCTAGTATTCAGTTTATGAATAAATATTAATAAATATTAATTTCATACAGTAATATATTAATAATAACATACAATTTAAAATATATGATAATAATAAGTACTTTGGCAAGTATCTGAGCAAAATATTCCATGAGGAAAATAGTTTTTTTTTAATAAATTCACTAAAATATTTAAAAAAAAATTCACAACTATAATTCTTAAAGGCATCTTTTATTCATTTTAATGCTCTAAGATGTCATTATGTATTTATTTGTTTTCTGCTTTGTGTCTGATGCATTCCTGCCATGCTGTGTGCACATGGGACTCAGAGGGCAACTTGCTGGACTCAGTTGTCTCCTTCCATAATGTGGATCCCAGGGATCGATTTCAGGCCATCTTGCTTGGTGCCCAAGTGCCTTTACCTGCTCAGCCATTACCAACTCAGAAACATCTGTGTACATACGTGCCTTTACGTAGTGCATTCCGTGCAGCCCAGGAAATAGAACCCTGTGACTCAAGGTGGGGGTTGCCCAGCAGCGGTGACATCTTTTTATGGTTGAGAAACCATCTCGTTAATGTTGACCATCTGCTTTTGGATGGCCAGTGCCTCAAGTATTTACTGTTCTAGATACTGGTCCTGTGTGAGTCTGGAGAAGCCTGGGACTTGGCCATTGTTCTCATTTGCTTTCTATTGTTGTGATTAAATATGGTGACCAAAATCAACTTAGGAGGACACAGGGTTTCTTTGACTTCTGCTCCCCAGTTGGCCACTGAGGGAAGTCAAGGCAGGAGGCAAAGCAGGAACTTGAAGGAGAACCCAGGGAGGACTGCTCTTGCTGGCTTGCTCTCTGGCTCTTGCTCAGTCGGCTTCCTTCTACAGCCCAGGCTCACCTGGGGCTGGTGCCATCCACAGTGAACTGGGTCCTCCTATGTCAACCTTCAGTCAAGACAGTCTCTTACAGGCATGACCATAGGACTTTCTGACCAGACAGTCCCTCCTTGAGGCTCCCTCAGAGACCTCTAGGCGATGTCAAAGTGGCAGCTGAGGCTACTGAGAAAGGTCATGAAGGAAGCAGGGGCCAGATGCTCCATTTTTCCTGGTATGTTATAGCATGAATTCTAATTGGTCTTAATAACAAAAACCCAGAGTCAGTCATATATAGTGGTTATATATATCTCTGGCTGAAAGATCAGAGAAGCCGAGCAGCCAGCCATTAGTTCTTACCTCTACAAGGTGCCCTGTGATCCAGCATGGCTGTGGGATGTTGCCATGTAGAGTTTGGAGTCAGGGCCCTGAGAAAGCAGATTGCTTTAGGACTCTGTCCTCGAGAGGTAACATCAGTGTCGGTATCAGTGGAGACAGGAGGACCAGGTTAAGAGTCAGTACATGTGGGTGTGCACACGCAGATGAAGAGGTGATGTTGTCAGGGGCAGCTTCTCTTGGTTGCATTTCTTTGGGTATTGTACCCTGCTCTGTGGCAGGGGTACCTGCTGTACCGAGGGGAATACGTGCCTCCAGCTGGGTGAACTGCTACTTGGCTCTATGCAAATGTAAGACTCTAAGAACACGGGCAAGGATGCGTCTGGCCACACCTGGATAGACATGCCAAAGTTATGGCATTTGAAGCAAGCCTTGAGTTTGTAAGTTTGCTGGGCTCCTGTGGATGGAAGCAGGAGAAGATGTTTGATTGGATGTATGCATAGGTGAAGAGGAAACAAAGGTGCTACTCCGAGCTGAGGAGCTGAGCTTGTGTGTGAGAAGGTGGCATGTAAGGGACCAGCGAGACATCTAGTACATAGGGCCAGGCCTGGGGTGGAGACAGTTGGGAACCCTGCTGGAATCCTAACTGGTTTTCTCCGGGTATACATCACTGTCCTTGTTCTGGGCCCTTGTTGCTCACTATGTTCTGCTGTTTTCAGGCAGGAGCACATGCATTTCACTCCCAGCCAGCCCACATTTTTCAGAAAGGAACCCGCTATTGAGAGGTGAGGGATTTGCCTGTACCATCTGTGGTGGAACCAGGCCAGACACACCCGTCAGCAGGTGTGCAAGGCTGTCGTTCTGTGTTCCTTACTAAACAGCAGTCTCTTAGGCCAGCCCTTTACATGGGTACTATACCCTAGCACAGGTCCTTGTAATTCTCCTGTAGATTCGTTTCTGAGTGGCTTGACCCTTACTGGAATGTGAGACCCTAGTGGGCAGGGACTCCGTTGCTCTCTTAGGAGCTCTTGATAGTAATCTTAGTCAGGCCTGGTGCGCTAGTTACCTTTTGGTGCTGTGATCAAACAACACAATCAGAGCAACTTATGAAAGAAAGAGACTGTGTAGGCATGTGATTCCAGAGGGAGTCCGTGATGGTGAGGACAGCGTGGCTGCAGGTGGCAGGCCGCAGGCAGCAGGCATGATGGCTGGAGCAGCAAGCTGAGAGCTTGTTTTGAAAGACAAATACAGAAAAGAAGAGGGTTGGGGAGAGAGGGATGGATGGAGACCGAGAGGCCGAATACTGGGAATGGTACAGAGGTTTTGAAGCCTTAAAGCTGGCCTGTGGTAACATATTTCCTCCTGCAAGGCCACACCTCCTAGATCTCCCTGAAAAGTGAACAGTGCTACCAACAAGTGGGGACCAAGTGTTCAGATACATGAGCATATGGGGACAACCTCATCTCATTCAAGCCAGCATCCCTGGTGCATAGTAGATGCTCAAAATACACTGTCAAACAACAATAATATTAACAGTTACTTAATGGTTTTCCATGTAATAACTCACTTATTCCCGTCTGTTGTGTTAGCTCATCACAGGAAACAACAGGCCCACAGCTAGTGCAGGGAACTTACTGAAGGTCACATGGCTGAGAGGGGAAAAAATGCTAAGATTCAGATGGAAATACTTGGCTTCTGAAAATCGGGTCTTTAAACACCAAGGTTTACTGCTTTTATGAGGAAATGATTAGTTAAACGTGTATGTGCTATAAAAACATATTTAGTAGTTCAGTTCAAAGTACATGGCTTATAAATCAAATTTATAACGCTATAATACATTTTCTTTCTGGAAAACAGTTAATGATTAAGACAGGTATATGGAGGAGATATATATATATATACACACACACATATATATACATATACTTGGGTTCTTGGAAAGAATATTAGTATACTGTCACTCATAATGTTCCAACCTATAAATGAACACTATATTTTAAAGAGTATAAATCTGTCTCATGTATGTTCCAAGAAGCATATCATACAGCCCTATTATGACAATAAGTATATATCTCTTACAGAAGGAGTTGTAATAATAAGCAGATGTGGATTTTTATTATAGTTTACTTGTTGGTCTATCAGTTCAGTTCAGTGCCCCAGGGCTATACGAGAGTTGGGGTTAGATATTGGGATCTTAGCCTCTTTACCTAATACCTACAAATGTCTTGACGTCTGCCGTCTGATCTAGCACTCGGGTCTGCATTGTGGGGTGAGGAAACCATAAAGTTTTGTTCTACAAAGCTTAGGCCAGTAAAGGAAGGTAAGGGCATATCACAAAGACTGAGAAATATCTATGGACAAAGAGAGACCAGGGGCTGGAAAGCTGGCTCAGCATGTAAGAGCATTGTTGCAGAGGACCTGGGTTCAGTTCCCAGCGTCCGCACAAGGGTTCACATCCAGTTCCAGGGGATCCAACATCCTCTTCTGGCCTGTGAGGTCTGCATGCATAGGGTGCACATACATACATATAGGCACAAACAGAAACATATAAAATAAATTTTTGAATGGAGAGACGAACAATTGAGTTAAGTCATTGAACTTTTTTTTTTCCAGACAGAGGCAGGAAGATGAAAGTGGTACAAAGCTAAATCTATGAAAGGTTAAAATTATTGACAACAGTTTAAGTTTTCATTTGCCTCGATGTATTTTCACATATTAGCCTCTTTATTTGTCCCATTAATATTTCTAGATATGAAATCTTCATGGCTCCTCTCTATGTTAAGAGTAGTGGTCTTGGACTATGGATGTAGCTTAATGGTAGGGTACTTGCTCAATATGTACAAAGTCCCAGGTCTGATCCCCAGTACCACCAAACAAAATCAAGCAGACGAATAAGTAATTTTTCTACTGTGACACTGACCTCAGGCCCCTTTCCAAATGAGGAAGATGAATAGGTGTATGTCCTGGGGCCCACTAGTGAGTTAGAGCCCTGGCTTTACATTTGTTTGCTTTCAGTAATTGTTACCTGCTTTAAGCATGAGCCTGTTTCTTGAGACAGATGAGTTCAAAGGAAGAGCGGCGGCATCATCTCGCGGACTGTCTTCACAGAGATGGTGACACCCAGGAGGTACTGCTGAGGCAGAAGTGGGCTTTGGTTCAAACGCAGGGATCGTATTGATAGGTTAAAAGTCTCTGTGGTTCCCGTACTCTTTCATTTACCCACATTTGATCAGCGGTATTTATGCAGCTTCTGTTTGAGCCTCATCTCTGTCTGCACACATCTGCACAGCCTCTTAGATTTGAAATAGTGGCATGGTGAGGGGCCAGGCGGCATTAGATTGTGGGAGCCCCTCTACTGTCCTCAGAATAACCATACACAGCATTTTCTTTTCTTGATTTTTTTATTTGGAAACTCTCTTCTGCCTCCCTCATTTTCCCCTCCTCCTTATCTTCTCATAGACTTGGTACTCACAGTGTAGCCCAGGCTGGGCTTGGAATTGGCAGTAGTCCTCCTGCCTCAGCTTGTTGTGAGCTAGGATTGCAGGCACAAGCCATGAGTGGTTCTCAACAATTAATTTTCTTTTCTTTTTGTGAGCATGTGTGTGCATATGTTTGTGCATGTGTATGCTTGTGGGTCTGTGTGTGCATGTGTGAGAGTGTCTGGGTGTGTGTTTATGGGTACACACACCTGTGTAAGCCAAAGGAAGGTGTGAGGGCCTGCCCCCTCTGTCTCTGTTCTATTCCTCTGAGACAGGGTCTCTCACTAAACCTGGAGCTTGCTGTTTTCTCTGCTAGGCTGGATAGACAGCAGACTCCTCTCTCTGCTTTCCACACATAGTTGGGGTGACAGCCATGCACAGCTCCGCTCAGCTTTTATGTGTATGCTGTGGAATTAAGATCAGGGTCTCATGTTTCTTCAATGAGCACTCTTATCCACTAGGCCTTCTCCCTAGCACCTCTTTTTATTTTTTTTTTTCTTCTTCTAATTTTACTTTTCAGTGCTGGAGATCAAATCCAGGGTCTTGGTTATACTAGGCTAGCATTCTACCCTTCTGTTGCTTCTCTGTCTCCAAAAAATTCTCTCTTTCCAATGGCTTATTAAAACCATTTGTTTTGTATCTAAAGGTGCCTAGAGCTGGTGACCTAACACCTTTAAAGGCGGTCAAAATCTTGTAGTGATGGATTAAACACAGATGGAATCATTTGATAGAAAATCTTATTTGACCTTTTAAAACAATTCATTTGATATAATTGTACTTGCTTATGTGTGTATGGAGAGCATCACATGTGCTAGGATGTATGTATGGAGGTCAGCAGACAATTTCATGGAGTTGGTTCTTTTCTTCTACCTTTATATATGTTCTAGGGATTGAATTCTGGTTGTCAGGGTTGAGCAGCAAACACCTTTACCCTCTGAACTCCCTCATCAGCCCCTATTGTGACTTTTGATTATTAGAAGCTGTGTATATCTGCTTCTGTCATATATGATGATGATATATCTGAATATATGAGAAAAATAAAAGCTTTTGGACTTTTTTGACTAGAGTAGACTAAAACTTCTTTATAATTAAGATGAGCTTGCCTTCCTGTCATAGCACTCAGGATGAGGTTTATTGTGTGTCAACTGGAGCCTGCTTGTCACTCTTGAGCGCATAGTCAGGGACTGTAATCCACAAGACACTTGTTTATTAAATATGTCTTAGAGATACACAGCCACAAAACAAAGACAGAAGCCTGGCCCTTTTTGCAGTAATAAATAGAAGTAGATAGATAAGAGACATATCAGATGATTTAGTGAATTAAAAATAATGAAGTCAGGAGTAGGCTTAGTTCACTGTTAATCCATAGAATCCGTTTCAGAAGAGGCTTTGACTGCTGTTTTGTGCTGAGCAAACTCTTGCTGAATTTGTATTGTGGTAGAAGTCATTGACAAGCTGGCATCTAGGCTCTACCAGCAGAGTGGTCCTGCTGTTGGCAGGGAAGCCTGGGACTGCCTGTTGCTACCGTGCATGTCTCACAACTGGGATGTGGAATCATTTTTGTGAGTGAAAATGTGAGGAATGGTCCGTTCCTCTTGTGGTTTGAATGAGAATGGCCCCCATAGGCTCATATATTCAAATAATGGGTCCCCAGGTGATGGAACTCTTTGGGAAGGAGTAAGAGGTGTGATCTTGTTGGAGGAGGTGTGACACTGAGGGTGGCTTTGAGGTTTCAGAAGCCCATTCCACTGCCTGTTAGCTTTTTCTGCCTCGTGCTTTTGTCTCAAGATGTGACCTCTCAACTGCTGCCCAAGTGTCTTGCCTTCCTGCTTCCTGCCACGCTCCCAGTCGTGATTGTTGTGGACACTAACCCTTTAACATTTGTGAGCCCTAAATAAATGCTTTCTTCTATAAGTTGCCTTAGTCATGCTGTCTTATCATAGCAATACAAAAGCAATGAAGACAGAAGTCAGTACCAGGAGTGGGGTTTGAACCCACACAGACATGTCCATTGAATACTGGAAGCCCAAATTAAGCATTTTCTTTTATAAGTTGTCTTGGTCATGTTGTTATCACAGCAATAGAAAAGTAAGACACATCTCAATTTACAAAAAAGGTATAATCATATGCCAAGTTTACTGAAGCCTTTGGAAACACTTAGCTCATCCTCCTGTCATTACAAAACAAACTTTGTCACTTTCTGGTTCCTTCAATTCCTGCTCACACAGGAAGTTGCTTTATTGTAGGATTCATACCAGTTTCTCTATTTGACATTAAGATGTTTCCATTGTTATAATACTTGTATCATAATTTTATTTTGTTTTGCTTTTCAAGACAGAGTTTCTCTGTGTAGCTCTGACTGTCCCAGAATTCACTCTGTAGAACAGGCTGGCCTCAAACTCAGAGATCTGCCTGCCTCTGCTTCCCCAGTGCTGGAATTAAAGGCGTGTGCCAACACCACCTGGCTAACTTTTGTCATAATTTTAATGGCTACTTTGCGACTCATTAGCACTTGCTTTCCATCTCAAGATTTTAACAGATTTCTATACTTCTTATTTAGTTCATATTACCATTCACATATAATTATTTTAGTATTATGCAAATATTAATGTCATTAGTTTATACGATTTTTGCTCTTGTCTATGAATATATATGCATATGTGCATACATTACAATTTTTAAAGGGTGATGGAAATTTGTGCACAATTCAGAAGCAACAGAAGAGAGGCCTTGAATTATTGATTTTATTCTATCTTGGATAACTGTTAATTCAGCCTTTAAGCTTTTTTCTTTTCTGAACATGCCTTATCATGTGTCTGATCTAGGTTTTGACTGTGTTTTTTGAATTTGTACATGAAAATTGAAACAAATACTACATAGAAGAAGGAAATGAGGTGAATTTGATATCCAGTGGCAGCAATTATTTTAAAAGCTACGTCTTCTTCAATAATAAATTTATATGTACTGGAGGAGTGGCGTGGAGTTGAAATTGTTTTGCTGCCCTGCATCTCCAGGGCGGCATGTGTGGGTGGTGCAGTAGTAGATGCAGCTGCCCCCCACCCAGCACTCCAGCTGTTTAGGAATTCATCCTTAAAGTCTTTGTCGGGCGTCACCATGGATTCATTTTATATCTAATGCAGTTGGAGACACAATAGCGTGTGCTGGGGGCGAAGGCTCAAGCATGTGAGATAAGAAATTCTGACTTTTGGCTTTCCCAGCTACTTGAAATAAAGCAAATCGTAGTGAAATTTCAAGTTACTATGCACAGCATTGAGTTCATCACGCTTTGCTTTGTATCCATGTGTATTTATGTAGCCATGGTATGTTATTTTAGTCTCTTTTAGTGCCGTCTGTGTTTATCAATTTGTAGTTCAAAATTTCAGTAAGCCATTCCTACTACCTCAGTAATTAAGGTTGATATCGCTAGTATTTAGACTTAGAGTGGTGTTCCTATGGTGATAAACATCTTTAGGGGCATTTTGGGTACTTTAAGCACGAAGCTGGCATGCGATCGACGGGACAGTGCACCTTTTTGCTCAGGCAGAGGCCTTCATAGGACATGCTTTGCTTCCATGTGTGTAAAGGTTTGTTCCCACGCCCCCGAGTTATCCCTGACAAACAACCCTGGGGGCTTCTCTCTCTGATTACATTTACAAATCTCTAGTTAGCTCCATGAACACTCTTGGGGCCTGGGTGAGGGGAGAGGCTAAGTTGGTTGATCTCCTCCGAGGTGTATCACTGGCATATAACCCCTGAAGCAAATCAGGAAACAGAATGCTGCTCAGGATAGCATGCCAGCTCTTGGGACAATAGCATCATTTGGCATTTTTTGAAGGGCTGTTGTAGTCTTACTTTTCCTCTTTGATTGTTATGTTTTCAGGATCTTCCCAGAGTCCTCCTTCTCCATCAGCTGGCGAAGCAGGAAGGTGCTTGGACCATCCTTCCCTTGTTACCGCAGTAGGTACCTTTAACTTAAACAGTTTCAGTCATTGGTATTTGGGCCACCACACTCTTGCACTCTTTAGTAAGGGTTTTCAAATTATTAAAAGGTGGTATGTTTCCTGAGATGCTAAGTGAAGTAAATTTAAGTTTTATATTTTGTGATCATTGGATTAAGTAGATGTTTTTCAATGATTGGTTCTTAATCATAGTTTGTTTTTGCTTATTTTCTTTTTAAAAATGATTTACTTTAGTTTATATGTATGAATGTTTACCTGCTTGTGAGTATGTGCACTACCTGCATACAGTATCCACAGAGGCCAGAAGAGGGCATTGGATCCCCAGGAGCTGATGTTACAGACGGTTGAGAACAGCCATGTAGATGCTGGGACTCAAACCCAGGTCCTCTGCCATAGCAGCCAGTGCACTTGACTGCTGAGTCATCTCTCCAGCCCCATAGTTTTTAGTTTTGGGTGTGTTTCTTTCTTAAATGATGCAGTGCTTCAAATTCATCTTTGAAATTATTCTTCTAAACTGATGTTGTTATGGGCAGAGTGAATTGTAAGCACTCTGTACTTCTGGAGTCCTTTAGTCCTTGGCTTGCCTTGCAGTCAAAGCTAAGACACAAAGCTAAGATTCAAGGGGACTGTGCAGGAAACTGGACAGTCTAGACACTTTGCCTTCCCCTTCACCCATTTTCTAGAGCCAGGCTGTGGTGGCATATGCCTTTAATCCCAGCACTGAGGAGGGAGACTCAGGTGGATCTCTGAGTTCAAGACCAGCCTGGTCTACAGAGTGAGTTCCAGGATAGCCAGGACTGTTACACAGACAAACCCAGTTTTGAAAAAAAAAACAAAACAAAATCTTACTGTAATTCATTTTGTGTACTATACAGTATATATACCATGAATCTATGGGCCTTAACCTGTTTCTTCCTATCAGCTTTTCTCTAACGTATAGCAAGAATTCAGCATGGATCTTCTTCTGTGAAGAGGAGACGAGAATACAAATCCACAGACTCCTAGAAACACTCAGGCGATATGATCCATCTAAGGTGCGCAAACTTCGAAACCACGTTTGACTTGGGGGGGACAATAATTCAGGGAAAATGTGATTTTGGTTAAGAGGTATTAGAAATAATAGCTTGATTTCTGAAAGCTGTGTTGTAAAATTCTCTGAGGTTTATAGCATATGGAGAGCACAAAAGGAGCCATTTTATGTGAAAATCAACATTTATGTGTGCTGACAGCATAAGAAAGTTAAAAACACCAACCCCTTTTCAGTGTTATCCACCAGGTTTCCATAGGAGTCTAATTAAATAAGTTAGTTTTCCCCATCAGGAAAGGACACATAACATGCAGAAGAATTTTATTTATTTATGTTTTGTTTTATTTTATGTGTAGGGATGTTTTGTCTACATGTATGTGTGTGCACCATGTGCAAGCAGTGCCCACAGAGGCCAGAAGAGGGCGCTGGAACCTGTGGGACTGGAGTTGCAGATGGTTGTGAGACATCACGTGGGTGCTGGGAACCAAACCTCTGTCCTCTGTGGCAGCAAGAAGTGCTTTTAACCACCGAGCCATCTCTCCAACTCTCAAACTTAATATTTTGATGTCTTAAGATCCTGGGTCTGATATCTATATCCTCAGCTCACAATCTGATCACTTGGGGTAAGAGGACTTGGAACCTTCCAGGTATTCTTAGGACTGGCTTCATCCACGTAGAGGCTCACTCCAGACAGGAGTGTGGGGACCAAATGTCTGGGAAATGCAGGCCGTGTGGTTTCCCAAACACTGCATAGTGCATTACTGCCATGAAAATCACTGAGTTTGGAGGCTTTTAAGTGTTGAAAGGACCCATTAGGATTTCTTTCTGCTGTTGATTTCTGAGAAGCCATGGATAAGCCTGCATGGGAAGGCCATTAGGGGAGAGAAGGGTTAGGAGCATGTTTGGTCCAGCCCTTCCTAATGATGTTATGGGCCTCGCTGCAAACGCAAACCATCTGTGAGATTTTTGTTTCCTTCTGGCTTGAATGTGGGGGTTCCAGCCTCTTCCCCACTGTTCGTATCACCTGGAGACTCTTGCCCTGTTATCCATGGTTTTGATTCTGTAGGGAGATGGTGACTCACAGTGTCTTTTTAATGAAAATGAGAGTAAAAATGGAAAAAGTTCAAAGCGAGTTCACGAGAAGCAAGTTCAGAACCGAGGCAAAGGGAGACCTTGCCCTTCCTTTCTGAACTCTGCATTGTGGAGAAAAGAAAATGCTAAGATTTATTTCTTTTGAAAGTAGCGTGACAGAACATAGATGACATAATGTTGAGGTCATTTCAAACCAGTGGGGCTTTTTTTCCTCTTCTGTTTGAAATCTTTGGAGGAAAAAAAAAGCCGATACCGACACAAATAAGCCATATCAAAATTGCGCGTGTGGGCCTGGGCATTTTGATTCCGGCACTGTTTTCATTGTTATCTCCAAGTCATTCTTACAAATGCAAACATAGGGTCTTGTTCAGTGTTTTAAATGTATAAGTTTAATAGTTACCAACGTTAAGGTGCCTCCCCTATATTGTTTGAACCCCGTCTTTTCCGCTCCGTAGCATGCCTTTAATATCAGTGTGTCTGATGAGGCATATTAACTTTGATTTATTTTTAACAGCAATGAGGCATGGTGCTGGTTAAAAGCAATCCTAGCAGAATATCATCAGTTATCTTTCCAGTTTCCTCTTTTTTATTATTGTTCTTTCCATGAAGCCACTAAGAAAGGCACTCGCTAGGAAGGAAGATGTATGGTTCTTTCCATAGTCTCCATGGAGTCCTTCCTAAAATAATTTATCACCTCAATAAAAATATTAGTAGACTAACGTATGTGCTTTGTAATAGGTGGGTGTTGTAATTAGGAGATCAAGTATGATGCTATGTTTTGCGTAAAGCATCAGTGTTGTCATGGAGATCTAGTAGAGACAGCTCAGTGTGGGGAGGGGGTCCTGACAGCGTGGCTTCCAGGTCTGGGAGCTGCTCTTCCTGTCCCACCTGCCAGTGCTGTTGTCTGACACATGTCATCATCTGCTGGACGTGTGTCTCCTGTGTTTCGTTTTTCTCAGTGGCTGTGGAGGTCTGAGCCAGGTCATCCTGTTGTGGCTGGATGTGGAAGTTTTTCATTGCTCTTGAACGTGATAATATTCCTCTAGCTGCTCGAGTCCAGCACGTGGAACCCAGCTGAGCCCGGCTGCCTCTTTTCTATCAGGTTCCCCACACCTGCTATGTGCCAGATGCCAGGAGTGGGGTGGGGGGAGGGGGAGGGTCTTATTGTTCCAGGGGCTTCACCCTGACTATATTTACTGTTCTTTTTCAGGCTCTTCTTCTTACCATAGGCTTCTTGATGTTATTCACTGTTGTTTGTTTGTCTTAAGAGGTTTCCCTCTCTTTCCAGGGCAGCTCCCCCATCAGTTTTTGCACTTTCTCTAATTTCTATCCCTTCTGTATTGCAAGTACATCCCTGCTTGTTGTGGGTTCTTGATAAATGTTGAGTGAATGAATGAATGAATGAATGAATGAATATAATTCTGGAAGGAGGTTTTCAAAGATTTATAGAAAACCCTTTATGGTTGGGGCTGGAGAGATGGCTCAGTGGTTAAGAGCTCTGTCTGTTCTTGCAGAGGACCCACGTTGGAATCCCAGTATCTACTGGCTCACAAGCATTTGTAACTCCAGTTCTAGGAGATCTTACGCCCTCTTCTGGCCTCTATGGGCACTGCATGCATGCGGTGCATAGATAAACACACAAGCAAAAGACTTGTTCACATAAAATAAAACTTAATAAATCTTTTATATTCGTACGCGGGATATCCTATAATATATCACTCAGGCTGGCAAAACAGCTCAGGGGTAAAGGCACCTCTAGCCAAGACTGACTAAGTTTGAATGCAAGGACCCACAGTTGTTCTATGATTACCACATGTACACACACACACACACACACACACACAAAATCTAAATAAACAAGGCAATTTAAAATTAAGAAAACATTCTTATATTTATGGCACACATGTATACACACAAAAATTTAGGCAACAAGACAGTTTTTGAAAATTAAAAAGTCTTATGTTTATAATATAATGATGGCTAATAGTTTTCACACCAGTGACCTGATTCTGAGTTAATTTTACCATCAAGAGTGTGATAGATTTATTATCATACTTGTGTTGCTTGTACTTTTATTTGGACTCTACAGAAATACATAATTTATGCTAACTTTGTCTGCCAAGATATTTAGTTAACTAAATAGTTTAGCTTTAATATTTTAGTTAACTAATTCAGGTCCTCTAACTTTGCTTTCAGTCTGAACATTGAATGGCTTCTCAAAAGTGATGATGTTTTAACTTTTTACTCAACAGGAGTGGTTTTTAGGAAAAGCTTTGCACGATGCAGAATCAACGATCGTTCACCATTACGCCTTCTCTGAGAACCCTGCAGCCTTTAAATATCCCGACTTTGGTGCTGGCTGGGCCCTTAGCATCCCACTTGTAAATACGTAAGAGCTTATTAGACATTTTGGGGCGTGTGTGTTATGTCACCGAGTTTTGTTACTGATGGCTCGTAGGTTCTCAGATGAGTTTTTCACCCAGAGGTGTTCCACGGGAGGGGAAAAATGCGAAGGACAGGAGGTTCTTGCCTCAGCTGGGTCACTTACCAAGCCCTGGAGATACATCACATCCCTCCTGTCTGCTTTCTCAAAATAAAGTGACTAATAAGTCATGAGACTAAAGGAGGGCAGCAATGGGCCAGAGAACATGGAGGAAGCATGACCTTTGTGCAGGGACCTCATTTGTGACCACGCGCCTTTGATCCCCAGTAAGAAGAAACAGTGACTGCAGGGATTGGAGAGGATACCAATTAAGGGAACGGATATGTAGATGTTGTATGGCCAGACTCAGGCCAGCTCCCGAAGGCACCCTGGGCAATCATGTCTCAGGTCAGCTCTCAAAGACCCCTGGGCAATCATGTCTCAGGCCAGCTCCCGAAGGCACCNNNGGGCAATCATGTCTCAGGCCAGCTCCCGAAGGCACCCTGGGCAATCATGTCTCAGGCCAGCTCTCAAAGACCCCTGGGCAATCATGTCTCAGGCCAGCTCCCGAAGGCACCCTGGGCAATCATGTCTCAATCCAGCTCTCAAAGACCCCTGGGCAATCATGTCTCAGATCAGCTCTCAAAGACGCCCTGGGCAATCATGTCTGGCTGTTTGTGTGCCTTGCTGTGCAGCAAGATGCTTCACAGTGCGGCATGGAGAACGAAGGTGACTGAGTTCAACCGAGGAGAAATGTGTTCATCTTCAGGTCTTTATTACTTTATATTAATTATGTGCCTTTTATTCTTTGGAAGATGGAAGACTGGAACACATCAATGGCCTTTGTTATCTTCAGAGATGGAAGGGTTTCCCTAATTTTTCATTGTATATCCTATTTCTAGGATTTGGGTCCTTGAAAGTGTTTTGGGCCACTGTAGAGGAGCACATACATGTGAATTCGCAGCTGAACTAAACACCTGCGTGATACAATTCACATTTGGTAGATTTGCACACTGTAACTTTCCTCTGCCCCAGTACAGACTATATAGCTGCCCCCTTCTACAGGGGTGTAGCTCCGTGGCGGGTGATTATCCAGCCTGCACAATTTTAATTTAAATTGGACTTGGTTGGCCACTTTTCACTGTGGCAAAGAACAGATGACACCAAATACAGAAAATTATATGGCACCGTGTTTCTCCATCTTTTTGGAGTAATGTGGGCAATTCCTGAGCTGTTGTTGACTATCACTTAGAGGTTTTAATTCAGTTAATTTTTAAGTGACATATATACACACCGATGGCCACATACAGCGCTTCAGTGTGCGGAGAGGCTGTGTAATGTTTCAGTCAGGCTGTACGTGGGCTGGGGAGATGGTTTGGAGGTTAAGAGCACTGTCTGCTCTTGCAGAGGACCCAGGTTTGGTTCCCAGCACCCACATGTAGGCTTATAACTACCTGTAACTCTAGTTCCTGGGGATCAAATGTCCTTTTCTGGCCTCCTTAGGTACTCATTGTACACACATGGTATACTTAACATCCATGCACACAAAATATTTGTTCACACAAAGTAAAAATTAATATAATCTAGGGTATGCATATTTGTCTTCTAAAATATTATCATTTATGGTAAGAGCATTAAAAACCCTTTCTTCTGAGCTTTTTAAATGATTACAGTATGTAAGTAATTATTAGTTTTTGTTTTATTTATTTTTATTGTGTTTTTAGAAGGTTTTGCATGTGTGTATAATGAGTGTGTGTTTGTGTGTGCACACATATGCATGTGGGTACATGGAGCCTATTGAACTCATTTGTGGATGGGGGAGACAGCCAAGTGCAGCTTCTGGAGTGTCTCCCATTTCCTCTTCTGGCCAGGTGTAAGCATAGATCTTGCAGAGCTAGGGGAGAACTCAGAGTTTCATTGTGGTAGCTGGGTATGTAGGTATCTTGGCCTTGGACTGCTATAACAGAATACCACAAGCCAGGTCATTTGTAAGAAAGAAAGGTGTATGTCTGTAAGTTCAAATGTAGATATATTTTTCTTTGGGCTGCCAGTTCACACACCCAAAAAAGCAACACGGAAACTTATTATTAATTATGAAAGCTCAGCCTATAGCTTGGGCTTGTCCCACTAGCTCCTATAACTTAATTAACCCATTTATATTAATCTGTGTTTTGCCTTGTGGCTTTTTATTTCTCTTCCACCTTGCACTTCCTGTTTCCTCTCCGTGTCCTCTGGTATCTCCTTAGATTAATCTCTTCTCCTCTCTCTGCCCGGAAGTCCCGCCTAACTCTCCCTGACTAGCTATTGGTCATTCAGCTCTTTATCAAATCAATGAAAAGGCTCCTTGGCAAAGACACATCTTCACAGTAGAAAAAGATTATTTCACAGTATTTAGAGACTGGGAAGTTTGTGATGAAGGAATTTACAGTTTCGGTAGCTGGCAATGCCTGCCCTATAGTTTAGAGCTAACACCCCCTCACTGTGACCTCTGAAGAACACACAGCTCCTTTGGGCTTCCTTTAGATGGCTACAAACCCTTTTGTGATGGCTACTGACCTCCCCAAAGATGAAAGCCCCTCCTCCTAGGAGTTTTATGTTTTCAACATAGGAATATAAGCACACAAACGTTCATCAGAAGCTGCAGTAAACTATGGGTGATGGAATTTGGGTCAAGAGCCTGATTTTTTTTACACAGAGTTCAGGAAGCTCCTAGCTTGCCCCCTGTAATGCTGGTAAGATAGAGAAACATGCACCAGGTGACCTCAGCATTCAGTGTCATCTGTTCCTTACCACACTGAATAGTGACCAGCGAATGAGAGTTGTCATCTATAACCGTGGGCTCTTCCTTCTCCTGTCAGCAAAACAATCAAGTAAAAAAAAACAAAAACAAAGCAAAACAAAAACAAAAGTAGACTCTACCACAGCAACAAACCCAAACTCTGGTCATATTTTGCTTCCCCCTGATGCAGGCAAGGAATAATAATAAAAAAAGATAATGTAGCCCCATCTAGTCTTGCAAACTATCTGTGGCAAGATTTATTAAACTATTATTATTAAAGTTTATTATTATTTAACTTATTATTATTATAAAATGTTCCCTTCCCTTCTCTTCCTCCCCTTCCAACCCTCATGTGTGTGTGTGTGTGTGTGTGTGTGTGTGTGCGTGTGTTGATCACTCACTGAAAACAGCTAATAGTTTGAAAGCAGCCATAAAGGAAACAGCTGTTCATCATAAATGTTGGAAGCAGCATGCGGATATAGGTTGATTGCATCTGTTTGTGATATTGTATTCTACTGTGGGTCAGAAAATTCTTTCCTAATAAACTCTGGTAAAATTTGAGTAAAGGCCTGGAGAGAAGCCTCATTAGTTAAGAGCACTGGCTACTCTTCCAGAGGACCCTGGTTTGGTCCCAGCACCCACATAGCATCTCATAACCACATGCGATTCCAGTTGCAAGGGATTCAATTCCTCCTTCTGGCCTCTCTGGGCACTACATGCAAGTGGTACACAGACATACCTGCTGGCAAAACATCCATATAAATAAAATAAATACAAATTTAACATATTAAGGTGAGATGTTCTCCATCCCTTTCCCTGCAATGTTGAATAAATGTAGATTAGGTCCTTTGTTAGAGACAGACAGACAGCACAGTGAGAGAAGTGGAGAATTCATTTGGCTTGCTCTTGGTCTAAATTATGTGAAGAGGAGGATTCTTGTTTTCCCTCTGCTGTGGTACTGTCACACTCGGGGATCATGGCAGTGTTTGTGCTGATTGCCTTCCAGGGATGGTTGCTTAGGCTTGGTCTTAAAAAATAAAATGGTTACTCAGTGAAGGCTGGATGTAGTAGACTGGATGGAGCAGGGAGGGGTGTGGTCTAGGGAGCATGGGGAGATTAAGACTCTGGATGCTGGTTGATGCAGAGCCCCCCAGGCCTGGCAGAAGTGTGGGACGTTATTCCTTGTGGGAAAGGAACCATAGAGACGTTTTGTTTTTTAAAGAAAAAAGTGACCTGAAAGAAAACCGGTATTTTCCTTCCAAACCCATACACGTTCTTATCTTAAAATTTTTATCAGTTTTGTTTTTTAAATCTGTTTTCAACTATTAGAAAGTCTTATAAATTGATTATTTATAAAAAATCAAATGTCTATTTTCTAGGCTTACCAAGAGGTTAAAGAGCGAGCCCCTGAAGTCTGACTTCACCATAGATTTAAAGCATGAGGTATGTCATGATTTGACCAAGACTTAGTGATCATTACATCACCTTTTTTTTGTTGGGAGCAGAGTTCAGTGATGCACATGCACACCAGCTGGAAAGGTCATGACTATTGCCACTGACTCTGTAGCAAAGAGAAAATAATCATGTATTTGGATGCAAAAGTTGTGGTTTAAATTTTATATTCCCTAACAGTTGTGGATTTTTAATTTTAATATTCCCTAGTAGTGCCTTTCCCTACACACACTCATGTTCTCCCCACTGAGGTAATTTTGCAGCAGTAGGTGGAGAAGAAGTGGGGATGGGGAGAGGTGGACTCTCATGAGTCATTATTCCTTGTTTTTTTAGTAGATGGGTCCAGAGGTGAACATTTAAATGTGTGCCAAAACATCATTGAAAATAGCTCTGTATTGCTTGGTGCTTAGGTACTTTTGCACCCTTCTGGACTTTGTGGCAGTGGAATTGTACCAGGAACATTGCTGTAACTGGAAGTTGATATATGTTGGTGTATGCAGCTCTAGCCAACAGAATTTCACTCTGGTGCTCTCTGTCTCTCTTGTTTTTAAAGACCAATTTATTTTTACCTTATGTATAGTGTTTGTGTGTATGCATGTGCACTTTGTGTGTGTAGTACCCACAGAGGCCAGAAGGGGGCATCAAATCCCCTGGAACTAGAACTACAGGCAGGTCTGAGCCACCATGAAGGTGCTGTGAACTGAATCAGGGTCCTCTGTAAGAGCAGAAAGTGCATGGAACTGCTGAGTCATCTCTCTAGCCCCATATAGTGGCCTCTTTTATTAGCATATTATTCCCTCTTGATAGTATTTGTGTGGCTCCTGATTGTTAACTATGGCAATCATTGTTTCTCTGAATATTTTTGGTATGTGCCACAATTTCTGTGTTTCTCTATTGCAAGATAATATAAACTCTTATGACCGTAACTTACTTTAAACAATACATGGGTTTTTTTTTTTAAAGGTTGGGCAGGTGGCTTAGTTGGTAAAGTGTTCATTGTATAAGCATGTGGGTTGAGTTCAGATCTCCAGCACACCAATACACACATAAAGAGCCTGGCACAGCAGCCCAGCTGTCATCCCAGTGCCTGAAGGCAGAGACAGACAGATTCCTGGAGCTCATCTCCAACAAGGCTACACCCCCTAATCCTTCCCAAGCTTTTCCACCCGCTGGAGACCGTTCTCATTCACTGCACCTTGGGTGTTTCCAGCAAGCTAGCTGCTGGCAGTTCTGCACCCCAGACTGCGGTGTTGTTTCCGCATGTCACCTTGTATCAGTTTCTGTAATGACTTAGTGTGCACTTCCTGGGACTCCTTCCTGTTGTCTGTGTGATTTTTTTTTGGCATGGTTCCTGGTTCACTGTTTATTGCTTATAAATGATCAGATCAATCAGTGTGGCATTATTATTATTAAAAATAAATCTGTGAGGAAAATTCTGTTGAATATTAGCATATTGGCATTGTTCAACCTAGTGGTCGTTTTAGAAAGTGTATCCTGCTGCCCTTGGGCATTTTGTACCTTCCTGTATTTGTAGTTTTTGTTGAGCTCTCTCCTCTCTGCCACTCCCTTGTCTTGTGACAGATTGCCCTCTACATCTGGGACAAGGGCGGAGGACCTCCTCTCACTTCCGTGCCTGAGTTTTGTACAGCTGATGCTGGCTCCCACTGTGCCACCACGTTCCATTCCTTCCTACCACTCTGTGTAAGTAACAGCAGCAATACTTCCTTGCCGATCAAAGGAGAATGCACATATTGTGTGTATAACATTTATACGTTGTGGACATAACATTTTCCTAGTAATTCACTTACTTAAAAATAAATCAGCATTTGCTCCGGGGAAGGCTACAGCCATATGCCTGATCGGTAAGCACAGTTGCTCTTCCCATCTTCTGTATTTAGATGAGAGGTGCATGGAGAGTTAGGGTACCTGGACCCGGTCCATCTGCTTACACTTGACAGCCAGTGCTGGGGAGATATCTGGGAGCTTACAGGAGACAAGTGGGTTATCCAAGGGCTAGCGTACTGGAAGATGGGAAGTGTTGTCTCCCAAAGGGACCTGTCTTACAGAATGCAAATGTGTGAAGAGGCTTTTGTTGGTAGGAAAAGGAGGTGCAGTGGGCGATGGGCAGGGAGAGGAGGTGCAGTGGGTGATGGGCAGGGAGAGGAGGTGCAGTGGATGATGGGAGGGAACGGAGGTGCAGTGGATGATGGGAGGGAAAGGAGGTGCAGTGGGCGATGGGCAGGGAGAGGAGGTGCAGTGGATGATGGGCAGGGAGAGGAGGTGCAGT
>LOEQ01001239.1:208930-224471 GCA_001685075.1 Bramus lutescens
CACCCACCCAGCTCAAAATGGTCCAATGCTTAAAAGTAGGCCTTTGTTCTATCGACCTGTATACTGGCTTTTAAAAATGACTTTTATATCTTCTTTTCCCATGGTCTGGTTTATTCACCTCACTGCAGCTGTGCTTGTGGTTTGTGGGCATTCACACTGGCCTCTGTCAGCTGCCATCGTAGGCACTGTGCAAGGACAGGTGGGCCCCCAAAATATTTAAAGGATACACATGTACACATGTACACCTTAGTTCATCCTTCTGGGAAGCCTTGTTGAGGGAAGGCAGCACAATTTGAGGATTTGTGGGGGAACCCGTGTAACCTTGCTCTCTTCCCACTTGCTGGCCTCAGCCTGATGGGAAACCCCAAGCCTGCTTGCCCGGAAGCTCTTTTTTTTGCCCGTCAAGAGTTAAAACAACCTTGTCCATTTGAGAAGAGAAGAGGTTCGAGTGACGCTCATGTTGAAAGAGCCTGGGAGAGATTTACAGCCATGTGACCACCTGCAGGCAATCATTCCTCTGCCACCCCACTGCCCCAAGGGAGGCCCCTGTCCCTGGCAGGACTGAATTCAGGTTGGATGGAGGGTACCTCTGATGTCTGGCCTTCTCTTCTAATGGACAGTGTTATTTGTGGGGGGGCTTTTAAAATCCATTTATTCTACACTTGAATTTCACCTCAAAGTGATTTATTCTGAAGCCACGTTAGAGTTAAATAAACCTTCTCTTTGCATTTCAGCATCTCCAGGCTTCGACATTTGCTTAGCTGCTACAACTCCAGTGATCCGGTGTTTCTGGGTGAGCGCTATGGCTACGGTCTGGGCACAGGCGGCTACAGCTACGTCACAGGAGGAGGCGGGTGAGTGAGCAGAGTGGCCCAAGCAGCCATCTCTTGTTTCTCTGTATCTCTGCTAATCCTGGAAGAGTAGGGTCCAGGAGCCCCTGCAGGTGTTCAAGGCCTTTAGGTAAAATGTGACATGGCGTGTGAACTGTGCCCACACTCCTGCCAACTTTAAATCTGTTCCTGTTCACTTCTAATACATGGCACAGCATAAATGCTATGGAATTCCCTCTTCTGAGGAAATGATCTGATTGTGTGGCTTCAGTGAGCCTAGAAGGCCTCCTTCCTCTGCCTCCAGGGGGATGATAGACTTGCAAGCCTGTGCCACTGTGCCTAGCTAGAAATAGGTTTTATAGTGTGTTCTTTATGGGGTGATGAAAAGACTAAAACTCAATAAATGGTTTTTTCATCCATGGTGGGTGGAGAAGCCCGTGGATGCGGAGAGGACTGTTGTCGATGTTAGAGTTTACTTTTCACACAGGCAGGAATGGTCCGCAGTGCTGAAGCCTGTCCTGACACGTGGGCCCTTCCAATGGTGGTTGCTCCTACAACAGAAATGTAAACATTACATTTGAGAAATGCGAACAGAACGCACAGTGAGAGCTGCTTATCCTTTGAAGGAGTAATGTAAAATTCAGGTCAGCGTACTTGGTAGGAATCTCCCTGGAATTAATGCTCGATTCTAGACAGTCAACTAGTTTTGACTGTCTTTTTAGATGGACAAAAAATGCTTAGAGACTTTAATTCCAGAAAAAGTCATTAAAATTTTAAATTGTCTCGTGCCTAATAAATCATATTTGATGAAAGAAGAATATAGAGTCTTAGACTTAGGCAATTAAATAGTATTTGTGTAGAATTCATAGGTTTTAAATAATAGCTCAAAAATCAATTGTTTTAAATGAAGCACCTGCCTGAACTCTATGGGGAAAGATTTTAATTTGATTTTTTTTATGGGTAAATCAATCAAGCAGTTAATCTTTTCTGCTTTTGCTGCAGTCTTTACTATTCGGTGTTAAGGAGGGCATTAGCTGGTTATCAGCCACAGGCATTTATGTTTTCTATGTGCCAAGCAGAATCATATAAAGTGTTGGACCAGGGCCTTTCCTTCCTACGCTCTGATGCCTGGGTTTGGAATGCTTCTGTATTAGACCATTTTACCTGCCGCTGTAACAAAAGACTTGAGCCTGGGTAACTTTTAACAAGAAGAAAGTTCTCTAGTTCACAGAGTTAGAAATCCAAAGTATGGCCCTGACTTCTGCTCAGCCTTGGTGGCCGCCTTCTGGTGATATCACACAGAGGACTGGAGCCCACGCATGAGGAATTGTACTGGGACAGGAAGCAAGAGAGGTCGAAGTGACGACTTCTTCCCCCTGATAACCCGGGAGCCAGCGGAGAGGAAGCTTCCTGCACCATACTGACTTGATTTCTCCATGGCCTATGACCAGAGTGTAAAGCCCACCACTTATCAAGGTTCTTGAGGCCCCTCGTGGCTTGGCATGTGTCCTTTGGACTTTCTAGCCAGATCCGTCTGTATTCTCAATCCTAATGGATCCATGTTGAATTTTCCCAGAAACACGTCGTTTCCTTTCCTCTCTGAACATGGTCCCCTAAGCACTGTTCCCCACCCCAGCTTCCTAGTCACTAGTTCTTATAGACCTTGGTTGCTGTCATTTGCCACTGCCCTTCACCAGGGGTGCAGCCTACCTTGCCCCCGTAGTCACAGTTGGGCGCCTTTCTAGTACATTTGCACGGTACATTCTGCAATCCATTACCATCTAATTGCCTGGTTACTCTCCCATTTCCCATTTAGGTTATGAATTATTCGTAGACAGCACCTGTATCCTCCTTCTCATTATGGCCCCACTTTGTAGCAAAGGGACTCATTGCTTTTCAAGGTACAGAGAGCAAGTAAATAAACGCATAAGCACTGGCATTTAATTTCCCCATCGTTGATGGGACTCATCCAAGGTTTGTTTTTTTTTGTTTTTTTAAAGTTCCTTCATTGAGATGCAGAAGTAATCTTCGTGAGACAATCCCTTCAGTCAATATTTGATAAAATATACAAACAATATTGTGTACTCTGCCCAGGGCCACTTAGGATTTCTTAACGATTTGGCTGAAGAATTGATTATTTTTAAGAATAACAGGTCAGGGACTGGAGAGGTGGCCCCATGTGAAAGAGAACTGGCTGTTCTTGCAGAGGACCCCGTTCAGCTCCCAGCACCCACATGATGGTTGATCTGTTACTTCAGGTCTGGGGCTTATGATGCCCTTTTCTGGCCTCACTGGGTACACATAGATACATACAGGCAAATACTCAAACATACATGTAAAATAAAAATAAAAATAACTACTGAGGCACCTCCCCACCCCCCCACAATTTTTAATATTTAACAGTTGGCAGGTAGACCCCTCAAGTCTTCTTTCCTACCAAGCTGGGATTGGCCACTTCCCCTGTGGGCGGTCAACTTTAATCAGAAAGAACTTGGGAAGAGTACTAGTAAATAAATTTTGCTAAAGCCTGTGTGTACTTGGTGTATGTACTGTGTAAAGTTGCTCAGTGCAAGTTGTCTAAAGTATAAAATATTTGCTAATGGGAAATCCACACTTAGATTTTATCTTCCCATGGAGTTGGTCTTCCAGAAGCTGACCACAATGAAAGGCCTTATTTGTTCTCATTCTACCGGAGCTGGCAAAAGAAAACAAGGAAGTATTTGGTGGATGCTTTTCCCTCCTTCAGGGTTGGGAGGCGGGGGCAGTTGTAGCTAGCTGACTGTGCTGGAGCCTGATGGAGACCAGAAAGCACATGGCCCTGGGTCTCACTGGAGGACTTCTGTTTTCATTGTTGTTGAGTCATCTGGCATTTTAGCAAGACCAACAGCATTGTCCATCCCGGTGTTTGCACCATAGTCCTCAGTATTTGCACTGTTGTCCCTGGTGTTTGCACTGTCATCCCTGGTGCTTGCACTGTCGTCCCTGGTGTTTGCACTGTTGTCCCTGGTGTTTGCACTGTCGTCCCTGGTGTTTGCACTGTCGTCCCTGGTGTTTGCACGGTTGTCCCCTGGTGTTTGCACTGTTGTCCCTGGTGTTTGCACTGTTGTCTACAATGTTTGCACTGTTGTCCCTGGTGTTTGCACTGTTGTCTACAATGTTTGCACTGTTGTCCCTGGTGTTTGCACTGTTGTCCCTGGTGTTTGCACTGTCATCCCTGGTGTTTGCACTGCTGTCCCTGGTGTTTGCACTGTTGTCCCCTGGTGTTTGCACTGTTGTCCCTGGTGTTTGCACTGTTGTCCATGATGTTTGCACTGTTGTCCCTGGTGTTTGCACTGTTGTCCATGATGTTTGCACTGTNTGCACTGTTGTCTACAATGTTTGCACTGTTGTCCCTGGTGTTTGCACTGTTGTCTACAATGTTTGCACTGTTGTCCCTGGTGTTTGCACTGTTGTCCCTGGTGTTTGCACTGTCATCCCTGGTGTTTGCACTGCTGTCCCTGGTGTTTGCACTGTTGTCCCCTGGTGTTTGCACTGTTGTCCCTGGTGTTTGCACTGTTGTCCATGATGTTTGCACTGTTGTCCCTGGTGTTTGCACTGTTGTCCATGATGTTTGCACTGTTGTCCATGATGTTTGCACTGTCGTCCATGATGTTTGCACTGTCGTCCCCTGGTGTTTGCACTGTTGTCCCTGGTGTTTGCACTGCTGTCCCTGGTGTTTGCACTGTTGTCCCTGGTGTTTGCACTGTTGTTCCTGGTGTTTGCACTGTTGTCCATGATGTTTGCACTGTCGTTCATGATGTTTGCACTGTTGTCCCCTGGTGTTTGCACTACCATCCACGTCCTTTGCACTGTCGTCCCCTGGTGTTTGCACTACCACCCACGTCATTAGCACTGTTGTCCCTGGCGTTTGCACCGTCATTCCCCAAGTTTGTCTCTGGTGCGTAACTGCACCCAGCAGACCCCAGTGTGGTGGAGAATTGCCCTTTTTTAACCAGCATCTTCAGACTCCTCTTCCAGTGTTCTGTCCTGCTGGGTAGACTCGGGAAGATCTTTGCAAAGGAAGCTTTCTGGGTTGTTTTATACATTAAACTTGTTTGAGTGCCTACTGTGTGCATGCACTGGGTTGTGGGAAGATGTGTGTGGATTCTAGTTCATCTGTGTCACCTCTGAGGTTGTGTGATCTAAGGAGGACTGTTATTGCTCTGGGACCAGAAAGGAAGCCAGAAACCTCTTTCTCTCTTAAGAAGTTTTAGCTCGAGGCCATCAACCATAGAGAACTGCTACAGCCAGGGATGGGTGCGTTCACTCTGCCCACGGCTGCTGCGGGATCTCGATGCTCAGATACTCCATTTAAGGACCACCTAGGGAATGGCTCCCTAGACACTCTCTAAGAATGTGGCTGCCCCTGCTGCACAGACCAACAGGTGGTGGGGGCAGCCGCTAACTGTCTTCCCTCAGCCTTAGGCCCCCTACTGTCACATGAACCAGGGGCCCAGCTGTCAAGGGAAGCCCAGAAGGGCTGTATGAAAGGAGCTGGCTGCCTAGGATGCTGAGGGAAGTGTAGAAAGGCCAGAACAGGGCTGGAGCTTCCCCCAGGAAGTAAGGCCTCACATCCCAGGCCAGATGGTGTCACTGTTCAAGACGGGTCACGGTCTGTCCACCCTTGCATTACTTTTCTGTGGCTGAGACAAACACCATGATCAAAAGCAACTTGGTGAGCAAAGGGTTGATTTCATCTTATAGCCTGTAGTCCACCACAAAGGGAAATCAAGGCAAGAGCTGGAGCAGAGAGCATGAAGGAGAGCTGACTTGTTCCCTATGGCTTTCTGGGACCACCTGCTCAGGGCTGTCACTGCCCACAGGGCTGAACCCTCCCATAGCAATTATTAATCAAGAAAATGCCCACAGACTCGCCTGCAGGCCAGTTTGATAGAGATATTTTCTCAAGTGAAGTTCTTTTTCTAGATGATTCTATTATGTGTTCAGGTGACAAAAAACGAAGACAGTGACGTTACAAAAATAACGTCACATAGTGTTTGCTTATAGGAGATATGCGTACAATTGTCTGTTAGGTAGGTAAGCACCTCTTAAGGTGATTTCACTTTCATACGAAGTATAAAACTATCCTTCCCAGTGTAGTCAATGGAAGTGCCCATGTCAATAATGTGTGCAGTTCTCAGGAGGGCAGCCCCTAAGCAGAAGCCCTCCGTTCAGGTTAACTGCTCCACAGCTCCACTCCTAACTCCCTTTCCTGTCTGCTCCCACCAGCATGGTCTTCAGCAGGGAAGCCATCCAGAGACTTCTTGCCAGCAACTGCCGATGCTACAGCAACGACGCCCCCGACGACATGGTCCTGGGCATGTGCTTCAATGGGTTGGGAGTTCCCGTGACACACAGTCCCCTTTTCCATCAGGTGAGGAAGCCTTTCTCTTCCCTTCTCACTTTGAGCCTGCTTCTTTCTCCTCTCCGCTTTCGGAAATATTCTTAAGGAATAGGGTAGGTTCCATGCGGGATGTTCTTTTCATATTTTATGCGTGCATGTGTGTTTTGCCTGTGTGTATATATGTGTATCGTGTACATGCCTGTGCCCACAGAGTTCAGCAATGGCCATCCTAGTTCCTGAACCTGGAGCTAGGGATGGTTGGGAGCTGCCGCGTGGGTGCTGGGAACTGAACTTGGGTCCTCTGAAAGAGCAGCTGGTGCTCTTAACCACTGAGCCATCTCTCTGGCCTTTCCTCCAGGGATGTCCTTACCAGATCTTGTACTTTTCATGTGCATCATAAAGAGGAGGAGACAACACCCAGAAAACCAAATGATACTGGACCAGAGGCCTTGCAAGTAGAACTAGGAAGCACACATTCCCTCCCCTCCCCTCCCCTCCCCTCCTGTCTTTTCTCTCCCCTCCTGTCTTCTCTCCCCTCCCTTCCTCTCTCCTTTCCCTTCTCCTTCTCTCTTCCCTCCCCTCCCCTCCTGTCTTCTTGCCCTTCTTCTCTCCCTTTCTCTTCCCTCTTCTCCCCTCCCCTCCTTTCCTCTTCCATCTGCTGTGCTCTTCCTCCCCTCCTTCTCTTTGAGGGAAGATAGACAGACACATTGATTTGGGAGACAGGAAATGAAAGCCCATAGATGTCAGCCAAAACTGCTGACCTTGATAGGAAACAAGAACCTGTGTCTTTATGGGCTTGAGGCTGTTGGGTAGATATGTTTATGGTATCCTCAGTTTTTACTTTGGCTTGTTGAGTTTTTCTGGGATTACTTTTAAACAGGTGACAAGAGTCCATTAAATTTCAAGGTGGTGTCTGAATGTATTTTCCAGCTTACAGATAATCACTAAAACGGTTACATTAGTCAATAAAAGGATAAGATGATGTTTATAGAGGTGATGCTTTATGTATTCTTGATATGAATTTCAGAGTTGGAAATAGGAATTATTCCTATTAATCTTAGTAATATTTTAAGAACCTAGTCAACTAATGTTCTAAAAGTAATAGCATATATATATATATCATTTGTAATTCACATCCATTTAATATACATATATCCTTTTTAAGAAATATGAAGCTTTTTAAAATTTGAATATGGATGCATGTATATTAAAGGGCCAACTATATATTTAAAATAGAGCTTCTATGCTTTTTAAATTGTTTAAAATTATTATTACTGTTTTAATGTATATGGGTGTTTTGCCTGCATGTGTGTCTGTGCTCTACCTATGTACAGTACTCACAGAGGCCAGAAGAGGGCACTGGATGTTCAGGAACTGGAGTTACAGATGGTTGTGAACCACCATGTAGGTGCTGGGAATTGACCCCAGGCCTTCTGCAAGAGCAGCCAGTGCTCTTAACCACTGAGCCATCTCTCAGGCTCCTACCTCTGAGTCTCTCTCTCTCTCTCTCTTTTCTAAATCAGTAAGTAACAAATGCTAGCACAGCAATATAGAAAATTGAGCATGGTAGAATTTCACTATGGAAAAACAACTTTGAACAAAGCAAAGGAAGTGTAAACATTAGCAACAGAGAGAGAACCCATACCTGTGTCAGGGAAAGTACAGGGATGTTAACAGTAAACCTTTGTGAAAGGAAGCTCCTGGGAACCCTCTCTCCACCCTCACTCCTGACCCTGGGGGAAGGCACGTGAAGCTCCTAGGAACCCTCTCTCCACCCTCACTCCTGACCCCTGGGGGAAGGCACATGAAGCTCACGGGAACCCTCCTGACCCCGGGGGTGGGGTGGGGGTGTGCACATGAAGGTCACCGGAACCCTCGCTGCTGCCCCCCCACATGCATCCCAGCCTCCAGAGGTCTTTTCAGTTTAAGCCCGTGTTTTATGCTATCTTTACGATAACTCAGAAAGTGAATTATTCTCTGTTCCTCCCTCTCAGAGGCTATGTTATGTTTTATGTCACAGTGTTTTACTCATGGAAAAATAATTAAAACTGTGTATAAGGAAAGCAATTTATCAAGATTAATTAGGTTTTTATATCACAACCCCTTCCTCCTAGGATAAAATACATTAGTCAGTAAAATGATGAAGGAGAAACGGAAAGATAACGTAATCCTGAAGGGAAAGTCTTTTGAAGATAATTCAGAAATGATTGTATTGTTCCTCATGGTGTTTTCCTTAATTCCTGTGTCAAGCCTGAACCCCATGTGAATTCAGAATGTGCTTGTCACCTGTGCCCCCAGCTGACCCTGCTTTATCTGCTATCTTCAGCATCTTCTAGAGTGTGACTGGATTCGAGCAGGGCTGCCCATGTGCGATGCTGGCACCCAGCTCCCGACACTGTGTCCATGCTGAGAGGTGTGCCGCACCTCAAATCCCCGCTGTGTGAGAGATGGAGGGGTCTTGGGGCGTTCTCAGGGCAGCATCTATTTCTGTCAGCCTTGGATGAGAACTCTAAGGAATGTCTAGATCACCCCTTCCAAAATCCTACTTCACTAGTGGAAATGGATATGCAATGACCAGTGAACTCTCTGCACAAAATACAAATATGAAACTGGACAAGGATTTGTAAAAAATAGATAATGATTTCAGGACTCTGGACATCAAATGGAAACAATAGATTGAGAAGCATTGATTGCAAAAAAAATAACCCTGCTATATGTCCTTTTGAATATGAATAATGGAACACAAGTCCTTCCTGCCCAAAGTCACTCCCATTCTCCCTGTTCCCTACCCTTTCAGCTCGGTTACAGAGAACATCATTTTTACCTGTATGCACCTCGCTGGAATAAATAAAAGCTCTGCTTCCAGAAGAGATGACGTGGTTTAGGGAAGAAGAGATGAGAACATACGAATATATCAGCCAAAAAGTCAGTTTAGATATGGAGCAAACAAAAATAGGCCACATCTCCACTGCTGTCCCTATAGATCAGCATCTCACTCAGCTCTCCTTGGAGAAGCTTCTCACTGTTCTTATAGAGGACTTGGGTTCGGTTCCCAGCTGGCTCACAGTCATTTGTAGCTCCCATTGCAGGGCTCCAGTGCTGTCTTCTCACCTCTGTGGACACCAGGCACGCATATGATGCACATACATACATGCAGACAAACACTCATAAAAGAATCTAAAAGGGTGTGTTACATATATTTACATGTATATTACATATACAAAACTGAGACAATTTTTATACCGTAAGCTAAATAATTTACTACATAAGACAAATCGCTGTATAAATTTATAGGCAAATTAAGAACATTGGCAGAAACTGAATGCTTTGGTTGTTGCGAACAAAATCATGTCTGGTTTCCATTTGCCTTTGACTGCTCGAGCTTTTGTCCCTAACTCTTTGTCATTTGAGGGCACCTCTAATTCTGCCTGTGTTTCGTTTTCTGCGTCACAGAGAATTTAGTTTTCCTTAGGTTTAGTCCTTGTTTTTGTTTGTCTTAGTACATCTAGACAAGAATTACACTGCCTTTCCCTACAGTCAACTCATGTTTTCTTTCTTTGAAAAAGCTGTCGCCAGGATATGTTGGGGCAATAGGTAGCCAGGACCTGAGAACACCTTGTCTCAGCTCTTGTATAACCCATGCCTGGCAGTTTCTCTGAAGAAACCCAGTAAATAAGGTTGTGTTTTTTTTTTCCTTTTTAAAAAATCAAATACCACACACCGCTGACTTAAATGAATCATAAGGAAACCTTTTGTGTTTATTACCATGCTAGAACAGTCTTCCAGAAGGGAAGTGTGGAACGCAGGCATAGAAGGTAGAACATTTGAGAAATTAAATTAAAGAAATTGAAGGCCATTAACAGGGAATTCAGGAGCATTTGAGAAATTAAAGTAATTAAAGAAATTAAAGACCATGGATTGGGAATTCAGGGGAAAGTAGTGGAAAAAGTGTCCCTTCTTACTTTAAGGCTCCCATAGTCACTGTCGTTAAAGCGAAGCAATTGCGATATGGAACAGCATTTATCTTGGGCCAGTTGTCATGGCAGCCATCTTAAATCCCAGCATTTGGGAGGCTGAGGCAGGCAGATCTTTGAGTTCAAGGCCAGCCTGCCCTACCATAGGAAGTTCCAGGCCAGTTGGGGCTGTGTAGAGAGATCCTGTCTCAAAAAGCAAAACAAATGTTATTCTGAAATAATAATGTAAAGATTTCTGTGCGCTTACTGTGTATGTGGCTGAAGGATGTCTTCACAGTGTGCATGTGATGGTCAGATGCTTGAATCAGTTCTTCTTCCAATATGTGGGCTCGAGAGATGGATCTAGGTCCTCAGGCACCTCCGCTTGTCATCTTTTTAAACTGACAACAGATTTTTTTCATACAATGCAATCTGAGTACAGTCCCTTCTCAGTTCCTCCCAGTTCCTCCCAGATCCTCTCCACTTCCCCACCTACACTAATCCACACCCTTTCTTTCTCTCTTTTGAAAACCAACAGGGTTCTAAAAATACACAAACAAAAGATAAAGTAAAAACAGACAAACCGGAATAGGACAAAATGAATAAGTAGGGAAAAAAAGACTCGAAGGAAAAGCACACGAAACAGACATACAGATGCAGATACACTCATTTGCACACACAGAAGTCTTCTAAAAACACAAAATCGAAATCATAAGCAAAAGACATTGACAGGGAAAAAAAAACCCAGACAAAGCATTGAGACAAAAACAAAACAAAAAAACCAACAGCAAAACCCCTCTAAAAATAGCAATGGCCCATTTTGTCTTGACCATCTACCGGTAAGCATGGTTCACCCTTAAGGGTCGTTTGTGTACCCAGTGAGACTCCTTTGGAAAAAAATAAGTTTTCCTTTGCGAGCAGTTGTCAGTTGGAGATAACTTCTGGGTTAGGGATGGGGGCCTGTGTCCACTCCCTCTCCCATCTGACTGAGACCTACACAGGTCTTGTGTGTTTGGCCACTGCCTCTGGGAGTTCCTGTGTGCCTTGGTCCTGCTGTGTTTAGATGGCCTTGTTGTTTCTTTGGTGTCTTCCATTCTGACTGACTCTCTCCACCTCATGTTCTGCAGAGTTCCTTGAGCCCCGAGGGGAGGGATTTGAGGGAGACGTGCCACAAATGAGTGAGTGTGGATCTCTGTCCTTGTTCCATCACTGCAGGAGGAATGAGCCAGTCAGTCATAATCCCTGGGAAGCCATAACAGTGTGCTCTTTGTGCAGGCTCGGCCAGTAGATTACCCCAAGGACTACCTCTCCCATCAGATTCCTGTATCCTTCCACAAACACTGGCACATTGACCCGGTGAAGGTGTATCTCACGTGGCTGGCACCCAGCGAGGAAGACGGTGCCACGCAGGAGACACAGAAGGATCCAAGAGAAGAGTTATAGAACAGAACCTGGGAGGAGCTGAGAGAGTCACCCCATGCGCTGAGCTGTGGTCCAGCTGCTCGAATATGCCACATGAAATAGACACTTCTCAGCCTTCGTGGAAATAGGGTATTTTTTTGATGGGTGGACTCAGGGGAACCTGGGTAATTCCTTGTTTTGAGTGATGTCGTTATTGTAACACAGTGATTACTGTGCCTCTTTTTTTTTTTTTCTGGGCTGTGACTCAACAGCTTTGTGACTGTCACGGGAAATAAATGGTACCCGAAGCCCTTTTCTGTTTACTTGGTTGTAACGGGGATTCTAATACAAGAATGTGACCAACTGTCATTCTATATAAACATTGAGTCTCTTGATATGGATACTGGTAGTGGGATGAACCTTTAAGCCAGCAGTTCTCAACCTGTGGGTTGTTGACCCCTTTGGGGCAAAATGACCCCTTCACAGGGGTCACCTAAGACCATTAGAAAAACACAGATATTTACATTACTATTCAAAATAGTAGCAAAATTCCAGTTATGATGTAGCAACGAAAATAATTTTATGGTTGGGGGTCACCACAGTATGAGGAACCATATTAAAGGGTCACAGCATTAGGAAGATTGAGAACCACTGCTTTAAAGGGTCCTATTGATGATGAAAATTAGTTCTCAGAACTCAGTAGGAATGAGGTACTGAGGCTGATTCATAAAACATAAAAGTCATTGTGAAATCCCCTCGCTCATACAATCATGGTTGCTGTTTGTTACCTCCTCTGCTGGTTACACCCCAGAAATAGAGACTCAAGAATCGCTACTGACATTCTCCCAGAAGTCCTCTGCTGTAGTGAGTGAAGAGTGTCACCAGGAGTTCAGATCTGTGTCAGAAAACCTGTGGGAGTCCGAGGATCCCGTGGGAGTCTGAGGAACCCGTGGGAGTCCCAGGATCCCGTGGGAGTCCTAGGATGTGAGCTGCACCCGGAGCTGATGTAATGCATGGTTTTCCCTGAGTCTTCCTTAATAACTTGCTTCTGGCTCAGAATAAACAGTGTTCACCCTGGCCGCTGCAGCTTGGACCTCATGGAAGGGACAACATGGGGTTTGGCAATTTCCCTGGGTTCTTAAAGAATGAAATGGAATAGAATGTTTTGAAGCAGCCCTCATTTACAAACTGTCCCTTTTAAAATGTAGTAGTTTAATAATTCAGTATTGATGTATAAGAAACACTGCGTGTTAACTTTTAAAGCGAGATAACTGTGTTATGAAAAGGTATTTGCACATTGATTTGATCTTGAGCTTGTAAGTTTTGTATATTTTAATGCTTTCCTTTATATTTTCAGTCCTCAGTTCATTAACCTTGCTTAGAAGGCTTCTTAACCCCACAGGTTTAAAGCCATACCACCAAAAGTTCCTGTGTGTTTATTTTTTTTAATAGTGGGTATTTTCCATGTAGCTTACCTTTGACTCTTGTCCAAGTTCATGCAACAGTGTTTGTTCTTCTTCCCAGCATCATTAAGTATCGGGACTAGTGTATGGCAGCGCCGTACCTGCTGCTTCTGGTCTCTGGCAGAACGCACTAGGCTCAGTCTGTGAGAACCGACTTTGTGGTCCAGCCAGCAAGTGGACTGGGGACAGTCGTGTGAACATTAAGGACCGTCAGGGTTTCTGGGTGTTGTGCTAATGGCTCCAGCATCGTTGCTGTCACAGTGTTAGTGTGACCATTGCTGTCATAGTACTTGATGTTGCAGTATTAGCCCTGGGGGACCCGAGTGCTGCTCCAGTGCAGTGCAGGGAAGTCCTCAGTCATCCTCACCCCGTCTGCCTCTGCTCAGGCAATGTCCCCAGCCAGAGAACAGAGTTCCCTCTAACAGGACGGAAGCCGCATGTCTGAATATGAAGGCCTGAGTCAGCCTTTCTTCTCTGTTGTGACCTGTGCCTTCACCTGGCTCCGGAGATCCTTCCCTGGTATTTCTAGATAGGTGGTCAAATTTGTTTCCTCTTTGGAACCACAGAAGTCTAACCATGAATAAAACCCTTCAGTTTACTTCTGATTTTGCATTTTATCTCTTAGTTGAGGCCGGAGAGGGAGTGGGGAGGAGTGTGCAGGACAGGCATTGAGAAATTGGGAGCACATGCAGATCAGTAAGACAGTCAGTGCCATCTAACCGGTTGCTTTAGGAAAAGGCAACAAAGTTAAAAACACAGCTATAAAGTTAGTATGCTTGGATGTATAGCAAATGGCAAGCCCTTTTTGAGCACCAAGTGAGAATTGATGTCTAAAAAAAAAGCAACCTTAATCTCGAGCCTGGATTTTTCAGGGTACATACTATCCTCTTCGATGTTCTTTTTCTCTTTAAGAATTTCTTTACCAGTGGATATTTTTATCCTGAGGATTTAGCACCGAGGATTTATGTGTGAATTACCTGGTAGGCCATTTTTCCTTTTAAGCCGTTTCTCATGATCTAGCACATTGCCCGGCGGTATAGGATTTTTTACATCTTACAGTTAAATTGGAAGTTGAGACTCAAAAATAACCTTTGTCGAATGCTTGGAAACATAATCGCGTGCCAGCCTGAGTAATGATGCTATGCAGGGGTGTGGAAATGCCAGCGGTCTCTGCGCGTCCCAATTGATTGAAGCCATTCAGTGCTTCTGCCTCCCTCATTGTTACGGATGCGTGTAGAGAACTCAGAGATTCACAGTGCGGTAGACATTTGTAAGGATGCCTGTGGTGCTCACATTCATAAAGATGTCGTTTCTGTGGAAGAAAATCAGTCACTACCCCATGAAGTACGCTGTACCAGACTTACAAGAGTGCCCTTTCCCCCACTCACTGCCTTGTTTCTGCCATCTCTGAATGAAAAGGTGCTATGATTTACATCCCCGAGCCCTCTAAACAAATCACCTGTGAAATGTGTTTTTCCTCCATTCTATAGAATAAAATAAAAAAGGCTTTGTCGTATGGTTTGGTCTGTGCTCTCTCTTTAAAGGCTTGGATATTCCAAGCGGGGGAGGAGGATGTTCAGGAATAAGGCTCGTTGACAAAAAGCCGGCTTCTGAGATAGTATCGCTGTAAACACCCTCGCAGCCCTGGACTGGTGGGAGAGCTGAGCAGGCTGGGTGAGGCTTGGGGGTTCTGTGTGTGGGGTAGTTGGAGGGTCTGTCTGAGAAGGTGACATTGGGGCAGAGATCTGAAAGACCAAGGCAGCTGAAATTTCGCTTGTGGTTACAGTGTTAGGAGCCAGAGGGACTAGGTACACTGCAGACCTCGGACATGGAAGCAAGTGGGGGCTGTTCCTCAGCCACCATTGTCGCACCGTGAAGGGCAGATGTTGGCCAGCCCTCAGTTGGATGTGGAAGTCTGGGGCTCAGTGAAGCCATTGAAAACCACGGGTATTTTAGAAGTTATTTCCTTTTTAAGTTATGTATAGTGTGTCTGTCTGCACGTGGGTATGTGCCTGTGAGTGTAGCTCATGAAGGCCAAAGGCTTTAGATGCTCCGGAGCTAGAATTGGATAGTAGTGAAGCCTCCTGACGTCAGTGCTGGGAACTGAACTGCAAGAGCAGCTGCCGCTCTTACTTAACCCTAAGCCATGTCTCCAGCTAGACCGGGAGCCTTGGAAAGGCTTTGCCATCTCAGGCGTGGATAGGATAGGCTGCAGAGAAAGCAGAGTGAAGGAAGGAGACACGTTGTGTTTCTGTGACATGGGTGCTGGATGCCAGGGGTGTGTGGTAAGGGAAGCCAGGGAAGGTATTTCAAGATGCAAATGTTCCTTTGCATTCAGGCTGCCAAGAGGTCCATTAAGAGGGGACAGAAGTGACTGTGAGTCAGTGGCTTGGAAGTCACTAGTGACTGGACACACCTCCTCCCAGACAGTGAGACAGGATGAGGAGCAAGCACAAGTTGAAATTGGTAACAATTGTAAACCTTCCTTCTCCTCTCTCTCTCTCTCTCTCT
>LOEQ01001239.1:224564-238673 GCA_001685075.1 Bramus lutescens
TCTCACACACACACTCTCTCACACACACACACTCTCTCTCACACACACACTCTCACACACACACACAGACTTCTGGGTTTGTTTAAAGTCAAGGGGACGAAGGACATGAGGTTTGTGGAGTTTGGCTTCCTTGATGCAAAATATGTGACAGTATTCCAATGGAGAGTAAGGTCGACTTCCCTGGCCGTGTTAGTGAATGGAGCTGGAATTCGTGGCTCTGGGTTTGTGGGGATCTGACTGCCTAGGAGAATCTACCGAGCAGTGGAGAATGGCGGCAGATAGAGAAAGACTCGTTGCAGTGACTGTGGATCATCACATCTGTTCATGTCTATCACATTTGAGACACGCCTCGGCTGTGTTTAATTTTGTAACGTGTGATTTTGTGTAAATCAGCCTTCTGAGTTACTCCAAGGGAAACTGCCCACATCACGATACCTTTACATACCACAGGCATGCAGTCAGCAGCAAGTGGTGGAACTAGGTTTTAATTAATTTTTATCTTATGAGGAGATGAGTATTTTGACTACTTGGATATCTGTGCACCCCATGTGTGTCTAGTTCCCCTGAAGGCCCAAAGAGGCCATCAGATCCCCTGGAACTGGAGTCACAGCTGATTGAGAGCTGCCGTGTGGGTGCTGGGAACTGAACCCAGGTCCTCTGCAAGAGCAACCAGTGCTCTAACCACTGGACCATCTCTCCTGACCCAGATCTAACAGGCATTTCGGCTGCAGAGTGTTTGTGTTTAATTCCTTCTGCAGTCTACCAAGAACGAGTAGACTTTCCAGACTGAATGTATGCCTAGTTCTAAATGCCAGCCTATGGGAAGATGAGGAAGAGATCACAAATTAACCATATGATAGCCCCACAGACTAGAGATGATAAGAAAAATATGATTATTTATTGAATGAGTTATAGGACTGCTGTGTGCTGTCCGATTAAGACAATAAGAAGCAAACTACTTGAGAACAGTAAACAGTCATTCTGCCACTAGGGAAAAGGTATGCTGGTGGTGGGGAATGTGCTTGTCCCCTTGACGTCACAGTTTCACTCCGTGTGTGCCTTAGTGAACTCACGTGTGTACACCAGGACCCAGATACCTAACTATTCACAGTGACATTGACTGTGTCTCAGGCTGCATCTAGGTGCATCTAGCCTTTGTGTCTATTGCTTTTAAAGAACGGGTAAATAAATTTGTGACATATCTTTGTGACACCTGCACATCTTCACAGAGCAGGAACTCACATGAGTGACCTACAGGTACAGGAGACATCACCATGTAGGCCACATTAAACCATCAAAGAATAAGATTTACATAGGATTTCAGTGACATAATTTGAAGTCACAAAAATGGAAAAAGTGAGCACATGCATATCTTTAAGTGTATATACATACATATACACATGCATACATACATACATAACATATATATGTGTGTGTATATATATAAACAAAAAGTAGAGAAAACATAAATACAGAGTTCAAGATGCTGGTTGCCCACAGGGGAAAGAAAAGGAGAAAAGCTAAGCCACCAATCTTGAGACCTGGCCAAGACGGGAGGTGAGNGACAGTATGGGGGGACAGGGACTGGGACGGAGCAGGAGGGGAGACGACATTTCTCATTCGGACTACCACAGTATGTACACAAATGTTTGCCTTATAAATTCTTTTTTTAAAATAACTTTTCATTTATTTTTATTGCTTATTTGAGAATTTCACATCATGCACCCTAATCAAGCTCACCTCCCAGTCTTTTCATGTCAGCCCCACTTCCCAGTGAACACCCCTACATCACCACCCCATCTCCCGCCAAAAAAAAAAGAAAAAGAAAAAGAAAGTCAATTTTGTATTGTCCATACGTTCACTCGAGTATGGTCAAATTCCTGGTGGCAAGCCCTCCAAGGGAGGATGAATCTTTCCATCCGCATGCATGCCAGAAGCCCCAGCTGAGGAGAGCTGACTGGCGGGCTGAGTTGGGTGGAGCTAGCTCTCCCTCAAGGGGCGGGACCTGCTCTCCCATGCCCTGGGACATTAACATGGCCTCAGGCAGCCCCCCCTCCCGCATCCAAATGGGTTTCGGTGGTAACAGGGGCGGCAGATTTAACAAGGCCCTTGACCATTTCAGGATCACTGACCCACACATAACTCTCCACGGCTGTACAGACCAGGAGCCTCAACGTGGTCTCAGATAGGTACACATGCCACTCATGTCAGCATGGCTTCCTAAGGCAGTAAAGCCTGAGGACATGGCCAAGGCACTGGGCAACACCACAGGACATACGTCCACATGGATCTCAGGCTTCATCACAGTCTGGGGCAGCAGCCTGGACCACCAACACCAATATGGCCTCCAGTGCTCTCTTGAACCACGGTGGTCCTTCAAGGAGGTCCAAACCAGAAAGTGAACTTTTCCTCATATTGGGGACTCCGTCGTAGCCCAGAGCCAGGGGGATCCCGTGGTTGGGTGGCAGGTTCCGAGACCGAGTCTTCATCTGCATGAGCTCCAGGCTGGTACATGCCACCCCACCAATCTTCCTGGGCAACGGCAGCATGTAGACCTCCGCCCTCTCTCACCCGTCACTGCCATCATGGCTCCAGTTCTGCCACTCTCCCTGCTGCATATACTGCTCCGTTTTTCTGTCTTTCCCACCTCTCCATCACATATTTGTTTGTCCTAGTGGGCAGTTGTCGTAATGGGACCCACCCACCCACCTAGGGGGCACTTGGGTGTCTTCTACCCACTCCACCTTATAGTTTTAATACTGAGTAAACAAACTCCAGCCAGGGAAGCAGGTAGGCAAGCTTCAGATCTTTACTCTGCCTCCTCTCCTCCAAATCCAACCCCTCTAGTGTGGTGTTTGAAAGAAAATAGGCCCAAAGGGAGGTGCACTATTAGAAAGTAAGGCTTTTGTTGGAGTGGGTGTAGCCTTATTGGAGGACGTGTGCCACTGTTAGGTAGGGCTTTGAGGTCTCCTATGCGCAGGATCCCACATAGTGTCTCAGTTGACTTCCTGTTGCCTGCAAGATGTAGGACTCTCAGCTCCTTCTCCAGCATCATGTCTGCCTGCACAGCGCCATGTCCCACCATGATGATAACGGACTAAACCTCTGAACTGTAAGTCACCCCCAATTAAGTGTTTTCCTTTATAAGAGTTGCTGTGTCTCTTCACAGCAGTAGAAACCCTGACCAAGACACCAGTCCCATCCTCATCTCTATGGTAAACTACCTGTTGTGGCCTCTCTGTACTCTCTGCCACCATTAGACTGGACTAGAAGAGAAAGTTCCCTCAGCATATAATGATCAAAACACCAAACTGAATAAAGAAATAATATTAAAGGCCCCAGGGGAACAAGACCAAGTGACACATAAAGGTAGATTTACTGGAATTGCACCTGACTTCTCAAAGGAGAGTCTAAAAGCCAGAAGGGCCTGGGCAGATATATTGCAGACTCTAAGAGATCATAGATGCCAGACAAGGCTACTATACCAGCAAAACTGTCAGTCACATAGGTGAAAGAAATAAAACAGTTCATGATAAAACCAAATTTAAGCAATATTATTCTATAAATTCAGCTCTAAAGAAGGCACTAGAAGGAAAAAATTCCAACCTAAAGAGGTTAGCCACACCCAAGAAAGCACAAGGAATAAATAATCCCAGACCAGCAAATCAAAAAAGGGGAAACACACACACGCCACCACCACAACAATATAACAGGGATCAGCAAACACTGTTAATTGTTCTCTCTCAATGTCAATGATCTCGACTTTCCAATGAAGACACAGACTTAGAGAGTGGATGTGAAAACAGGATCCATCCTTCTGGTGCATCCAAGAAACACACCTTAATGTCAGGATAGACACCAACTCAGAACAGAAGGATGGAAAACGATGTGCTAAGCAAATGGACCTATGGAGCAGTCTGTGGTAGCCACCTTTAATAGCTGATGAATAGAGTTCAAACCAAAATTAATCAGAAGAGCTAGGGAAGGACACTACATACTCAGAGAAAAAGTCCATCAAGAAGATATTGCAATTCTTAACATCTTTGTGTCAAACACAAGGGTACCCAAGTTCATAAAAGAAACACTACCATAGCTTAAAATTACAGATTGACCCTCACACATTGATAGAGGGAGAAGTCAATACCCCACTCTTGCCAGAAGACAGGCCATCTAAACAAAAATGTAAATATAAACACCAAGTCAGTCACAAACTGGTTTACAATGGAGTTCTACAGCTTAGAGCAGTGGGAACCCAAAGAAAGCCCAGAGACCTAAGGTAAAACCAAACACTACTGTTCAAACAAACAAACAAAAAACCCAGAGCAATGAAATGACTCCTAATGATAGTCTGCTATACCTACAGATCAGAGCCTTGCTCAGCCATCATCAGAGAAGCTTCCTTCTGTATCAGATGAGTACAAATACACAAACCTATAGCCAGACAGTATGCAGAGAGTAAGAGACCTTGGAACACTCATCCATAAATGGGATGTTTACATGAAATCCCCACCCCTGCAGGGCTCAGGGAACCCTGAGGAAGAGGCAGCAGAAAAAGCATAAGGGCCAGAGGGGATGGAGGACACCAAGAAAACAAGGCCCATGTAAATCCAAAGAGACTGGGGTAGCAAGCTCAGGGTCTGCACAGGTCTGCACCAGATGAGATTCTAGAGCTGAAAGGAGAAGTGGACACATACCTGCATCCCTAACCTAGAGGCAATATCCAATTGATAAGCACTTGGAAAACAAAATTTTCACCAAGGACGTTCTATTGGGAAAACAAACTACTCTTACAGGTAGGCTGAATGTCCTGTAGTAGATGCCCAATCAAGAATGAACCCAACAGCATCTTTGGAGGAGGTCCCTTGTCTCATAATGTCATGTTAGGGATTTTTCTTTTTAAAAATTTATCATATATATATGTATATATATTCCTCTCTCTTGTTTTTTACCCTATAAGTGCTTTGTATATATATGATTACTTCCAGTTTAGTGTTTTTATTAAGATTCCTGAGTGTGTGACCCAGTGGGTCTCTGAGTATATATTTTTTCTTTTCTCTTTTTTTTACTTTTTATTTATTCAATGTGTCTTTCACATCATGTATCGTGATCCCATTCACTCCCCCATCCCTTTGCATCTCTGCCCCTGGAATCCCCTCAAATAAAAGAAAATTTAAGACAAAAAAAGGAAAAATTAAAAATCTTATCTTGAAAGCTGCAGTATGACACAGTGAGTCATGCAGTAAAGCTCTTTGTCCATACATCTTTACTTGCAAGAGTTCATTGCAAAGAGTCACTGGTCCGGTTCCAGACCTTTGGTTTCAACACTATCTATGCTGGGACCTCACTGAGACTCTTCTTAGATATCCTGTTGTTGCCCTGTGTCATGGAGATCCTGCAGCTTTGGGTCTGCGGGTCAGGCTCCTTCATGTGCTGGATGTTGGGGCGGGTCAAGTCATAACCTGGTTCTGGGCATAGGCAGCTGTAGGGTTGGTCAGCCAGCCAGCTCTTCCCTATCCTTACCACCAGGGTGAGCTTGCCCATGTTGCTCCGACCAGTTCACACCAGTTCACCCTTGCAGCAATGAGCAGGAAGGAGGGGGTTGGGAGGGCAGCTTTCCAGCTTTCATGTCCTAAAGGTCTGCTCTCCCGACCTACACCATCAGGGCCAGCTCTACTGTGTTGCCCAGGCAAAGTGTAGGTGCCTGTTGTTGTTTTTGGTTCTTTTGGTTCTTTGGCCATTTGGTGTCCTGCCACCCAGTTCCCAAATAAATACACATTGGCTTATTCTTACTTATAAATGCTCGGCCTTAGCTTGCCTTCTTACTAGTCAACTTTTCTTAAATTATTCTACTTTTTGCCTCTGTATTTTTGGCTTTCTCTATTTCTGTATACCTTTTTTTTTTTTTACTTCTTTCTCTGTGGTATGCTGTGTGGCTGGGTGATACCCTTGGAGTCTTCTTCCTCTCCTCCTATTTATCACTCAATCTTTTTTTTCTCTCTTTCTCCTTCTGCTCATTCTCTCTGCCTGCCAGCCCCACCTATCCCTTCTTCTGCATTGCTATTGGCCAGTCAACTCTCTATTTGACCAATCAGGTTTTAAACAGGCATAGTAACAGAGCTTCACAGAGTTAAACAAATGCAACATAAAAGAATGCAACATGTTCTTGCATTCTTAAACAAATGTCCCACAGCACAAACAAATGTAATACATCTTAAAATAATATTCTACAGCAGAGGCCACAATCCTGAGTGCTACAGCTGGTGAGGGGCAAGGATAGCCTTCCTGTGTTTATGACCCCAGGGCCAGCTCCTCCACCAAGCATTGACAGATGAGGGAGAGGATCTTTCTCTGTCCATGCCACCTTAAGATTGATGAGTAGCGGGAACAGTTCTCCCATGCTCACAGTTTCGGGGCTGGCTCACCCACACTCTGCCAACAGGGCTGGCTCTATTGTGCTGCCCTGGCAAGTTGCAGAGCTTACTCTCTTCAGTGTTGCAGCTGGTAGGGGTCAGGGAGGCCTCCCACCTGCCTTAGGCACTGATGGATGGGGGTGGTGTGGGGGAAGGGCATGTCTCCCCAGCCCTTGCTGGATGAGAGGTGGGGCTAGGTCTCCCATGCTCCTGTTCTCAGGGCTGGCTCACCTGTGCTCTTATCAACGGGGTCAGCTCTACTGTGCTGCCCAGAGGAAGTGCAGGGCTCACTTTCCCAAGTGTGGCAACTGGTACAGGGGTCGGTCAGCTCCCTCACCAGCTGGAGGTGGTGGGGCAAGGGTGAAGGGCATCTTTACCGCATCCCCACCACCTCGCTGCAGATGAGGGAGGTGGTACCAGCTAAGTCCATCTTGAGCTCTCAGGACCCTGAGTACAGGATGAGCTCTATTGTGTTGTTAAGGTAAGGGGTGGGACCATTTTCCCCTAGTGTTGCAGCCAGTGGGGTCTGGGCCAACTCTGTACAGCCATATCCTCTCTGTTTTCAGTGGTATAAAGGGCCAGGGACATCCACAGAGACTGCGGCTTTGTCAAGCTAGGAACCCAGACATGGATCCCAGCAGTAGCCCAGGCACAGACATCACCTTGGCCCTGGGTGGCAATCAAGCCATTCATCTCTGCTCTCTTCCTCTCTAGTCTCTTCAGATGCCTCCATCCACAGGACATGAGTCATTCTCATTCTCTCTCTCTCTCTCTCTCTCTCTCCCTCTCCATACCACAGCATATCTCTGCTCACTCTAATAGTGCCCATCTGACTTGTGATGCAAGGTGCCAGGTGGGCCCATGTTTCAGAGCCGGGGAGGATATGCCCAGGCTTGCGTGTTTGTCTCCTCATGCAGCTCAGTTTGCCATGGCACTGGCTTGGGCCATGCTTCCTTATCACGAAGGCTCCTGGTAGGTGTGGCGGTGATGCTGGAGTCCTGCAGTGGGCTGGGGCTAGAATCCCCAGACCTTGTTTGGCTGAATTCTGCCCTCCTCAGTCGCATGGTGTGGGGCTGAGGCGCTGCTCTATTTGTTTTGTGTATGTTTCCTTGGACTCTTTGCCTTCTGTTTATTTTATCCTGTTCTTATGTGTTGGTTTTTATTTTATAATTTTATGCTATATTGTATGAGAGATAGAACGGGGTGGATCTGTATGGGAGAGAAGTAGGGAGGAACTGGGAGGAGTCGAGAGAAGAGAAAATTTGTAATGGGGTATGTTATGTGAGAAAAATCTCTTTTCAATAAAAGGGAAATGCTGTATAAATGAATCACAAGTACATTTTATATGGATGTTGTGCTCTTCATTGACACAAGCTGGGGTCATCTGAGAGGAGGCATGGGTAGTACATTTGCTGAGAACCTCGCGTGAGAACATGGCGCCTCCACCACAATGACCTGTAGGCGCCTCCCCCACAATGACCTGTAGGCGCCTCCCCCACAATGACCTGTAGGCAAGTCTGTGGAGCATTTTCCCCGTTAGTGACTGATGTGGGAGAGCCCAGCCCAATGTAGATGGAACAACCCCTGGGCAAGGGAGCCTGGTGGTATATAAGAAAGCAAGCCAAGTGAGCCATGGGGAACCAACCAGAAAGCAGCAATCCTCTGTGACTTCCGCCTCAGTTCCTCCCTGACTTCCCTCCAATGATGGACTGTAGTGTGGAAGTATAAGTCAAATAAACTCTTTACTTCCCCGAGTCGGTTTTGATCAGTGTTTATTAGGGCAACAAAAATCATGTAGGGAAACGTTCACAGGTTCCAAAGATGAATGCACGGTTGTTTTGGAGGGCGGGGAAGCAGCATACATCTGCTACCAGGCAACTTCCCTTGTTTTACTGTTTGCAGACGCTGCCAAGTGAGTAACCTGGGTAAGTCTAGGGATGCCATGCCTATTTATTTATTAGTTTGATTGACAGATGAATGGTACCAGGCAGTGGGGTAGTGCCAGGCACAAGGTACTTGGAATTCCCATTTCAAGTACCACCTTTCTCCGAGACAAGCTTTCTGCATGCTAGTGAACTGGACATCTGCAGATGTTCCTAAGTCTAGAATTTCTCTTAGTCCCATGACTACACTGGGCAGTTTTTCCGCTCCTCTCTACTGATGTCCGACGTCTCCATGTGATCACAGGCACTTTGCTTCACGACTCTGGGCACCAGTTTTGTCATCACAAGAAGCAGTTATGATTGTATTGTCTACATCTAGAACCCGCCTTGCATTGTTAAATATCCTCAGCAGGTACCACATCTGTATTGCATTATGAAAACTCATTAATTTCAAGACTTCAACATTTTCTAATTAGAATAAATCCCCTGCTTGATCCATTTGGAAAAAATTTGTCATTGAATTTAATCAATTGGAAATGTATTTGACTTTCCTTCTCAGGCTCAGAAGCATAAGGAGATGCTGCCTTAAGACAGGTAAGGCAGCAATATTTTATGGACATGAAAGTTAACTGTAGCCCACTCAATAAATATTTAATAGGTATTTATTATCTCCTTGATCCTAGAGGTGGAAGAGTAAGTAAAAGCAAGCATACTCTCTGCTTTTGTTGAATTTGCAATCTTGAGCACAAATAGTAATTAGAACCTGCTTCATAATAAAATATATAATTGCAAACTCTGGTAGAACTGAGGTTTGTTTTGAGACTTTTTCTCTTATATGTGGAATCTTGATTTTTTTTAATAAAATATAAAAATGCAAGAAATGAGAGTAAAGGGGAACTATTTAGAGAAAGAGGAGAAGAGGCAAGAGAGGATAATGCAGTGCATGAAATCTGCTCACAATCTCAACATGTGTTCTTACAAGGTACCTTGTGATTTCACCGGGCCAACCTGAATAATTTGGGGCATGCTTTCCACCTCAGAATTCATTTGTAAGGAAATTGTATTCATTCATTCATTCATTCATTTATTCATTCTGTGTGTGCACAGACACCACTGTACTCATGAGGAGGTCAGAGGGCAGCTTATGTGCACAGACACCACCGTGCTCATGTGGAGGGCAGAGGGCAGCTTGTGTGTGCACAGACACCACCGTGCTCAGGTGGAGGGCAGAGGGCAGCTTGTGTGTGCACAGACACCACCGTGCTCATGTGGAGGGCAGAGGGCAGCTTGTGTGTGCACAGACACCACCGTGCTCAGGTGGAGGGCAGAGGGCAGCTTGTGTGTGCACAGACACCACCGTGCTCAGGTGGCGGACAGAGGGCAGCTTGTGTGTGCACAGACACCACCGTGCTCAGGTGGAGGTTAGCTGGCAAAGGACAGCTTGACAAGTTAGTTCTTTTCTTCAACCATGTGGGTCCCTGAGATTGAGCTCAAGTCCTCAGGACTGAGCTCATCCTCAGTGGCAAGCCCCCACTTTTGCCTGCCGAGCCACCTCACCAACCCTCCGTCTCAAGATTTGTAATCTTATCTGCAAGTCCACTTTACTGTTTAATGTATTCATAGGTTTTGAAAATTCAAATGCCAGTATTCTGCCTTTCACACTGTATCAGTTCCTTATCTTACTGATACAAGAAAATACTAGATAAAAAAGGGGAGGGCCCTCAGTTCAAGGATACAGTCTGTGGGGAAGTCGTGTCAACTGGAGCTCAAGGCAAATTGGCAATGTTACATCCATAGTCAAGAAGCAGAGAGTGCTAGGTGCTGGGGCCAGTTCACTTTCTCCTTTTTATTGAGGCTGGGGTCTTGGCCATCGGTGTGTAGAGTGGATCTTCTCATTGCTATTAGCCGAATCTGTAAAGTCTCCTTCAGAACACCTTATGCCCACAGGTTTATTCCCATTGAGTTGATGGTCAGGATGAAGTTACACACTAACTTGTGTGAAAGTCAAATTTACCCGAAGATCCCTTTGTTAAACCCTCCTTTGGACTGCTCACATGCCTATGTTGTAGTGTGGCCATGTTTTAAAATGTTTATTTCCTTTTCCTTTTTAAATTTATCTTAAATTGTGTGTGCGTGCATGCGTGGGTGCATGCGCGTGTGTGTGTGTGTGTGTGTGTGTGTGTGTGTGTGGTTATATGCACATGAGTACAGGTGCCTAAAGACACCAGAAGAGGGCATTGATGCCCTGGGACTGGACTGGACTGGAAGTCCATTGTGAATTACCATACATGGGTGTTGGGAGCCCAACTCTGGACTTCTGGAAGAGCAGCAGATGCTCTAACCATCTGACCATCTCTCCAGCCTGAATCCCATGTGTCTTATGTCCACCTTGGACTCTGTTGGCATTGTTCTCTTGTCTGTTTTTCTCTAACAATGGTGCATTCTCTCTCCTTGTCGTTGCACAGATTTAAAGCCCACACACTAGAGCTCTCTAACATTTCTATCACATCTCATCAACATGCCTCTTTGCACACCCTCATCGCCTGTTGGGGGCCTCACACTTCATTATGGAAAGCAGAGGAACCACAAGAAACACACAGCAGTTGGAAGGGCGTGCCTCTTGACAACAGAGCTGGAAGCCGGAATCGTCCATCGTCCTGGTACATTCGAACGTTTGGCTCTGGATTTGGGCTTCAGCTGCTCAGCTCCTAGTGGTTTAGAGAGTCCCACAGTGGATCTGTCCTTTCTAGCAGTTTTAGGAGACCTCATAAAAAAAAACTGACACCGTTGATGGTTTCCAGGGAGCTGCTAATCCAAGAGATGAATATAAAAGCAATTCCTTCAGAGATGATTAGATCAGGAAAGCCCAGAAAAATCATAAATCAACCAGTTTGGCATTTAGTCTATGTGCCATGAATGACTGATGGGCTCTCTGTGGGAGGGAGAGCTGGAGTTCTCAAGGGAATGGTGTCACTGGGCTCATGTAACCACACAAAACTCTATTCTTTGTACTTTGAGGACAAAAAACCAAATGCCCCAGTTTTTGTTTGCTTCATTGATTTTGAGGCAGTCTCATTACAGAGCCCAGAGCCCAAACAACCTTAGGTTTATGAGTTCTAGGACTATGGGAGTGCCCCATACCTGGGCCCAAATGCACTTTTGAAGAGATTTATTTTATGTGTGTGGATGTTTTCCTGCATGTCTGTACACGCTCTGTACACATGTACCTCCAGAGGCCAGAAAAGGACATTGGATTTTCTGGAACCAGATTTATAGTTGTGAGTGCCATGTTGCTGATGGGAACCAAAAGCAAGTGCTCTTAACTGCTGTTCCATTTCTCCATTCCCAGCCCAGATGTTTCTTGTGGATTTTGTTTATTTTTTTTGTCTTGATTTTCAAGAGAACTAGCCAACCTTCTATGGGTAATGGGGAATCTAGCATCAGATTAAAAAGGCCTGGATGGATCTGGGGGGAGGTCTTGGCTTACAGATCTGGGGGAATCTTGGCTTATAAGATGTGTGTGTGGGGGGGTGTCTTGGCTTACAGATGTCGGGGGTCTTGGCTTACAGATGTGGGGGGATCTTGGGTTACAGGTCCACACTCCAGTCAAGGATCAATTTTCCCATTTCTGGGGGTTTACAGCAAGGCAGCATATCATGGCAGGAACTCACCAGTAAGCTAGACTTTTCCTGTGTCCGGAAGACAAACAGAAAAGGGTTAGACTCCCACGGTCTCCTTCGGAGGCATCTCTTTCCACCCTCCAGTGACTACAGGACCTCCTAAGAGGACCCATCTCCTAAAGGTTACATCACCTTACAGTGGCCTCCACCAACCCTAGGTTTGACAATTTAGGAAGACATTTAGACATCAACCTCCACATATATCTGCACGTGTGTGTATGATGCACACACACAGATGTCCCCCAATTGCTCATGGGTAAGGGTGAGCAATGGCCACATGAACCACTGGCATAAAGCACACTCGAGGGATAGAAGTGGACAGGGACCAGAGGGACCATTGTGTCGGCACTCTTTAGTGGGAAAACGGACAAAGCCCAAAGGGACAGTTGTGCCCACTGACAGTTTATGCAGGTTTTATATGGTTTCCAGAGTCTGTGACTTCCCCTGAATCGTGTTTTCCTGCCCCATGCCTGTTTAGATGAATTCTTAAGGGAGTGGGCAAAGTGTATATTTGTTCTTTGTCAAAATCCTCCAGCTACATACCAATCTCATCACCTAGGAAGTTCAGATACAAACCAGACTCCAGGTGTGACCACATCTGTCTTGCTTCAGTTCCTGGTTTTACAGGCTGAGGATTATGAAGGCTGCGTTCATCTCCAAGGACCGTCAAGTCTGCTGATAGTCTACTGGCTACCCACTGCCAAGTTATGAGACAGGCAGTTTTCCTTAGGGACAAAGGAAAGGAATGTCTCCGTTATTCGGAGACTAGGGCCTTCCATGGTTGTTGGAAAAGTCTTTTATTACATCGACCAACCTCAGCATGGCCTGGGACATGTCTCATGTCTTTTAGATAGGATTGCTGACAACCAACTTCAAAATTACAAATTGATCCAAAACCTTTGATGAGAAGGCAGCCCTCATCGTTCCATTGAATTCCTTAGCTCTCGTGTTCAGTACATCATGTGAAAATGTATTTTCAGTTTGCCTTTATATTTAGAATAGGTTTAAAATATAATTATCTTTAAAGTTATTTATTTTAGACATAAAGTTGACATTATCCCACCATCCTTCTCAGAACAGAAAACAAAGACCTTACCTTAAACAGAAATTGCTAAAATAATTTCTAAAAGGTACAAAGAGACTCACATTGTGCCTGTAATTTGCTTTGGATCTTTAAAGCTGTCTGTCATGAAGTCTTGGGTGGCAGTAAGGTTTACTGAAGTAAGGGAACATTTGCTCTGATGGACTGTGGTGCTGGGGGTTTAGGTTGAGAGCTGGTTACTCAACTTCAAGGTTAAGGTGCTGGGAAGATGGCTCAGTGGCTAAGAACAGCTGGCATGCAAGTGTGAGGACTTGAGTTTGAATCCACAGGGCCCACAGAAAGCCAGACTTGGTACATCATTGAGACAGTTGATGGAGTTTGAGTACGGATGGTGGGTTAGCTAATCCAATTTGCTGTATTTTCTGAATTTGATTCTGATGGTTACCTATAGCCTTCTTAGAAAATACACAGCGGGCAAAATAGCTCACCAATTCTTTCACTCACAGCTAAGAATGACCCTTATATCAACAGTGTGATTGTGCACGCAGACCCCCTAAGCCTTTTGCGAAGGACTATTTCTCTTGCTGGGTTTTTAAGTAGACATTTAAAATGTCTTGCGAGTTCTGCTGAGGATTGGCTCTCTATACTTGTCAGTGGCGTAAGGAGAGGACCCCGTGGCCTTCCGCTAAGAGCATTAGCTACTGTGTGAGTTGAGGCTATCTAACTTAGTGAGGCTTGATCACGGGTGTGATTGAGGCACGATTGCTGAACATGTCTCTAAGTATAAGGATTGTAAGGACTGATAAGGCATGCTGACTCCCCTTCTCTGTTGCAGGGAACCCGACGGCTCATGGATTCCTCACAGTGTGTGATATTGGTTTTGCTTCTAATTTAGCTGCTGTACTTTGGGATTCTCTTTCCTTGAACCACAAACAACCTTCTTTTCTTACAGGCTTTAAACTCTCCCACCTCCTGCTAAGGCCTTCTTCAGTGGATCACCTGGAACTGCCTGCTCACTTATTTGTGTGATATTTAACATCTAACATCTATCTATCTGTCTGTCTATCTATCTATCTATCTATCTATCTATCTAT
>LOEQ01001239.1:239528-252643 GCA_001685075.1 Bramus lutescens
GGGTATAAGCTAGCCGTGCAGGAGCTGGGCTGGACGAAAAGCAGGGCCTGCTCCCTCATTACTACAGCTTTTGCTTTTGGCCTGCTTTCCTTCACTCATGCTGGCAAGTTCATCTGTCCTGCTGCTGCGGCTTCCCTTTGCCTGTAGCAGAACTACCTTCTTTAGGATTCCAATGTAGACTGTCTTCGTTAGGGTTTCTATTGCTGTGAGCGGACACCGTGACCACAGTAACTCTTATAAAGGAAAACATTTAATTGGGTGGCTTACAGCTTAGAGGTTCAGTCCATTATCATCATGGTGAGACATGGTGGTGTGCAGACAGACATGGTGCTGGAGAGGTAGCTGAGAGTTCTGTAGCTTGCATAGACAACAAGAAGTGGTCTAAGGTACTAGGCATGGTTTGAGCATATATGAGCCCTCAAAGCCTGTCTCCACAGTGACTCTGTTCCTCCAACAAGACCACACATCTTAATAACAGCACTCCCTTTGGGGGCCATTTTTTTTTTTTAGCCACCACATAGACTGGTTACTAGCTGAGACCTTCAGCCTTATGGACTGAACAACTTCAAGATTCTTATTTCCTCTGAGGGACAGTGATTGTTGGATTAGCTGGCCCACAACCTGTAAGGCATGCTAATAAGTCCACTTTCATTTTATGTTCATGCTATCAGTTCTGTTACATTAGAGAACCCTAATATACTTGCTCAACTTTAATGTGGGTTCTGGGAATTTGAATTCTGGTTCTTGTGCTCACCCAGTAAATTCTTTACCTGCTATGCAATTCCCCAGCTGCAGATCTTAGAATGACCTTCGTCAGTAACTTCCATTTTCTTTCTCTCTCTCCCCCTTCCTCCCTTTTCTTCTTTCGTGTGTGTGTGTGTGTGTGTGTGTGTGTGTGTGTGTATGTGCGCACGCATGCGTGACTGGGATTGATAGGGCTTCATGCATGCTAGGCACGTGCCCTACAACTAAGCAATATTCTCAGTTCAATGTGTAAAATTCTTGAAAATCATGTATTATCATTTATCACAATTTTTGACAAACACTCATGCACACATATAAAGTTTTGTAAATTTTTGCCTGACAGGCTTTAAAGGTACAATTGTGAAAATTCTGAATTGGGTCATCATAGTTATTGGGTTTTTGAAGGTTATTAAATGTAAGCAAGTACTTTATTGGCAATGCAGCTCAGTGAGTGCATTGAGTGCTGTTTTCAGTCTGATGTATCTACAGCAGGGGTTTGTGATTATTGATCTTTTTGGAAAGGATTTTATTGGCAATGCTGCTCAGTGAGCTCACTGGTGGTGTTCTATATAATTTGATACCTAATTATTCAGCACCAATAACAATATTTGGATCAGATCCATTGTTTTGCTCCCAGCGGGTTGCCCACTTTAAAGCCACATCATCACTTGGCATCTGTGAAGTTTGGCACAGGGCCTCTTCCTTTGAAGGAAACCTGCTGACACACAAGTCTCCAGGAAAATGTGTTGCATATGATGCTTGCACATGACCTATTCCAATTCTCCCTAGGGCTTTCAATCATCTCTGGAATGTAACTAGTTATCTAGATTGTGCCGGGAAAATGACAAGAGAAACATATGTTCAGTTTAGAGGCAATGTTTTTGAATGTTTTTAACACAAGTTTGATTGAATCTGCAGACACACAGCCTGAATATAGAGAAGGTTGTCTGTACACAGCGAGATTAGGGTGAGAGAGGGGTAACCCTTTCTCTGGTGGGGTGATGCAGGAGAGTCAGTAATCTCTGTGCTCAGAATGCAATGCGCAGGCATATACAGCTCTGGAAGTGAATTCTTTTAAGCATCCTTACACCTCTTGCAGTTTGAAGCCTCTTGTTCTAGAGCAGTGGTTCTCAACCTGTGGGTCACAACCCCCTTTGGTGCTGGTGGGGAGGGGGGTGTCAAACAACCTTTCTACAGGAGTCACCTGCAAACACTGGAAAACACAGATATTTACAAGTCATCACAGTAGCAAAATTACAGTCAGGAAGTAGCAATGAAAATAATTTTGTGGTTGGGGTCACCATGACACTAGGAACCGTATTAAAGGGTCTACAGCATTAGAAAGGTGGAGAACCACAGCTCGGGAGGGTCTGGACGTGATCGTGTGGTGCAGAATACACGTCTCTTTTTATCTTTAAATTTCATATATATACACATATATGTTTATTTCATATATATTAAATAAATTTTATATATATTCATGTGTGTGTGTGTTGTGTTGTTTGCATGGAGGTGTATTGCATATGCCTGGTGCTCTTGGAAGCATGAAGAGACATCAGATCCCCTAGATCCGGAATTAGAGATGTTGCAAGCTGTCATGTGGGTGTTGGGAGCTGAACCCAGGTCCTCTGCAAGAGCAACAAATGCTCTTAACCATTGCGCCACCTCTCCAGTCCTAGCACAAGTCTTCTAGCGGCTAGCATGATCTTCAGAGGGTAACTGTCTTCCCAGTGCAGGTGCACTGACTCTGCGACTCCTGTTGTGCACTTAGCCCAGACATACCTAATACAATGACAAAGAGACTTCTGCAAAGCCAAGGAAATCCAGCTAAGAGATTTCCACCAGCATTTGACAAAAACCCAAAGCCAAGCAACCAACCAAACAGAAAAACCAACAGACCTCCAGAAACTATTTGAGGTCAGAGTGCTTTTGGAAAGGTGTGAGAACATCCCCATCATTGGGTGGTGAAATTTGATTCTGACATAGCAATACAAAAGTTTGCAGACTTGCTTGTCTAGAGTTAAGACGTAAGACGCAGAAACCTGCCATTCACCAAGTTGAAGGAGAAAGGCGTTCAACCAAAGCAGGAGTTGAACACAGTGTCTGATGGTCTAACAAGACACTGTCCTTTGTCAGAGAATTGATTCAAACACAAAGGCAGATAATTGTTGCTCTCCTTTTTCTGCTTCTTCTTCTCCCAACATGCTGTTAGGGAATTCATGTCAAAATAGCAGTCAGTTTGTAATTACCTTTTCAAAACTGTCAAATAAGTAGGCTCTTATGTTATCTTGTCTCAGTTTATTCCAAATCACTTTTTCCTGAAATCTCACATGGAAGTTAGGACTAATTGAATAACCTGTAAAAAAAACGTAAAAGTAAAAATGTGAGGACTGTATGAAGCTTCCTATACTTGCCCTAAGGCATGCCACATTATCAACTCCTTTAGTTTGCTAACGAGACCATACATATATGTCAAGATCTCAGATCATATATTTACCCATTTATTTGTTTCAGTTCTAAGTCTTCTGCACGCTAAGCAAGTGCTCTTCCAGGGATCTGTATCCCCAGGCTCCTAGGCATTCATTTTAAGAAGGTTATTTGGGGCTGAAGGTGGCTCAGCAGTTAAGAGAAATGGCTGCTCTTGCAGAGGACCCAGGTTTGGTTCCCAGCACCCATGTGGTGCCTCACAACCATTTGTAACTCCAGTTCAAGGGGATCTGATACCCTCTTCTGGCCTCTACAGGCACTGCATGCATGTGGTACACATACATGTAGAGCTTCAGGCACACAGACACAAAATAAATGAATCTTTTTTTTTTAAAAAAGGATGGTGATTATTTCTTCTAGATCCATAACTTTAGAGATAGCATGACTTCTGTTTTATATAAACAAGAAATCTTGCTGTGGATGGAACATTAGTACTTTGTCAGAATGCTGAAGCCATACCCAGTGTGCTATTGTTATAAGGCAAAGAATGACTTACAATTACATTGGGGAGATAATTAGGTCTCGAAGGTACTTCCCACAGAAATGACATTTGAGCCTTTATAAGAGGGACCTTTAAGGACTGTGCAGCTCTCATCTCACTAAGATCTCTCAGCAATGTGCTACCTGGCAGAGAACCCCCTGACTCAGCTCTGGTTTCTCAGATCTTTAACCATGAGCTGCTCTTATGTCTATGCCAGCAGCCTATGGTACTTACTTCACCATGGCAGCCTGAACTGAGACAAACATCTTTTTATTTTCTTATGATTATGAAAATAAATGCTCACCATGAAAAATTCATGCTATGTATAATATATATAAATAAAAACAAGAAAAAAATCACCTGGAGAAACTACATCTTTTCTGAAATTTTGGATATTTTCATATACTTACACACACATACACTCATACATAAGCACACATGCATACACATACTCACACATGTGCACACACTCATATGCAAGCACATACTCATACTCATACACACACATACACATGGACACATGCATACACATGCACACATGCATAAATATTTTAAAACTTTTTTTAATAAAAAAGAATCAATAAAGAGTAAACAAGCGTTCATACCGAGACCATGCAGAAAATTCCTGCAAACCAAGAAGAGAACTCAGACAAGGTTTCCAGTTCTGGCAAAGATAGAAGCAGGACCATTTCCAGAAGGCAATCTAAATGGTTGACAAATGTGCTCAACCCTCAGTTCCCACATAAACTCAAAGCTGAGCCACACAGACATTGCTACGCACTGGAATAGTGATAGTGCAAATACTATTTCCACATGAAACCAGGAACTATTCCAGTCCCGTGAAATGGCATCTTTGGATGGAAGTGCAGTCATCTTTAGCAAGGCCACTTGATCCTAAATGTTCCATCAATGCTTTGCTTGCTGATGCATCATTAGATCAACTGTCTGCTGGCTTCTGTTAACAGACAACCCAGCTGCCAGATGCAGGAGCACAGCTGGCAGAGAGATCTCAGACTGGGAAAATATTCTCAGTCCATTTTGTTCCTCTCCCTAATAACAGGGCAAAAACTGTTGTCATAATTTTAGCATCTGAACATATTTGCTCAATTCATCTGTGGAAGTCCCCTTGGAGGGCTGCTGTGTTAGTGGAAAGCAACACACAGGTGTCAGAAAACCAGCCTCGCCCACACTCCCTCCACCCTGCTGCAAACATTTGCTCAGCTCAAAGGCAGTTTCTTTGCCGTGTTGACTCAGAAGCCAGTGGATTCTGTGTGATTTAACAGCCTTGTTAGTTCTTGCTACAATTTAAGCCAACAGAAAATACACAAATAGTGCTATCCTCACACCCATACCTGTTTGCCCTATGTAGAATTGAGGGCTAAACGTGCGTGGGGAAATGTCCACCGCCTACATAGGCAGATGTGAACATTGCAAGTGGCGTTGAGAAGAAAGCTTCTGCCTGTGATGACCACAAGAGGACAGAAGGATTATAGCAAGCCACCACAGCAAAGAACAAAACTGTAGAATGTGCTGAGTTTTGGAGACAATGGTACCAAAAATGTGACCTTTTTGCTTTCCTCTCCGCAATAGCTCATCTTGGTTGTCCACCTGACACACCTGGCTTGGCCTATAGCATCCCTGGTGTGGGCAGTTTCTTAATTGCTGATCGGTGTGGGAGGGCTCAGCCCACTGCGGGCAGCACCATCCCTAGGCAGATGGTCCTGGGCTGCTGAAGAAAGATGGCCGAGCACCTGAGTGTGGGAGGAAGTCCATGAAGAGCATCCTCTGTGGCTCCTGCCCTGACTTCCCTCGTGCCAGGGACCAGCTTCGACCAGTAAAAGGCTTACCAGGGGAGTGGTGTGGGGATTAGAAGAGATGGTAAAGAGCATGAAGACATGAATGAAAATAATAAAACAGAAGCATAGGACACAGGGAGGGAGCGCCAGTGAATGCTGAAATCTGCTTGTTTAATTTTCCATACACTTTTATACCCCAATACAACAGAAGGAAGAAGACAAAAGACCACTTTAACATGATACAAAGGACAATACGTTGAGTCATCAAGTCATTAATTCTTGAGAAAAGTGTTCTGTTGTTTAGGCAGTGAATCCACCCTAGACCAAGTATCCTGAAGGCAACTCTCAGCGGTCAAAACTCTTAATTCAAAAGAAGTAGCAGAAGTATGCTTGAAATTCCTGACCTTTGGTCAGGGTAGAGTGGCTCTACCTGTGTGGGTCATCTTAATGTCCATAACACAAAGCAACCACACCCAAGCTCTGGGTGTGTAGTCACAGTTGTTAACAACTTTGAGCAAGCTGAAACTCTCTGCCCTTCAGAAAAGGTGGGAACAGGCTCATGGTGTCTGGACCTCCACACCCCTGATGACAGACCTCCTAAGTGAAACAGTGCCTTTTTTCCCAAATCTGTTTTGGGTCATGGTGTTTATCGCAGCAGCAGAAAAACTTGGATGCCCTCCGATTATGTCAGGGCAAGAAGGTGGAGATGGATGATTCTGACTCTTAAAAACTGTTGAAGTCACTGGACTGGAAATAGAATCCAATCTACTGAAAGTCCAACAGAGAGCTGCCTACAAAGTCCAAGACAAACAAAACACAAACAACCCCCAGCCTNCCCCCTCACCCATCCATCACCCCCGCCTCAGGAGCAGGGAATATCAGCCTCCTGCTGGGATTGCTTGGGATGACTGCTGAGCTGCCTGGGGATCTCTGCAAACTTCCCTCAGAGCCAACTCATGTCTACGTTTTTGGTTCCTACTTTTAAGATTTCTTTCTCCATGTGAGTGGGCCCGTAGTCCTGTTCCCAACGAGAGAAGCATGTCAGATATATCAAACTTCAAACCCAGCAGGGCAGACACCAAGTCCTGCACCTTCACGCCCAGCATCTTGGCCACACAATGGCATCTTCTAGGCTCCAGAAGGCTTAGTCAGCCCCACCCCTCCAGCTTTGCCACCTACCTGTCACCTTACTGGGCACTATCACAGAACCATTCTTTGAAACTCAGCTCCAGATTTCTCTTACACTTAAGCAGTTTCAAGTTCTTCTATCTTACCAGCAACACTAGATTTCTCATTTTTTTATTTGAAGTGAAACAAAACGTTTATTTCATTATCTGTGATTTTGAGTATATACACGTGTGGAGTGTCTGTGTGTGTGTGTGTAGTTTTCTGTGTGTGTGGGGGTAAGTGTGGTGTGCCTCTGTGTGTGTAGTGTATACACATGTACATTTGGAAGCAAGAGGACAACCTCCACCTCCTCTGAGACAGGTTTGGCCTGAAGCTCACCAGCTATGCTTGGCTGAATGAGTGAGCATCTATTTGGAGATTACAAGCATGGACCAGCATTTTTACCCGGCTCTGGGGTCCGAACCCAGGGCCTCATGCTCTCAAGCCCAGCACTTTTCTGCCTGAGCTACCTCTCCAGCTTGTGCATCTCATGGTTTTTGAGGCCATTACAAATCACACTGTTTCTTGTTGCTTGCTGCTGGTGGGCGGAAACACACGATGGCTTCCTTATTTAGTGTTCGTAGTAATTTCATAAAGGAGCTCTTCAGATTTTCTCTGTGTACAGTCAGGTCATGTGTAATGGAGTCTGATGTCTTTTGCCTTTGATGCTGTCATCTTAGATCTTTGCTTTTTTGCCCTGACTGGAGGCTGCTGACAGTGTTGACTAGATCCTGATCATATGCATGCCACTTCTAATGCACAGGGGAGCAAATCTCAATACGGCAGTGTGGGAAGTAATGACAGCACTGGGTTATGTTGTCCCAGCAACACGGCTGGATTGAAAAATGTAATTCCTACTTTTACTCCCTGAAAAGGTTTTTTTCACTGTAAATGACTTTTTATGAGTTCTTTGAGAGTTATATGTTTCGATCCTATTCACTCCCTGAGCTCATCCCAGTAGCATCTTGCCCTACTCACTAATTGAATGTCCTTTTCTTTAAAAAAGACACCCCCACATCCTCAAGATCAGTTTGTGCTACCCAAAGATTATTGGATGTGTGGCCTTCCATTTAGGGTGTGGTTGACTTCCTGAAGGCTACACTCAGAGAAAACCACTGCTCCTTCCCCAGAAGCTAACCACTGCCAACAGCTCCTTGCTAGGGGTATCTCATACCCAGCTCCCTCTCCATGATGAGCCTGGGTTTGGTCATGCCATTGCAGTCGCTGTGGGCTCACGTGTGCAGCTTATCTGATATGTCCTTGTAGTTGTCCTCCACTGCCTCTGGCTCTCAGACTCTTTCTGACCTCTTTTCCTCCACGACCCCCCGAGCTTTTGGAGGAGTGGCTGTGGCCCAGATGTTCCTTTAAGGCTGAGCATTCTTCCATCTCTTATTCTCTTGGCCCATTGTGTGTCTCTGTGTTTATCACCGTCCACTGCAAATAGGAGCTTTTCGGGTGAGGGCTGAGCGATGCATTAATCAATGGATGCAAGTGTAGGTCCTCAGGAGTTGGTTTAATATGTGTCCATTTTGTGAGACCGTGTTTTAAAAACACGCTTAGCTATTGTCTTAGTCACTGGTCTATTGCAGTGAAGAGAGCCATGGCCATGGGAACTCTTAGAAGAGAAAGAATTTAATTGGGGCTGGCTTACAGTTTCAGAGGTTTTATCCCGTTATCATGGTGAGGACCATGGAGGCATGCAGGCAGCTGCTGGAGCAGTAGCCGAGAGTGCTATACACACACTCAGATAGAGAGATGGGGTGGGGAGAGAACTGGGCCTGGTAATAGGCTTTTGAAACCACAAGGACCTTCCCTAATGACATACAAGGCCTTCCTCCAACAAGGCCGCACCTCCCAATATTCTCAAATAGTGCTCCTTCCTGGGGACAAGCATTCACATATATGAGCTTATGGGGTGGATTCTTATTCAGACCATCACAGTCATTTTAATCAAATGCCCCCCACTTTTTTTGAAGCTACTGAAATTATCCCGTAAGCTTTCGCCTTTATTCCTTGACTGTGTTAATGTGTTTAACACTCCACCTGCCTTTCGGGATGAACCCTGTGATTTGCGATTTCCTGTCCCTTTTTTTCTTCCACTAGATAAACTTTTACAGTATCACTGGTTTTCATTTTATTTAGAATTTTTGTCATTATGTCCATGAATGACATGGATTTTAAATATGTTCTTTGGTTTTGTCTAACTTTTCTGATTTTGTTATTAGAGAAATTCTGTCTCCATAAATGAACTTGGAAAAGATTTTCCTTTTACTATACTTTGAATACATGCCGGTAACATCAACTGCTATGTAATTTTTTTTCTCAAATTCTGGGTAGAAATTACTGCTGAGGTGCCCTCTGCCCAGAGTTTTAAAAGAAAAATTTAAATCACACAGTTCTCTTCCTTACAGTGTGGTCTACTGGGCTTTATGAGGGTTTTTTTTTTTTATCAGAAAAGAGCTTGTATTCCGTCTGCTCTTGTCAAGTGTGGTGTTTTATAACCCTTAATGAAACTAACATTGGTAGCAAAGTTTTATTAACCTTTTGATTTATCTGCTAAAACTCAACTTATTTAAATATAATATTCGCAGCTGTGCTTATAGATATACCCATTTTTTCAACGTTGTTAATCTTTATAGATTTTGAATCCATGTTAGGTTGGATTCAAAATTAGGGCAGGGTGTGTCTTCCAACTGAATTGCTCCTTTTATGTATACAAAGTTTTCTTTTCCAAAAATGTTTTACCCAAAATTTATTTTGCTCTTGTTAACATAGCAATGAAACTTTTTTTTGGTCCTATGTGCTCAGAATGCCATCCTAACCCTCAGCTTCAGCTGTGCTTTTCTGAAGCAGATTTAGATAGTTTAGTTTTAAATTCTGTGTAACACTATTTCTTAATTTTTAATCTTTATTTTGTTTGGTTGTTTTTTTGATGATGGTGATGATTATGATGGTGATGGTGATAATGATGGTGATGTTGATGATGATGATGATGATGATGGTGGTGATGGTGTTGATGATGGTGATGATGATGGTGATGATGATGATGATGGTGATGATGGTGATGATGGTGATGATGATGGTGATGATGGTGATGATGATGATGGTCATGATGGTCATGATGGTGATAATGATGGTGATGTTGGTGATGATGATGGTGATGATGGTGATGATGATGATGGTCATGATGGTCATGANTGGTGATGATGGTGATGTTGGTGAGGTGATGATAATGATGGTGATGGTGATGATGGTAATGATGATGGTGGTGATGATGATGATGGTGGTGATGATGATGGTGATGATGATGGTGGTGATGGTGATGATGATGGTGATGATGATTATGATGATGATGGTGATGTGTATGTACAACATGTGTGTTGTGTGGAGAGAGCAATTAAGTGATGCACATGTATGTGGAGGTCAGAGAACAATGTTGTGCAGTTGTTTTTCTGCTTCCTGTATCACATGGGCTATGAGTATCATGTTGGTCACCAATCTTGCATGGCAAGCACCTTTACCTACGTGTCCCAGTTTTTTGTTGTTGGATATACATTTTTAGTTGAGTTGCATTTAAGATTAATTTGTTTAGTTTGGGTCTCATTTCTATTTGTCAGTTTTGGTCTTTAAATCTCTCTCTCTCTCTCTCTCTCTCTCTCTCTCTCTCTCTCTTGTTTTTTTGAGACAGGGTTTCTCTGTAGCTTTTGGAGCCTGTTCTGGAACTAGCTATTGAAGACCAGGCTGGCCTTGAACTCACAGAGATCCTCCTGCCTCTGCCTCCCGAGGGCTGGGATTAAAGGTGTGCGCACCACCGCCTGTCTTTAAATTTCTGTTGTGTTAGTAAAGCACTTTAATATTCTACTTTAGCTCCTCATCAGACTTTCTAGCTTTTTTAAATTTCATTTTTTTCATAATTACTCTGTGACAATATGTATTCATTTGTTACTACACCACAAATTTGTGCTTCACCACTTCATGACCAATGTAAGAGTCTCATAACAATAACTCCATTTACTATCTTCCACCTTTTGAGTTTTAGTTGTCATGCAGTTTATCTCTCTTTACATTTTAACTGCCCTTTTGTTATTGTGGGTTTAACAAATCATTGGAGACTGAGGCCAGAGGACCATCAGTTCAAGGCCATCCTAAGTTATATAGTGATTTTCAGGCTAGTCTGAACAATGTAGTAAGACCCAATCTGGGCCTCAAATTTGTATATGCATTTGGTAACCATTGCATTTGGTTCACCAAATCAAAGAAGTTCATATGAGTTCATATGGCACAAAAGATAAAGTGATTGTTTTGCAAGCATGAGGACCTGAATCCAATCCCCAGCACTGATGTAAAAGTCAGATGGCTCATATCTGTACCCCAAATATCTGGAGGGGCAGAGGCAGACAGATGATGGGGACTTGGTGGCTACTTTAGTCACCACAGTGGAGGAGAGTGACAGAGGCAGGCACTGCTGTCAACCACTGACCTCCAAATGTATCTTTCTCATTGGACTTTCTCTGTCCTACCAGCCCCCAAGTAATGACCGAAGACTTCTTATTAAATAGGAAAGCTTGGCTTTATCTTAGGCTTTTTCGGAACTAGCTCTTATTACTTAAATTAACCCATTTCTATTGATCTATGTTCTGCCACATGGTTCTTTACTTCACCTCCATTCTGTATGTTCACTTTGTCCATGTGTCTCTAGTGAAATCCATGCACTTTAGATTCTTTCTGAGTTCCTCTCTCTCCCCAGAAATACCACCTATCTTCTCCTGCCTAGCTAGTGGTCATTTAGTTCTTTATTATACCAATCAGAAGGTGCCTTAGGCAGAGATACATCTTCACAGTGTACAAAAATATTGTCCCACAACTTTCCCCCATTTTTGTCTAAATAAAAAGGCAAGGTTTTAACTCTAACACAGAAAAACTATATAAAATAAGAACAATTCTCAGGTAAGAATTATATTTTCAATGTCTAATCTACTACTACTTGGCAAATTTGGAGAAAATACTCTTATCTATCCTATGAGTTCAAAATTTTGTATCTAAACCACTTTCTGTCATAACTTGTATTATTGACTTAAAAAATCTTTTTAAACTTTAAAATATTTTCTTGGATAAACAACTTAAACTTTTATGTCTCTCAGACTTATAAACTCATATCTCTTTTTGAAAGTTTCTTTTCTGAAATTAGTAACAACAAAGAGTATAACTATCTTGTCTTCAACACCATCAGAGACCCAAGAAGGATAATATCTGACAGACTTTTCTATGAAGCAGGAGTTTTGAAGGACTGTCCTACCTTGTCTTGGCAAAGTTCAGCAGTTACCTTTTGTTTCCTGGTTATCCAATTTGGACAACATACTGTCAGAAGTCAAGGCAAGGGCAATTTCTTACCTAGTGGCTAACTTTTCCACAATAAAACTCCACATGGAGGTTCTTCAATTCTCATCATTTTTTTTTTGGAGTAGATTGGTCCTGCCAGAAGCAGACATGTCTCATTGTCATAAAAAAACCCTGTTTTATTAAAACATTCTAAATGTCATATTCTGTATATTTCAGAAGTCTTCAAAGATAATTTATCTATCTATAGATGGAAGTCTGTCCTTCCCAGTTCTACTGCCATTCAGTCCCCAAGAAACACACAGAAGTTTATATTAATTATAAATTGTTTGGTTTATTAGCTTAGGCTTATTATTAACTAGCTGTTATGACTTAAGTTAACCTGTAATTCTAGTCTATGTTTAGCCATGTGGCTTGGTACATTTTCTCAGTGAGGCATGCTCATCTTGCTTCCTCTGTGTCTGGCTGGTGACTGCGCCTCTGCCTTTCCTCTTCCCAGAATTCTCTTAGTCTTGTCTCCTCACTTATACTTCCTGCCTGGGTGCAGGCCAATCAGTGTTTTATTAAATCAATACAAGTGACATGCCTTTACAGTGTACAAGAGCATTATCCCATAGTGTGTGTATATATATACATATATATTACCTTGAAAGCATACCTAACATGACTACAAGTTTGATTGTTTATGACCAACTGATAAACATTTCTTAACTATTCTAAACAATTTGTAATAATAACTTTCAAGGGCCAGAACTTTGCATTATGTTTTTGTAGTGAATAGAAGCACAGGCCTGCTTTTCGTCCTGCCCAGCTCCCGTACGGCTAGCTTATGAAAGACCCCAGCTGACTCCAGCTGATAGCAGCTTAGCATTAGTAACGCCATTTTGCAAGGCTAGAGCCTACAGGGTTAAACTAGGGGACAAGCTCAAAAGTTGCAAAACAGGATATCTGTGGTCAAACATCTGGCCTTAGGGAGGAAAATACCAAGAAACCCAAGATAAGGGCCACGTCAGAGGGAGGAACGGAAAGTACCGAGAAACCACCCAAGGTAAGGGTCACACGTCAGCCCTAACTGACTCCCCTGTTTCCAAGGGAACATGCCC
>LOEQ01001239.1:257713-269765 GCA_001685075.1 Bramus lutescens
CCAGTGACCCGCCTGGTCTGAGCCTCTCCAGGCAGCTTGGCTAGTCTCTGCTTCTCCAAGAGTTTGTTGGGAGCGACTCCAGCACCTTTATTGATTATATTTTGGTGGGTTGGGCAGGGAGCCTAGTGAATCTGGTCGGTTTTCAGGACTTCTTGAGACTATTTGGAGTTCTTTAACGCTCGAGCTTCCTCATAGGATGAGATGCTCTGATCTCGGAAGAAACAGTTACATAATATCCGGAAATGAAGAGAGCCTTTCCATGGCTAGCTTGGACACATGGTCATGCAGTAAGACACTAAGGACATCCTTTAGAACCGCAAGTCACTCAGGCCCATGACCTGACATCTTTCTAGGAGTTGAAGTTTGCCCTCTGCCATGTGAGAATGCAAACAAGCTCTTCTCCATGTGAGACATATTTGAGGCTTCCGATTACCAGCCTGACTGCAGCTGCCTGACAGGTCCTGGGCAGAGGCTAACCTGCTCTGACTCTTCAATCAAAGGGTTTTTTTTTTTTGCCACACGTTGCTTAGCCCGTTAAAGTTATAGTCTCTTTGGAGAACCATTTTGCACACTCGGCTAGAGCGAACTAAACACCTACACCAGCATTGCAGTAACAGGATGGGTTTTGCAGACAAAACTCCCTTTGTAAATAAAATTTTATAACCCAGGTAGGCCCCATTATTCTGTGCATTGCTTATGACTCGTCACAGTAGAATCTACGGCTTGCACAGTCTAAAGGGTTTGCTGTCTGGCTCTTTACAGAAAGGTTTCCAAGCCTCAATCTTCACTCCATCCCTGCAGCTCTTCTCAGCCTAGTTCCTCGAAGCGAGGTGTTCAAAGGACTCCAAGAAGAGGATGGGCACTGCATTTTGCAGCCACGCAGCAGCACACTTCAGAGTTGTTAAAAGGGAACACGCGGCCCCGTTGTCTGGAAGCAGTCTGGAAGACAACACACAAGTGCCCGATGAGACACACAAGCGCCCACCCCGGGTCAACAAATAAATAATGGAGAGACCAGAGAGAAAAAGAAGCAGAGCAGTTTGTGTGCTGCGGAGAGAGGGGAAATTGGAGATGCAAGGGCAGTGAGGAACGGACCAATATGAGGAGTCCGCGCTGCCATCTGAAGCCATAGGAATGTTGGGGCTAGGCTGCCAATGAGGGTCTGTGTTGATGTCCATGGCCCCTGTTACCACAAAGGATCACTCAAGATATCCATTGTCTGGGCTGCTGCCTGAAATCACGTTGATGCCACAGCACTGTGCTTAGCTGGTTCCGCCCCTTAAGGTGTGAGCATGGGAGGGCTGGTCCCACCCCTAGCCTGGGCAGCAAGGGGAAAACTGGCTCCTAGAGCTTGGGCTCTAGAGACCTGACCCCAACCATCGTTCACTGCACTGTGGGAAAGCTGGCTCTGAGAGTAGCAGAGCTGGTCTTGCCCCTAGCGGCTCTGCACCTCATCTGGGCAGCACAGCAGAGCTGGCCCACAGCTTCCAAGTCTAGATTTTTTTTTCTTGTTTGTTTTCTTCTGTGGTTTTGAGGTTGCAGGCGAGAAGGGCGAATATAGATGGATGGGGAGATGAATGGGATTGGGCTGCAGGACATGAAATCCACAAAGGAGCAATAAAAAAGATTTTTTTTAAAGGACATCAGACTTGAATAATTCTCACAGCTGTATTGAGTAAGAGAAGATGAGACACAAATGAGATCACAATCAGGCTCCACTTACATGAAGTTCAAGGACAGTTGAAAGTGGTTGATACAAGTTGCAAGTATAAAAAGCACAAGAAAAGATCATGTCTACACAGCACCTAAAGATCATGTCTACACAGCACCTAAAGATCATGTCTACACAGAACCTAAAGATCATGTCTACACAGCACCTAAAGGATGCATCGTAGGTCCTGGAATTCATTGTTGGGTGTCTTAATGTATATTTCCAAATAAGAAATGAAGTTCTGTGTTTTCTGTATGTGATGCCATCATAAAGTCCTTTCTTTGAGAATGAGTGTCTCTTTAAAGAGTGTTAAAGACGATAGCCTAGCAAATTAAACAAAGCATTTAATAGGTCTTGGGTAATCCCTGTCCAGAGGTCAATTACTCAGAGTATTTTGTGATGTGAAGCCCCTTTGTGGTTTTAATGTTCTGGTTCACTGGAGAGATTTCAAGAACTAACAAAAAACCTCTGCGGGCCTTTCCCTCAGATTCCTCATGACTGCGAGTGCTGGGGTTCAAATGTGTCCCCCAAATTTCATGTACTGGAAGCGAGTGGAAATATGGAAAAGGGGTCCAATGGGGATGGCTGTGCATCCTGGAATGAATGAATACTGTTGTTCCAGGAGTAGGCTCCTTCTTCTGGAAGTTTCTACCCTTGCAAAAGATGAGCCCGGTCAGTCCACACCCTCTTGCCTTTAACTATGGGATGGTGCTATAAGAAATGGCCTTGTCAGCTGCCAGCACCTTGATTGTGGACCTTCAGGCCTCCAGAACTCTGAGAAATAAATTTCTGTTCTTTATAAGCAAACCATTCTGTGGTGTTCCATTATAGCAACACAAAACAGATCAAGGCAGGAGAGATCTTCTCCCAAGCAAAGAGACAGGCTTACATTATAACTATGTAAATTTGAGAGGCTCCAGCGATAAGCACACCTCACACAACAATCATCCCATGGCTGCAATGCCTTTTACTCACTGCCCACCTAGCCGCCTCCCCCTCCTCTCTCTCACTCTCACTCTCCTCCTGGGCCAAGACCCTAAGAGAATATGTTGTACTTGTCACGTCTCAGCCCCCCTTCAGCTGCAGTCTTGGATGAACTTAAAGAATACGGGATCCCTAGCCTGGCTCCCATGCTCGGTTGTCCGTATTGCCCTCTCTCTAGCCATCTCCAAATCACATCTTTCTTTTGGGTAGAAATAATGTGGAAAGGGTGCTGATGCCCATAGGTGGGCTCGTGGTGCCTACTGATCCCTTGACACTCTTGTGCCTGCCAGCTCCAGCTCCCTCCACAGCCTTTTGTGGAGAAATCTTCCGAAGGATTTTCCTTCGTCTTCCCTTCTTCTCCACTTCACTTTTCAGCAGTCGATGAGTACTCTGCAAACCGCCTGCTTCTATAATTCTCCTCCGCCCCAGCATATCTGTTAGTTATCCATGCCAGGTATTTCCCTTCTAAAGAGGCAGGGCTTTCCATCACTGCCACATTTATTCACGTTCGTATACACCCGAGGGTTACTATTTCATTCAGCGCCTTGTCATTCCAAACCGGGTAGACAGCTCAAGGCAGGAAAACCTCTGCAAGCCAAATCTCTTTCAACTTTTTCAAGAGATACAGTTGCCCTCTTCATTAATTAGGAAGGCAAAGAAACTTCAAAACGTACATGGCAGACAGATCTCCTTGATGGTCCCCAGCACATCTCTGGTACATATGTGCCATGAAGAAAAGCGGGGGCTGGGAAGGTTCTAGCCACTTTCAGGAAGCTCCATCCAATATGGGGCCCAACAATGGGGAAGAGGTGAGGCATCTATCAGAGAGGAGAATGTGCCATTAGAGACATTTCTTGAATCCTCCAGAACACATTCCTAATGGAGCCGACAAGCTCCAAGTGGGGGATACATTTTTAAACCAATCTAGCACGTGGAGCAAGCATCAATTCTCCCTCCACTGCATAAAGACACCCACTTCCTAATTTAAGAAAATAATAACTAGGGAGTACAGTCCCTCTCAGCCTGTAACCGGGAGGTTAGACTGGCTGTTCAAGTCAAGAAGTTGTCTATCCACAAAGTCACTATGAGAATTGCTTTGTTCTAACAACGAAAAGCTTCTTGAAATGAACTAAACAAATGGCTGTCTTGCGTTCAAACCCACTTTTGTGCACTCTTCACTAGTACTTATTTAATGGGAGTGACAAGCGGGCCATACTAAGCAGTTTTGTGTGTGTGTGTGTGTGTGTGTGTGTGTCTGACTAAAGCATGTGCGGCGGGAGCAAGGTATTTGTCATTATTGTAAGATCAAAATTTTTTATTTTTGGCATTTCATTTGCTTTAGGTGTTGCTTTGAGTGAGACTTGGACAGGGCTTGTGTGGCAGGGACGCTGGGAGGATGCTCATGCCCGTGACCTGCTGCTCCAGTCACGCTCAGCTGCTTTGCCTCTGCCTCGGAGGCTGCAGGGCGACTGAACATAGGAGCCTTGCCCATTCACCCATTGGGCCTTTTCACACACTTGGCAGCCTTCTGTGGGGGAAAAGGATGGGTTGTCTGTCCTTACTAAGTTTTCCAGCTGGCAAGGGGACAACTCTAAGTGTATTGGTCTCCCCAAGTAGTAGAGGGGCTGTCTTAAGGATTAAGGTATTTGGCCAATGTTTCCTGTATTAGTGTTAAAATGGTCAAATGTATAACATTGTCTGTGTTTGGCAAAAGGAAAACACCCTACCAGTCAGAAGAGAAGATGAGTAGCTCAGAGCTCAGCTTCCCACTTTGCGTTCATATTGCCCTAGGACGACAGAGAGAAGCCAACCTGAGAAGCAGACTACAAACTCAGATCTGTATAGAGATAGGTGAGAGGGCAGAGTGCAGCTCCAAACACGGGCCTTACGGGTCATGTGGCCTGGCAGGGCCGCAGCTAGAGAGTCCAGTCATTTCCAGCTTCCTTCTCACATGTTTTTCAGGATGGTTCAAATCTTTGCCCTCCTAAGTTTTGGAGCCATTTCTTATTTTCTATACCCATGTATCTGCTTTCCCACCCCACCCCACAAAAAAAGGAAAAGGTTTGTATTTTTCTAACTTGGCCATCAAACCAGGTGTTTCCAAGGGACTGTGTGTGTTTCTTTGTAGTGGAGGGTGCTGCTTAGACACCAAGTTCGAGAGCCACCAGCCTTTGTTTTCAGGGCTGTCAGTGCTTCTAGGCTTTTCCAACAGTGTGTGTGAGAATATACATGTATGTGCTCATCCAGCCACAATATATAGTGATATACACATGCAGGGAACCATGTAATTGGCCGGTCTGGCCTGCCTCCTTGAGTTCATGGCTCATGGGGCCCAATGTGCCTTCCAGTTCCCGAGACTGCGAGGCACAACCTCAGGCAGTGAAGTGTTCAGGCCACTTACTGTTTCTCTGTATGTCCCCTTGGAAGTCAAGGAAAACATGGAAACTAACAGGATAATTGGACTTAGACACTAATCTTGCATACCCTAAATAACTTGCAAATATCATTGTATCCTGGCAGCCACAACTGTTTGATTCTTAAAATTGCCACTGTATTCTGTTTCTGATAAAGGTATATAAGGTATGATTGCTCTCAATAAAATGGTCGTAGCCTCAGTCTTGCGATGGACTCTCAGCCTGATTTAAACATATACATACACATATATAAAGTCTACAACCGTTTATATTTGTTTGTGTATATATACTACAAATTCATGAGCTAGCACCAGTCCACCTAATTTCTTACAAATTTTGAGAATTTCAGTGCATCTAATGTAAATCCATCTTAAGACTTGTATTGTAGTATGCGTTTCTCCTTTCTGTGGGGAGAAATCTTTTTTCAGATCTGAGCAGAGGCAGTTTTCGTTTCTTACCACATTACATACTTAATGAAACAAACAGTATACGAACACATTTCATCTCAAAATAATAAATGGTTGCCCCAAATTACAACATGAGGGGGCCAAACTTAGGGTAATAATTTTGGAAAAGCCCATGTGAACCACCTATACAAAGGCCCACATTGGGTCGATAAGACAATTCAACAAAGTCTCAGTTCCTTGCTCCCTTATCTCATAGTTCGTTGCAGTTTCACAGTTGCCTGGTGTCCCCATGCGGGGAAAATCCTTGTCTTCTAAAGACGACTTTGAGCCTGAGGTACACAGCGTGAACAAGAATTCCCAGCGGCTGGCTTCAAAGCGAGGACATTCGTGGAGCTCAGTGCACTCAACGTGCTACACCCAGTGCCATCCATTTCATGCAGGCAGCTGTTCTGCTCTTGGTTGGTGGCCACGGCACCTCAGTGCTTCTTCTTCTTCTTTCTTAATTACAAGGTGAGAGTAAGAGGTGTGTCGAGCACGCACAGCTGTGGCACAGGGATGATGTTCTGATAGATGCTGACATTTTTCAAACCTACTCTGGGGGATAAGATCGACCCTGTGACATTGCTCAGGTCAGTATCGCAGTTGCCATTTTCCTTGCCTCATTGTTCCTATGTGGGAAGAGGAAAGCCATTATTTAACAAAGGAGAGATACTCAGAAATTCTCAAACCTGGGCTCTGAGTCAGACTCATGACAGAAAGGGCTCCGGGTGGTGCTACATCAAAAAGGAACTTTGCACCCAGAAGACCAGGATAAAAGCTCAACATGTCAATCACATTTATCTTTTCCCTTAATTTCTTTCTTAATAGAATTGTGAATTAAAGTAAATGCAAGAAACAGCTTTTTTTTTCCTGCGGGAAAATGACTTATTTAATATCGGCTCCTAAAATCTCCATGTATCTTTTCATCAAAACAAGAAAAATATTTGAAAAGTATCAAGCTGTGTGTTCCCTCTGTCACATTCTATCAAGTTAGAGAGAGACTTATTCCAAAAACTGATTTCCAATTTAATTTCTACAATAGATGGCTGAGTGTAGTAAAAGAATATTAACACGTGGCTGTTTATGTCCTCCAAATTTGATCTGTGTCACTAAACAGGATTTATGCAATCATTTCTATCAATTATCTTTTTGCCTAAGCCTAACTAAATTTATTTAATGCGTTTTCAATTTTAGAAGGCTTTTGGGTGGGTATTGAGATACAAACCACAATTGCAAGCCTGGGTGTCTCCATGTAGGAGATATGTCTCACAGAAAGAAGTCACTCCCGGCTCACACCCAGGCCTCTTCTCCAAGGAGAAGGGCTTTCTGAGACTGGAACAGTTCATAGTTGCCTTGTTGCACAAAATAAAGGAAGGTGAACTAAACCTGAATTTGGTCCAGAGTTTGGCAGCATCATGGCAGAAGGCAGGAGGTAAAGAAAGGAGGATAGTCACCTTGTGAAAAGAATCCTTCACCCTCCATCCCTATTGTATATGCTCTGTGTTGCTTACACCCGGACACAGAAACCCAGATGTACCACCCATGTTTCTGGCACCGCCATAGGTAACTTGTTTCAAGATCACCTTGTGGTCTCGTTTCTTTCCTTCCTTCCCATGGCAGCGGTNCGGGAGCAGCTACTCTCTTCTTTACTAGGCTCCTGGGCTGTGACGTCACAGTTCACAATACAAACTAGAGAGAGTCAAAGGTAGAAGACTCTTGGTTGCTTGAGCCAAACTTTCAAAACTCTCAATGTTCAAGGAAGCATGCAAGTTTCTGGCTTTCATTGAGAAATACGAAGCTGTGGAAACAGGGGCAAGCACCCCCACACATTGGAGGCGAGTGTTCTCCTGAATGACACTTGAGGGGCTCCTCAGAGGACGGGCCCCACTTTGCTCTTCATTTTCTTTGATTCCATAATCCCTCCTTTTACTTTAGGACCAGCTTAGATGACCAACCTTTTCCTTTAGGAGCAGAACTCCAGCAATGAGGCAGAAACCAAATTCTGGGCCATTTGGGTTGAGGGGTGGTGGTGAGGATAAACAGGAAGAAATACGGAGTTTCAGAAAGGCCGCCTTTCAAGATCAGCTTTGACACAAAATGAGAAAACAAACAAGGCTTCTTAAACATCCTCCCCCTGTCCTTCTCCCATGTACCCGGTAAACCAAGGAAGGACAAAGCTGTATGGCAGAAGGGCTCAGAGAGAGGGGTGGCCAAGGGGGCATTTCTTTTCTTCATAAGGATACATTTTAATTAAAACATGTCTTATTCTGTAATCACAGCACTCAGGAAGCAGAGGCAGGGGGATCTCCTGTAGTTCCAGGCCAGCCTGGTGTGTATAGTGAGTTCCAGGCTATCTGGTGGTAGAGAATGGGACCCTGTCTCCTAAAATCAAAACCCAACAACAAAAACAACAGAAAAGCACGGGAAAAAAAAACCCGAACACACATTTCCCAGAGACCTCATTGATGAGAACATTCATTGGAACTGGACCCAGTAGCAACTAGACAGACACAAGCAGAGGTGCTGCTCACTACGTCTAACCTGCCCAATGCCTCCTGTCTATTCCTCCTGTCTTCTACTCAGTTCATTCCTTTGTCTAAAAAGTGACAGTAGATGATTCTGATGTCTTCCAAGATGGATCGGTTCCATGCTAGTAGGAGCTGAGTGACGTCACTATGTGGGTAGGGTGCCCGCCAAGCCTCATCGTACACTAGTGGGAGAAAGAAAGAAATGCCTGTGCTCTCAGGCTGCTAACCTTTTAGGTTCCTAAGGCAGCTACTATGCACATCTCCTGTCTGGATCATTACCAAAGTACTTCCAGAAGTTTCCTTTCAAGACAAATTTCTCAATGTCTAAGTCCTTTCTGTCCACTCACCGTGTCTTCACCAATGTCATCTCTGAATCTGAAACTCAGGCCGAGGCACCACTGTCTTAGCCGACAAATCTAACTTTTATTTATATTCCTGCTTACATGTGACATTGTTAAGCATGTTGTCTGGAAATTCTGCCTGTATCCTGGCTCTTCATGTACGTACGGTTCTGGGAACGTGCTGATTTCTATCCCAACACCATCCCTCATTGAGCAGCAGCTAGTACAGGGGTGCAGGTGGGGGAGGGGGAGGGGAAGGGAAGAGAACCAGCCCTACCACCTGAGGAGGAACACAGAGCAAGCAAGCCTGAAAGGGAGGAAGGAAGGCAAGTTACAACAGAGAACTAAAGAATGGTCAGCCATGTAAAGTGGTGCTGGGCACTAAAGGTTGGTTGTTCACTCGGAAGGCGCTTTCCCCATTACTTGACCATCCTCTAGAGAGTTGCTTTGGGCATAGTCTCAGGGTTATGTTAGTAATGCTGAGTCAGACAGACCTGGCTCCTTCGTACACTTGAACACCAAGGATTCTCATTCCTGGTCCTTGACTCCCCTTTCTTAAACACAGCTGAATCAGGAATTGATCAGGCCAACTTATTTTTCTTTAAGATGTATTTTCTGGGGTTGTCAGCCCCAGGAGATTAGACCCTTGAGAGACATTCACAAAGAGGGCTCCCAGCTCCTCTGACAGGTCAGGCTGGTGGGGCTAGGGTTAGTGGCGGCAGGTTGAGGTGGCGGTGAGGCAGCTAAGGTTGATTTGAGCTATTGGGCTTAATAGACAGAGAGCTCCTTAGGACAAAAGAATACCAAAGAAGACAAAGGGAGACCCAGGCATGGTGGCTACACTATGACGAATTGGAGAAATCCTAGAGCAAATGTAACCCTTGATGGTGGGTTCCAGGGTGACCCTGAGGACTAACTATGGAGCTGGGTTCCAGGGTGACCCTGAGGACCAACTATGGAGCTGGGTTCCAGGGTGACCCTGAGGACCAACTGTGGAGCTTTTCTCATTGCCCTGCCGGAGGCGTCATGTCGTGCTGTCTCCGGGATGCCCCTTAGAGGTCCTGGGTTGTCCTCTTTGCTATGAAGTACCATTAGGGGAGATGGAGACATCTGTACTGTTTGGAGACATCTGTACTGTTTGAAGTGAAGACTTTGCACTAGACCTTTTTTAAACTATTTTTTTTGTTCGTATACAAAATAATGGGTCTCGTTATGACATCTCCACGCATATATACCTGTATCTTGGTCATATTTACCTCCTCACTACCTGACCCCCTCTTCATTGATCTATCCCCCATTTGCTTTCATGCTGTCTGTCTATATATCATCTGATTAAATTATACATCTGGAATCAATGCTATACACAAATAGGCTGATATTTCCCTTGACCTTTCTCCTCACATGTAGTCCCGATCCTTTCAGGGCTGAGCGTGTGCAATAGTATCAACACCTGCCGTCTCTTCCTGACTTGTAGGACCCTCGAACTACCGAGGCTTCTAAAACTTAATAAAATGACTGGCAGTTCCTGTGTGAAATGGAGATCTGGACCACTGCCATTTCATAATTATATTTTTTTAGTAAGGTGCATAGTAAACACCATATGTGTGCTTAGTAGGTTTTACAATGGGGATATTTGAGTACTTCATTGGTGTGTTTGGCCCATATTTTTTTCTACATTTCTCTCTCTAGTCTGAATCCAATCTACAAAATGGCTCATAAATCAGACCATCGTGTCTATTATTAATCCTAACAAAAATGGGGGAGAGGGACTTGTCGCCCTCACCTGGGTACACCCCTGCATTCCTAAGCTGTACCGTAGACTGTGTCTGTGTCCTCAGTGTTCAAGATGGGTTTTTAGTGAAAAAATTTTCCACTTTTGATGTGTTCTTTCGGACTCTCTTTTTCCCCAGCTACTCCAGATGAATGGGTGTGGGACCTGGATAGGGCGATAGTCAAGTTTGCACCTCTCCTCTCAGTGGGTGGGACTTGTTACCTTTCTCTTTCCATAGGGAAGGGTTTGAGGTCATGTTGTTAGATTTTGTAGTGAGCTTCTGGGGGTACATTAGGAAGTTCAGGTCCCCATGATCCAGTGAGGAGCACAGTTTGGGGTCTTGGCCTCAGCGCTCCTGGTTCTTTCTACATTCAGAAGCCTTCTTCCAATGACTTCTGTGGGAATCCATCCTCACAGACAAACTTTACAGATTCCTGACGAGGGGCAGCCATTCCCTCCAAGGTTGTACTAGCTCCATTTGAGAGCCTTACTACTCCAAGTTAAGATCCCTGGTCAAGTAAATGTCACATGATATCTTCTGCCTGATCCTACTCCTCATCTCCCAATCACAACCAGCCAATGACCAAATGCAAGTCATTACCTCGGATCAGTCGCTGCTTAAAGAGAAAGTATTCCTGTTGAAAAGCCCACTGAGAATTCATCACTCAAGGGAGCACCCCATCTCTGGGCAGTAAATATGTATGGCTTTGTTTTCTTCCCCATGAAGGTAAGGAAGTGATCCTTGTAGCTGTTGTTTTTCAGGCTCCTGACAGTTTGTTGATCATTTTCCCTGAAGTATTATGTTTGATTATGACTTTGGTCATCATTAAAGTATGCCATCACTAAATGTTCTATGAAATATGAAAACAATGTTTAGATGTGTTAATGTCTCACATAAAATGGCGTTTATTCATTTGCTTTAGAACAAATGTTATACATAACATGAGACATAAGTACTTACATCAATATCCTTCATCAAACATTCAAGTAGCCACATTCTCTTTTTGAATATTTAATTTTACTCCTTTTTAATGAACGTGTGCATGTGTGTATGCAAGTAGATGCACATGCGGGCAGGTGCTTTACCTAAGGCTAGAAGGGAGTGTTGCATCTCCTGGAGTTGGAGTTACAGGCAGTTGTGAGCCACTTGGTGTGGGTGCTGGGAACTGAACTAGAGTCCACTGGAGAGCAGCCAGTGCTCTTCGCTGCTGAACCATCTCTCTAGGCCCCTTCTCCGGCTTCAACTGAGATCCACCCTTTCAACTGAGATTGCTATCCCTTTTGAGTGAAGACACTGCCTAACAGACTCAGTGACTTGTTCAAGGTTACAGTGGGTTAGATAATAGCAGAGAGTTAAAGTCCAGCCTCTGGTTGGTTGGTCAGGCCATTGTATCTCCCCCTGACTAATTTGTTCCTTGAAAGGACATGAGAATCCTAGACCCTAGAGTGTATTTGCTTGGCACGACATTTGGTTTGAATCTTTGTATACTCCAGTGCCAGAACCGATCTCTGCCTTGGTCCCAGGCAATTTTGGGAAACTACACTTTCAGGTCGTAGAAAAGAGGCCTGTAATCAGTGTGATGTGGTGGGGGAGAGCCAAGGAAGGAGCATAAATTTGCTCATTCTTTGGTGCTTTGAAGAATGGATGGTGGTAGAATTTGACATGGATTAAACCATTTTCTAGAATGTAGAGAGCCGTGTGGAGCTGCACCTTAAAGATGGTGCTGGCTTCCGTCCCCTGCGATCCCGAAAGCGAGTGCTCTCTGAGAAAAACAACTCCATATATTGTCCGTGTCCGCTTGGGCTGCGATCACTCCCGGATCACATGATGATCATCAGATGCTTGCGTAATTGCCA
>LOEQ01001240.1:0-13017 GCA_001685075.1 Bramus lutescens
CACATGGTGGCTCACAACCATCTGTAATGAGATCTGGTGCCCTCTTCTGGTTTGTGGCATACATGGAGGCAGAATGTTGTATGCACAATAAATAAATAGGGAGGGAGGGGGAGAGAGAGAGAGAGAGAGGGAAGGAAGGAAGGAAAGAAAGAGAAAAGGCAGCTTATATTAGTTAGTCCAATAAAGAGCATCTTTGGCCTGGCCCAGGCTGTTAATACCAGCACTTAGGAGACAGAGGCAGGTAGATTTCTGTGAGTTGGAGGCCAGCTTAGCCTACAGAGTCTGGAAAAAAAGAGTGCTTGCTGAAAGAAAGCTTAATGGTATTTAGTCAATACAAATGGAGGCAATATATCTTTTCTTTTAAATATTTATCTGTGTGTGTGTGCATTAATGAGCATGCACATTCGTGAGAATGTGCATTCTGGAAGATTGTATCAGATCCCTTGGGTTTGTAGTTTCAGGCATTTCTTGGACACCATCTTGTTACATGAGAGATCAACTAGGAGCTGATTTTTGGTCCTCTAAACTACTAAGTTAAGAATGAAAGTTTTAGAACTCTTGGTTGTCAAGTGATGCACCATTAGGGTTAGAGTGTGAATATAATGTTTTTTGTATCTTGGCAAGATTTTTAAAGTGCCTCGTATATGGAAACCAAGTAGTTTTGTCTAACTGAAAAGAAAATGTGAGGGGCCTGGAGAGGTGACATTTAAGAGTACTGATTGCTCTTCCAAAGGTTGAGTTCATCCCCAGCAACCACATGGCAGCTCACAACCATTCTGGTGCCCTTTTCTGGCTTGCAGGCATATATGCAGACATAATACTGTATACATAATAAATCTTTAAAAGGGGGTGTGTGAGAAATGCACATAACATGAAACCTTTTTAAATGCAGATATAAATATAGGGGATATTGAAAGAAATGTGTGTGAGAGAGAGAACCTGTGTTTCTAATCGCTTTGTACTGAACATTTTTCTGCTTACTTAATTCTTGGTTTTTATTTTTTTAAGATTTATTTATTACATGTATAATGTGCCTCCTGCATGTACACTTCCATGCCAGAAGAGGGCACCAGACCCCATTACAGATGGTTGTGAGTCACCCTGTGGTTGCTGGGAATTGAACTCAGGACCTGGAAGAGCAGCCAGTGTGCTTAATCTCTGAACCATCCATACAGTCCCATTGGATGTTCTTTAAGATTGCCTTTTTAAAAATTTTTTTTGTAGAGGTTGTTGAGGCAGGGTTTCTCTATGCAATATGGACTATTCTTCTGAGTGTTTTGCTTGCATGTATAGATATGTACCATATGCATGCTTTGTGTTCTTGGAGGTCAGAAGAGGGTGTTGAAACTCCTAGAAATCAAGTTAGATGATAGTTGTGAACCACCATGTGGATGGTGAGAGCCAAACCTGAGGCCTCTGCAAAAACAACAAGTGCTCTCAACTACTGAGCCATCTCTCCAGCTTCAAGATTCCTTAATTTTAATTTAGAGTTTAATAGCAGGATTTGATTTTGTAGTTTGTTGAGAGTAGCCTTGGCTGGACTAAAACTCACTATGTAACGTAGACCAAACTGACTTTGAACTCATAAAGGTCCACCTGCTTCTGCCACAGAAGTGCTGGGATTAACCATGGGCCACCATGTCCGGGTCAGTATTTAATTTTGCTGGTTCATTGCTTCCCCAAAAGAAGGAAAGAAAATTTCCTAGATGTGGAAGTTGGCATTGACATTGTAAGTTTAATGTTTATACATAGGGCCAAGCTAGTCTGTGGTAATGTCGTTTCATAAGGCTGTGTACTTGCACAGAGTACCCCTTTAAAGAACGCTACTTTAGCTGGGTGGTTGATGGCACATGCCTTTAATCCCAGCACACGAGAAGCTAGGGTTGTCTGAGTTTGAGGCTAGCTTAGTCTAAAGAGTGAGTTCCAGGACAACCAGGGCTCTATAGATAAACCTTTTCTCTAATACCCTTCCCCCCCAAAAATAAAACCAGACCAAAAAAAAAAAAAGATACTTTTTAATACCTTATGTATTTAATAAAATGTACATACATTTGTCTCTGTTTAATTTGGGTATAAACCCTCCATTTCTACAGAAATGGTTGATTTAGGCCTTGAAGACCATCCTAGTGGGATATATAAGCAGGAGGAAATGCTTTTGTTTTGCTTAAATGAGCATTTTATTCTTATTTTGGAAATGGTTGAGGTGTCTCTTGCTAAGACCTGTTTTGTGCCGACTTCTAACATGACCTTTTCTTTTCTTTAGACTTGCATGGAGGTGTTGGAAGCCTTGTGTGATGGTAGCCTAGGAGACTGTAAAGAAGCTGCTGAAGCTTATAGAGCAAATTGTCATAAGCTTTTCCCTTATGCTTTGGCTTTCATGCCCCCTGGATATGAAGAGGATATGAAGATCACAGTTAATGGAGATAGCTCTGCAGAAACTGAAGAACTGGCCAATGAAATTTGAACATCATTAAACAAGCAAATGGAATGACTTTGGACCATATCTAGTGTATAATATTTTTGTCACGCACCTGCTGCATTGCTCTAACTTACACAAAATGAGAGGAGTAAATGTTCTTGCCTTCAAATAGTCTTTTACGTTTTTTATCCTGCTGAAAACTATATATAAAATATCTAACATTACAGGATATAGGTTCAGTTTCTTAAAATTTAAAAGCTGCTAAAATTGAGGGGTTTAAAAAAATATCCTACTCCTACCTTCCCTGCCCATATTTTTAAACTAATTTATATAAAATCTGGAGGCTATTACAGCTAACATAGCAGGTGTGTGGCAGAAATATTACTTTAAATTTGTCTTGTGAGATTTTACTATATCTCAGACAGCATAAATGCTGTTTTAGCACTGGATTCTTTCACTGAGCACAAAGAGTTGTTGGGGCTTTAGCATCTGACTGATTTTGTTACGGGGTTGATTCTTGACCACAGGAAGTATGCAATGTGAATCACTATGTACAGAGCCATCTACAACAGACGTTTGACGTTGTAGAGACTGGGACGCATAGCTACCAAGCAGATTATATGAAACCTAGAAGGTGTTCAGTACGCGTGTTGTGTTTCCAAAATTTGCTGTACATGATCAGTTTGGTGTTCTTGTACCACAGTTTTTAACCGAAGGAACCAGTTGGAACAATCTCAATTTTAACTAAAACTTGAAGAACTAAAATAACAATGCAGACCTTTAGCATTGTTTTTGGCCAAACTTGTTAAAACTGTAATGCAAGAACCAAATGCACTGTGATGTGGCACCAACTAATTAGCAAGCATGAATTTTTCACCCGAGAGTGAAAAAAAAAAGAAACTCTACCATGGCTTGAAGTTAAAGAGCAGAACTCCTGACTACCATTCTATGACTGATCAAGAGACTAATAGCTAAAAACCTCAGCAGGCCTTGTTCACGATATGCAGAAAAAAGTGCTGCAGTTTAGATACCTCTGGAACTTTTCCACAGTGTCACAGGTTTGTAATACTTGAAGCCCTTCATTTCTAAGAATATATTTCTTGCTCAGTTGTTTCAGGCAAGCCCAAGACTTTGTAATTTTTAAAGGGCCCAAGATTTTTTTTTCAATAACAGACCAGCTTCTTTTTCCTGCAGTTACAAATGTAATTTCTTTTTTGTTGTCAAACATAAGGTACCAAATATGATGCAATAAATTGTTTTGAAAAACAGTTGTGTGAATATTTCCACTAATCCGAGTTGGGCTTCTGTGAAGTACACAGGTGGAAACAGAGGTTGCAAGCCAGAGGCAATGAAATGCATTGTAGGGCTAGTACGGAGGGGAGCTTTTTAGAGTGGGCTAAATGGTGGTGTCAGGGAAGTTCCAGAATGAAGTAGAATGCTGCTCCTTTGTTCAGATTTCACTGAGGGCTAGAATTGTGGCAGGTCCTATGAATGTAATTCATAATCTGAAACGTAAACTAAACACGACTATTTTGATTGGGAAAACGAGCCTTAAATATGTCAAACCTGTACACTGAGAACTAGCCTCAGGCTCAATATTCTCTATATTTGCAAGGTCTGAGCAATTAAGTTTAAGTAAAATTAATTAAGTGTATATAAAATCAAACTTTTGTAGTATTTTAGTTATAGTTATATGCTAAAGGGAATTTTCAGAAGATCAGATCCTTTTGTTTCATAGTACATGATCTGCATTCCACATCCCAGTCTAATAGGTTAGTGATGCAAAGAAAATTACAGTCTGAACTCCAGTGCTTTGCTTTAACAAGCCCTGTCTCAGGAACATCTTAACAGATGGCAAAAAAAAAAGTAAACTTTAAAAATACTTCTATGAGTGGCAACTGAGGCTCTAACTGTTTGGAATAAACACTAGTGCTACCTCTGCAACTAGTTCAGTGTTGGAGGAGGCACCAGCCATATAGTAGGCGTGTATGTGTGGTTTTGTTTAAACTCTATCACAATGAAATCCATCTATTTGTCTTGACAATGTTCAAACGATGTAGATTGTCTTAGGATGAATACTCAAGTACTCAGAACTCTAATGCAGATGCCACCCGAGAGGAGCTATCATGTATATTGTATTCCAACCCAATTTTACTGAAACTATTGAATAAATCTTTTATTTTCCTTCAGGTTTACTTTATAGTGTATACATTGTCTGGTGTCAAAGGACCTTGACTGGGTTCACCTAAAACATTGTACTGTACTCTCTGAGTATATCAACTGGATGATTTCCCATTTACCCCATCCATATTCATTTAATTTCCAGTGATACTGTGGGGGAAAACAGGGTTAGATAAACAAGTTGGAAAAATGCAGTGTGATGTTGTAATCTAAACAAGTGCCTTATGTTTATTGCTAAGAACTGGTGTTATCAACCCTTTTAATAAGGGGTTCCCTCGGCCTGTGTTAATATAGGAAAGTAAAGATCCTTTTGTTTTTCTTTATATTCACTATTGTCATTTCTCATTGAAAAGCTAAACTCTGACTAGCTTAGTTTACTTAGCTTTAATTAGATAGTTGAGTCGTTTTCACTATTTTTTTCTGTATTTATTATGCACAACAATAAAATGATCTCTAATAGCATGACTAAAAGTAGTGCCGATGTCACTGGAAAGCTTTCTGGGTGTTCTTAGGCCCTGTTTTTTTCACCATGATTGTACTGCATACTCTCCTGCTCTCAACTATGAAATGAGAGCTGTGAGTGTGAAGAGCTCAGAGCCGTGGTCTAGAGTCAGGCGGGTTGTAACTCAGACATCCCTTCTGGTCAACTGGTGAGACTGTTTCTGTTGCCATGCATAGCATCCATTTGGGGAAAGCTTAAAACGTAGAGTATTGAACATGGTAGGCATTTCTTTTAAATAATACTGTCCTTGAATTCTGAAGATCATGATATTAAGAGTTCCAGAGCAACCTTTCTGATGGAAGGATTCTTTTCTGCCTCATGCTCCTGATTTTTTAATTGAAAGATTGTCAAATCTAAGACACAAACCCTATGAAATAGCTGTTGCACCACAGGAAGTAGAAATGGTTTCAATTTTTGCTGGTTGGAAACTACAATTTGCAGCAATAAAACTTTTTGGAAGAGGTCATTAAGTTTCGCTTTTCCCTTCTACAGCTATGAGATGGATATGGAAAGTATAGTGTGTAGGAGATTCTGGAGAGTGCTGTGTTTAACAAAGAATATCTTTTATGTGTACTCTAGTTTGTATAACAAAATGAGTACTTCCACATACTCATGGTATACTACCAAAACAAGCAGAGTGCATACCTATAACCCCAGCACTTGGGAGATGGAGTAAAGGACCAGTCTGGAAAGATAAAGCATAGGGGAAAACTATTAAAGGAAAGAGTCTAAACGTCTCCAATTTGTTAGTTCATGCAGTTGGTGCTGAGGCACCATTTTGGTATGGTAGCCAGAAGAAGAGTTTGGTACAATATAAATTAGAATTTACTGATGCTGTAACCTCAGTGTTCTATGTACCTGAACCAGACTGTATCCCTTGTTTCAAGGCTGCTTGTACCAAATGTAAGAATGTTACTAGCAGTGCAGCAAAACCATACCAAGGTCTGTCTTACATTTTTTGGGACAGTATCTCACTGTGTACCCTTGTTTGCCTCAAACACAGAGGTCTGCCCCTCCTGAGTGCTGGGATTAAACACGTGTACCACCACGCCTAGCTATGAAGGCTTGAAAAGATGGGGGTGCACACTTATGTGACTGCATATGTGGCATTCAGGACAACTTGCATAGGAATCTTACCTTCCACCCTTATATTTCAGGGATCAAACTCAGGTTACCTGGCTGCATGGCACATCTACCTGCTGAGACATTCAATTGGCCTATAAGTGAGGCCTTGATTTCTAGTTCAAGAACCTGTGTTTCTCTACATGTTGGAAATATTGTAATGTAAAGATGTCTGGCCTCTCTGAGGACAAGTTGTCTTCTCATTTAGGAGTAAGGAAGTGAGGTAATTTTGAGAGTGTTCTAGATCTCGAGTTGTTTTCAACTAATGATGCTTGTCTTCTGTGTTAACGTGTACATGACTGGCACGGGAACACTGTGCTGTCTCTGGTTTTCCGTTTGGTCCTGAATGAATTTGTCCACCTGTTTACTTTGTAATTAGTTTTTCAGGACACACTTGTGGCTACACTGTTCTTCCAAACTGGCTTTTCTTAGGAGCTCAACTTACCTGCCCTCAAGTAATCATATTGTTGCTCTGTATCTTTTAAAATGAAAAAGTTGCCATTTAAAGTAGATGGTAACAGGACTATCCCTTGGATTCTGGAATACCAAATACTAATAACTTCCGTTGATTAACTTAGTAAAAAAGAAGTGATAGTAATAGACCTATTTAGGAACATGTATTCAGCATTACTTGTTCAGAAGTTCATTAAAAAGGACCTAAGAATAAGCCAACTGCTTCACTTGTTTGTTTTTTTGTAGTTTGAAAACTTTAAGCACTCCATTGAACCCAACATTTTCAGCTTCCTGCAAGAACTATGTGAGTGAAATGTCCAATGAAATATGGTTACATGACTCATGCTTTGCTTCAAATTCCTATGAGTCCATTTTTAAATTTGTTTTATTTTATATTGTTTGTGAACTTGCAGGAGTCAGTCTCTTCTCCCACTGTATAGGTCCCAGGATTTGAACTCTGATTATCAGGCATGGTGGCAGGTGCCCTTAAGTGATCTCCAGCCTGTAAATCTATGGAAGGTTAAAAGTCATGATGCCGAGAAGTGGCACATGCCTTTAATCCCAACACTTGGGAGGCAGAAACAAGACAGGTGGATCTCTGAGAGCTCAAGGCCAGCCTGGTAGAACGAGTTCCAGAACAGGCTCCAAAGCTACGAAGAGATGCTGTCTGAAAAATAACAAAACCAAAAAAAAAAAAACCACCCCACAATGACAGCTATGCATAATTGCCCTACAGAATATAGGGAGTGAACTTAGACCATCTGCAAAATCTCAAATTTCCTATCCCTTGTCTGTGGTTATAGGAGATTCATCTTGGTCCTAGCTGTTAGCCATAAGTAATCATCTCAAAAATATTACAGATATTTATTGTTGTTATCAGTACTTTTCCCACGTGTAATTGTTATCAATACTTTCCCCACATGTAATCTTTGTTATTTTAGTAATTTGGCAGTAATGGTTGTGGCGTTCTTTGTAGGACACAGGTGCTGGAAGTACCGCCTCTAGTTTTCTCTACTGTCTATCCTGGTTGGCGCTCATCTTGTATCTTTGGCAGGCTCTTTGCAGATATGGCCGTGCCTATTAGAACTGACTTACTGCAAAGGATGCCGCTCAATTCTTAATCTTTCAAAGAATATAAGGACATTGTTGACAGACATACTACACACCTAGACTTTCAATGGCCTAGCATCTTGAATCTAGCTTCTCCACACCATAGAGTCAACGACAGCCATCATCTCTAGTCCTCCATTGCCTTTCTCTATGTGGAAGGGACAGTCAGTCCTTGAAATTGTAAGCTTAACACTGGGTATGCAAGTCCCAGGAGAAATCTGAAAACACTTGTGTTGCCTAGGCCCGCCAGGAAACTTGATTTAAATTTTCTGCAATTAGTATTAATATTGACGGCTGCCTGACCCTGACCTTTTCTAGAGGCTCTTAAGGTATATCCAGAGTTAAGAGGCATTGTCTCAGTCAGGTGTGCCTTTAATCCTAACACTGAGGAGGTAGAAACAGGTGAATCTCTTTGATAGTTTGAGGATAGCCTGATCTACAGAATGAGTTCCAGGACGGTCAAGAAAGTACACAGAGAAACCCTATCTCTGAAAACAATAAGAAAAACTATGGAAGTACAGAGATTGTGAAGTAAATGAGCCCAGAATTTTAACTTTGTTAATAGCTTTCTGATTGGTTTCCCATCCACACTGTTCTGATAACTTCAGTCATGTTTACTATACTGAGATACAAGTTGAGAACAAAGAAAACGCCAACCTGTTAGTTTACTGCTTTGAAACAACTTTAAATTTTCCCCAGACAAAGCACTTCTAAGTGGACGTTGTGCAGATTCTTGAGCTTGAGTTAGGTAGATCTAGTACTTCTGGAAACAACAAATCGGATCATTCGTTTTCCCTACAAGATTGCATTTACTATAAACAAACCAGTCCTTATTACAAGTATTTGTTGGAAGGAGGTAGACAGACTCCAGAGTCACCAAGTAAACTTCCTTCTGAGGGTACTGAGCAAACATTCTGGGGATGGCCCTCAAATCTAGCTGGTACTTTAATAAAAGGAAGATAAATTTTGTCACCCAGACTCAGTTGTGTCTGGAGTGTTTTCTCCTGGGTAATAGTTATTGAACAAGTGGGACTGATGCTATTCCTTGTCTCTCTGAGGATTCTGTCTTTTGTTCCTCACCTTGGCACACCTGGAAGTCTACACTTTGAATCTGTCTTCACAGAAGATCCTCCATTACTAAGGTAGTTTTCTTTGATCCTGTTTCTCAACCGCCAAGGACCAGCACAAACCCTCTGAGGTTTAGTACCACAGCAGTAGAATGGAGTTAGGGCAGCTTGTAGGTGAGTTAGAATCAGGTGACAGATTGACTTAGATTTCTCAGGCACTGTACTAAAAATTCCTAGGTCAAATAATTTAAAGGGTTAATGTTTTTATTCCTGCAGCCCAATGCAAATACCCACTTTAAAAAAAAAAGGTTATTCTCATCAGTATTGCTGTTTTTATTATTATTGCTCATCTTTGGGTACATTAGGCCAATATTTCAGAATTTATTTAAAATTTTCATATTTTATATTTATAATATTATATTCATAATAAATTTATAAATATTTCAATATTTCCTTGGTATACTTTGATTTTTAACTTTTAAAAATTATATTTATGTAAAATACAAGAATTCTAAATAGGACTGTATAAAATTAAACTGATTAAACTATACTCTGTAAGGTTCTGTAGCTAAAACAGGGTTAACAAAACTTAATTGAGAATGGAGATGGGGAGATGTTTTCATTGCTGAAGTCTTCCAGGCATGCATGAGTTCACATTCCTGCACCTACATGAAAACCAGCATTTGGGAGTTAGCAATGGGAGGATTCCTGGGGCCTGCTGGCCAGCCAGTCTATAAATGAATGATTGCCTAGTTCAGTGAGAGACCTTGTCTTAAACTAAGGCTGGTGAGATGGCTTCAGGTGAAGATATCGGACATCAAACCTGATGACCTGGGACTTATATGGTGGACAGAGTTCTACTGACATCAATAATATGTGTGTTGTGATGTTCTGGCACACATACACACAAAAAATGTAATTTAAAAAGATAAGATGGGGCTGGAGAGATGGCTCAGTGGTTAAGAGCATTGGCTGCTCTTCCAAAGGTCCTGAGTTCAATTCCCAGCAACCACATGGTGGCTCACAACCATCTGTATTGAGTTCTGGTGCCCTCTCCTGGCCTTCAGGCATACATGCAGACAGAATATTGTATACATAATAAGTATTTAAAACAAAAATTAAAAAAAGGATAAGATGGATCAGGTACCACCACCATTCTGCAGGCAGAGGCAGGAGGTTCTGTGATTCAAGGTCAGCCTGGTAAACAGTGAGCTCCAGGATAGCCAATACCCTGCCTCACAAAAACAAATGACAGTAAGGTAGAAGGTGGGTATGGTCGGGTGGGACATCAGTTCCACTTCGGACACAGAAGCAGGTCTAGTACCAATGATACATAGTGAGAGACTGTCTCAAAAACAGTCCCCCCACAAAAAGGTGGACTGATAGAGTACACTTGACATGGATCTCTGGCTCCACATCTAGGTACACACGTGCATGTGTTCTCCTACACATCTGCACACCCATGAACATGTACATAATACACTGTACATTGACTTAAAAAGAAAGATGCAATGCAACTGATAGAAAATATCCCAGGAGGGAGCCAGAGAGGTCAAGAACATCATAAGGAAACCCACAGAAACAACTAACCTGGGCTCATAAGAGCTCACAGACTCTGGACCCACACCTAGGGAGCCTGCATGGGACCAACCTAGACCCATTACATATACGTGACAGTTGTGTAGCTTGATCTATTTGTGGGACTCCTAGCAGTGGGATCAGGGCCTGTCCATAACACTTGAGCTGGCTTTTGTGATCCAATTCCCTATACTGGGAAGCCTTGCCCAGCCTTAATACAAAGGGAGGAGCTTAGTCCTACCTCAACTTGATATGCCAGGCTTGTTGACAACCATGGAAGGCCTGTCTCTTTCTGAGCAGAAACAGAGGAGGAGTGGATGGAGGGGCAGCAGAAGAGAGGTGGGAGGGGAAACTGCGGTTGGGGTATAAAATAAATAAGTAAACATAATAAAAAATGATCAAAAAGCAACAAAATACGGCCGGGGAGATGGCTCAGCAGTTAAGAGCACTGGCTGCTCTTCCAAAGGACCCTGGTTCAATTTCCAGCATCCACATGGCAACTCAACTGTCTGTAGCTCCAGTTCCAGGAGATCTGGCACTGTCACACAGACATACATCCAGGAAAAACACCAATGTGCATAATGTAAAAATAAATAAATTTTAAAGAATATCCCAGGAGGAATAATAAAGAAATACAGGAAGAATGTGGATAGTAAAGAGGAAAGGAAGTTTCAGCTAGAAAGAAGTATGAGAAGAGGCTTGGCACAGGAATGGGTAGAGTTCAGAGAATGATTTTGTACGTCTGACCTCCCGACTCCACCTTCCAAGGTCTGGGATTACAGTGCATCACCATGCCCAGTTTTATGTGGCCCTGCAAATCAAACTCAGGACTTTTTACATGCTCTGTAGGCACTGTACCAACTGAGCTACATCCCCAGCTGAATAAGTATCTTGAATTTTTTTTAGTGATTTTCTTTAAAACAACTATTTGTTGGGGAATATTATTTTAAGATGTGTTGCTTTTGGTTTATGCTGCATTTGACTAACTCTGTAGCTGGGATTCTTTGCTGAAAGTCTAAAACACCTAATGGTCCTAATAAAGAACTGAACGGCCAATAGCAAGGCAGTAGTGAAGATAGGCAAGGCTACCAGGCAGAGAATATAAATAGAAGGAGACCTCTAGGAGGAGAGCAAGGAGAGGAGGACATCAGGGGCCAGCCACCCAGCCAGCCACGAAGTAAGAAGGAAAGTAAGATATAGAGAAGTTAAAAAGATAAAAGCCCAGAGGCAAAGGGTAGATGTGATAATTTAAGAAAAATGGGCAAGAAACAAGTCAAGCATTCATAACTAAGAATAATAAGCATTCATAACTAAGACTAATCCCCCATGTGTAATTTATTTGGGAGGTGGGTGGTGGGCCTCTCAAAAAAGCCAAGAGTAAAAATTCATAAAGAACTATTTTTGGTACTAGAGACAATTCTGTACCTCATACATGCTGAACGTGATTCTCCTCTGTATGCTATGAATATGTTTTATTGCCGTTGGTTAATAAACTGCCTTAGCCTATGGCAGGGCAGAATAGAGCTAGGTGGGAAAACTAAACTGAATGCAGGGCAAAAGAAGGCAGAGTCAGGGAGGCACCATGTAACTGCTGAAGGAGAAAGATACCGTAGAAACCTTACCAGTAGGTCGCAGCCTTGTGGAGATACACAGATGAATAGAAATAATTTAAGATGTAAGAGCTAGCTAGAAATATGCCTGAGTCATTGGCCAAACAGTGTTACAATTAATACAGTTTCTGTGTGATTATTTGGGTCTGGGTGACCAGGAAACCAATGTGCAGTCTCTGTTTACAAAATGGCTCCCAATGTTGGGTAACATACATCCACATAAAGCCTAAAAAAACTTACCAAAAAGGGCTTCTAGATTCACAAAAATGGGAGTAAATTGGAACTTCTTGGTAGCTGTATTTTTTTTCAGAAAGGCTCTGTTTGCTGACAGTGAGCAGAGGCCCAGATTCTTTAAGAGTCAGCTTCCTGGTTTGTGCTGGTGGCACAAATGGCTCTGGCTCTTTTGTGAGGTCCTGCTATAAGCATTTAAATGGACTTGTGCACAGAGTGCTACAAGTTGATTAATGGCCACATAGACCAGCTGTGTCCCTGGAGCTGAGGTGTTGAGCATACCTCTTCTATGCTGTTTTGGGCAGAGCCAACAGGCAAAGCTGCAGTGTTATTCCTAGCCATGCTATTTAGCACTTTAATAAGCACTCCTGGTCAAAAAAGGATTACAGATATTCAATAAAGACAGATTCGGGGGAAAAAAAGACCTCTAAATGGGGTTATACTATTGGATAAATGTACATGGGCTTAGGAGAGACAGAAGAAAGAGTAAAGACAGTCATAGATTAAAGAAATAAAGATAATAATATTGAAAAGTAATAGAATAAAAAAATATAAGCCATGTAAACATGCAATATACACAGAGTCTAGATTATGTATATTATTATATTTTCTTTGGATTTTTTGACTGCAGAGACATTTGATTCTGAGGGCTGCTTAGCTAAACCAACATATATATTTTAAAGGTATTGACCAGGCAGTGGCGGCACATGCCTTTAATCCCAGCACTCAGGAGGCAGAGGCAGG